>CM059315.1:2286236-2303736 GCA_030340665.1 Neosalanx taihuensis
CTGACCGTGCGGTAGATGAACACCCTCAGCAGCTTCCCAGCCAGCGTCTCCAGCAGCTGTCCGTTGTAAAGCTCCCCCAGAGTCACCTTCAGCTTCAGGATGTGGTTCTCCAGGAGCAGCTTCAGCTGGCTCTGGTCTGTGGCCATCATCTCATCTGTCAACACATGACACAGGCATGAGAGCAGACACACACACACACACCACAGGGATGAGAGCAGACACACACACACACACCACAGGGATGAGAGCAGACACACACACACACGCTACAGGCATGAGAGCACACACACACACACACCACAGGCATGAGAGCAGATACACACACACACACACACACACAGAGACAGAGATAGCTAGTCACCGGTGAAGGCGTAGTTCTGAGGGGCTAGCAGGGTGTACTCTGTCTCAGGCTTCATGGCAGCTGACAGGCCCAGCTCAGACACCATGTCAGTGAAGGTGCTCTGGGACGCTCCCACCAGCTGCATCACATCCTTGGCTGTCAGGACGACAACACAGCGTTACCATGGGGGACGACAACACAGCGTTACAATGGGGACGACAACACAGTGTTGTCATGGGGACGGCAACACAGTGTTGTCATGGGGACGGCAACAACACCGTGTGGAAAACAACAGGTTCTACGAGGGGGGGGGGGGGGGCGCAGTAACAGCACAGTGTTACCATGGAGACGATTGACGCCGCCGGAACGAACCTCACCTGAGTCTGGGATGAGCACCTGGTCGATGAGGTGGATGACGCCGTTGGTGGTGACGATGTCCTTCTTCAGCACCATCTTGATGCCGTTCACCGTGAGGCTGTCCCCGTCGCAGCCGATCTCCACCCTGCTGCCCTCAGCCGTCTCATACACGGCGCCCGCCATGATGGCCTCCGAGCACTGGACGCTGTTCAGCAGGTGGTAGTTAGTCAGGGCTGGGGGGGGAGGGGGGGGGGGGGGGAGGGGGGAGAGCAGGAGAGAGGGAGTTTGAGGGAGTTGAAGCTGTCAGACAGTCCAACACCAGGCCCACCAGCTCTCTCCCCGCTGGCCCAGTTAGAAGACACCCAACTGGGGCTTGGCTGGTTAGTGTCAGACCTCAGGCCAAGGCAGCCATCTTGGATCTGATGCTGTTTCTGCTTCTGATTAATCCTCTACTGGGAAAGTGCTGACTCACTACCAGACAGGCCTTAGTGGATTGGGCCGTTAATCACACAAGACCAGGTTTATTGGTTTGTTAGCTCCCCTCTCACACACACAAAAAAACAACACATCTTACAACTGGTTATCTCAAGGAAGTGTAGATTTACTTTGTGTCCAGACACACTTTCCTAATCACACACACACACACACACACACTTACAAGCAATTAATCCTGTCATGATCATTCGAACCGACACCCACAAAATCCTCCCTAAGGAACTACTTAGGCTGTCTGTCAACATTTACACAGGGGATGACCTCCCTGGGCTAAGCTGCACCATCCATCACCAGGGACAGGGGCTGGCTGGAGGAGAAGACCAGCCCACAGAGCCAGAGCCAGCGCTGGGAACAAAAAGACCACATCCACAAACCACTAATAGGCCAGCATGGTTGAACACAGAACAGAGAGAGAGAGGGCGAAAGAGAGAGAGAGAAAGAGAGACAGAGAGAGAGAGAGAGAGAGAGAGAGAGAGAGACAGAGAGAGAGAGAGACAGAGAGAGAGAGAGAGACAGAGAGAGAGAGAGAGGAGAGAGACAGAGAGAGACAGAGAGAGAGAGAGAGAGAGAGAGAGAGAGAGACAGAGAGAGAGAGAGAGAGACAGAGAGAGAGAGACAGAGAGACAGAGAGAGAGAGAGACAGAGAGAGAGAGAGGGGCAGTGTTGGCTTGGTATTGGTGCGCCCACGGTCTCGTTGAGGCTGGTGTTTGCCGTCCGTCTGAGAATCCTGCTGCTCTGGGCAGTGTGCTGCGGTCTGCCTCTGTTCTCTGTTCTCGTGCTGATGCCACCACTCTGGGTTCCCTCCGCTGGCATAGCTGGCCAACCGTGACTCAGCAAAATAAGTAGGAAAGCTGTCACCGTGGAGACGAGTGTTTCCTGCTCTTTGTTTGTGTGTGTGTGTGCTCCTGTCTGTGTGTGTTTCTCTTTCTCCGCATGTGTGTGGCTGTGTGTGTGTATGTGTGTTCTTCACCAGAATATACTGTGCGAGCGCTTCTGAACATGTGTGTGTCTCAGAACTCATTTTGTTCTCTCTCTCTCTCTCTCTCTCTCTCTCTCTCTCTCTCTCTCTCTCTCTCTCTCTCTGGTCTGTATGTTCTTGTGTTCCTAAAGGTGTGTGTGTGTGTGTTCATGTGTGTGTGTGTGCACCTCCAGGGATCCTCTGTTTGAGCTTGAGGTGCCTCAGAGGGTTGCCGTGCCAACCTTCCCCCTGAGAACAGACTGTGGACAGTTTGTGCAGGGGAACACATCTGGAGGGCCTGGCGTGTCTGAGCCACGGTTCAAACATGCCGGACACTTCAGTTGACCTTGGAAGCAGCCTTGGAAACGCCTGTGTGTTTAGAGTCGCACCTTGGCTGCTTCAAGGAATCTCCCCAGAGCTTCGGGAACGAAACTGAAATAACGACTCACCAGGAGGCCCAGTACACTGACTCAAGCAGACAGCTGTTATGCCAAGGGATTATTTTTTAAGAGAGAGATTGTTCCGGACTCTTCCGCCCACCCTGTGTTTTACCTGCGATAACGGCCTTGTCGCTCATGATGCGCTCCAGGAAGTCCGGCCCCAGCTTGTCGAAAGCGTCGTTGGTGGGGGCGAACAAGGTGTAGTGGCCCGGCTGACCCAGTTTCTCCATCACCCCGGATGCCATGGCGACCGTCTGGGGGAGCGGGGGGGGGGGGGGGGGGGGGGGGGACAACACAAGTATACTTCTTCATACAGAAGATGCTTTGATCCAAAATCCAAAACAACACACAAGGGGGGGGGATTTGAACCTGTGATCTTTTGATCTCTACCAATGAAGAGGACTCACAGTGAAGGAAGTGAGGTCATCGTTGACCTCCAGCTGCTCCTGGATGGTGTTGCTGACGGCGGTGATGACCCGGTCGATCACATGGACCACCCCGTTACTGGCTACCTGGTTGCCGTGGATGATCCGGGCGCAGTTCACCGTGACGATCTGGGGATGGAAGGCAGCCTATTGGTCGGTTGACTGAACGGCATAGTGGAGAACAGATCAAACAGCACACAGCAGGAGGACTCAAAACAACCCTACTGACACCTGTCACCACATGAAACACTAACCCTCCACGCCCCACTTCTCAGGACCTAAACCAGGGGTGGGCGATCCTGGTCCTTCAGGGCCGCTGTCCTGAAGGATTTAGATGTTTCCCTGCTCCAGCGCACCTGATCCAAATGAACGGGTTGTTATCAAGCGCTGCGGAAGCCTGATAATGACCCCTCATTAGAATCAGGTGTGCTGGAGCTGGGAAACATCTAAAACCTTGAGGAAAGCGGCCCTCGAGGACCGGAATAGCCCACCCATGACCTAAACACACCGTACTGCCTCACCACACCACTCCCCCCCCCCCCCCAACACACCGTACTGCCTCACCACCCTCCCCACCCCCCCCCCCCCCCCAGGTACGTACTCCGTTAGTGTAGTGGTTGATGTAGAGCCCCAGGTCGTTGTACATGGACTTGACGGACATGTCATTCTTCAGGTCCATGGTGAGCATGCGTCTGGCCACCATGTGGTAGTGGAGAGCGTTGTACAGCTCAACGTTCACGTTGCTCTCCAGAGCGGCCCCGTGTCTCCTGCACACAGAGAGAGAGAGAGAGAGAGAGAGACAGAGACAGAGAGAGAGACAGAGAGAGAGACAGAGAGAGAGACAGAGAGAGAGACAGAAAAAGAGAGACAGAGGGAGAGAGAGAGAGAGAGACAGAGAGAGACAGAGGAGAGAGAGGAGAGAGAGAGAGAGAGAGAGAGAGAGAGGGAGAGGGAGAGACAGAAAGAGAGTGACAGAGGGAGAGAGAGAGAGAGAGAGAAGAGGGAGAGAGAGACAGAGAGAGAGAGACAGAGAGAGAGACAGAGAGAGAGAGACAGAGAGAGAGACAGAGAGAGAGAGACAGAGAGAGAGAGACAGAGAGAGAGAGACAGAGAGAGACAGAAAAAGAGAGACAGAGGGAGAGAGAGAGAGAGAGAGAGAGAGAGAGAGAGAGAGAGAGAGAGAGAGAGAGAGAGAGAGGGAGAGGGAGAGACAGAAAGAGAGAGAGAGTCAGAGACTCATTTGCTGAATTTCCTCCAGAACACCCTTCTCCTGTCCTCCTCTCACCCTGTCCAGCAGATCCCAAGCCTCATTGCTGGGGGCGAACATGGTGAAGGAGCCCTTGCCCTCGATCTCCTCCCTCAGCTTGGAGCTGTCGGCGTAGCCCTGCGTGGTCAAGGCCTTCACCAGGCCCAGCGTGCCGTACACGTGGTCGATGGGAGCCACTGTGAGGGAGCAGGGGTCAGAAGAACGACACACACTCTTTCTTCATTTCTGTCTTCATTTGTCTGTCTTTATTTCCCTCTTTGTTTTTCTCTCACTTTCTCTCTTTCTTTCTATATGACTTGACTTGACTGCTTCCTACCACTCGTGCTCTTTGTAGAAGACAAGCCATAGTTCCTCTCTTAAACACATCACGTTCAAATGCGTTCAATCAGGCACCACCATGTGCCTGGTAGTGAACTTGCGGGGCCTGATGGGAAATGTAGTTTGGGACACAAACCTGCAGGACATCCTTTCATGCCTTCGAGCTTCATGTAACCAGGACAACACTCGTACAAGACCATCCTGTGGAGAGGAGGACAACACATTAGAGAGAGAATGAGAGAGAGAGAGAGAGAGAGACAGACTGAACGAACGATAGACCGAAAAAAGAGAAGCCGTTGCCTTGGTGAGCAAATCATAAACACAGACGTGCTCATGTGCATGAGAGCTGCTTTTCCCACCGACTTCCTGTCGTCGTTGTGTTGTGTGAACTCCCAGCAGAGGATGACCGAGGCTGCAGGGTCTCACATCAAATACCTTCGCTTGGCGCTGTCCAGTCCTGTGAAGAGATACTCTGAGACTCTGAAGCCATTTATCAAGCTGAATCCCAGAGTCCACTCCAGCTAAACTGGACTTTCACAGTAAACGTCGTTTCTAACTTGGAACAGGCCGTGATGTCATGCTCGTCTGAACTTGTGTGTACAGTATGTTTGTGCGTGCGAGGACAGTATGTACCCCTTTTCACCGAACCACGTGTGCGTGGGTTTCGCACACGCATGTCCGTCACTGGTACCTCACGCAGAAAAACACGCTAAGTAATCACGCCACGCTCCGACGCCAGGCGCTCCAACATACATAAGCACGGACACGCAGGGCTGGCAAGCGTGATGTCATGACTGTGATGGGTGAGGGGGGCAGGGGAACAGATGGACCCCAGACCTGAAGAAGGGGGCTCCACCAGCCCCAGGGGCCCCAGAACACAGGCCCTCCACTGGGGCCTCCACATGGACTGACATGATGGAGGTAACTGCTAACGTAAACTCACACACACAGGTTGAGTACACACACACATGCAGACATACAGACGGCCCAGGGACAGACACGTAGAGACGCACACACAGAAATGTACGAATCCGGACAGAACCTTTTCGGTTTCAACAGAACCTGGAAAATATCTCTTTTATACTGGAACAAATGGCTTCAATAAAGCCCCCCCCCCCCCCCCCCCCATTTTACCAATGTCTCCAACTCCGGAGACAAATCCGTGCCGCCAGTCTCTCTCTAGGACCCTGGGGTCCCACACAGGCTCCCTGCAGATCTAATGGATACCACCTGAACCACAGCAACGCCCCTCAGGAGGAGCGGACATGACGGAGTTAAGAGCCTGTCTGTGGGGTCGTTGGGCAGAATCCAACTGGCCAAAAGGAGAGAACGCATGTGAAGGTTTAATTCACTGTCGTTCAGACCTGCGACTACAGGATTGCCTGGGTGGCGATGGCAGTGCGGGGGGGAAGGTGGGGGGGGGGGGGGGGGGGGTCATGGTCATTATAACCAGATGGTCCTGTCATCAACGGTAGCATTGACTCACGACCAACCCCGCTTGGAAGAGAGAGTTCTTTGTGCGAACAATGAAAATAAAGAAGGAAAAAAAAGTTGGAAAAGAATTGAAAAGCAGTTTGGGCGGTGTGGAGTGAGTGTGGGGTTCTTTTATGATCCGACGCACTGCTGTGCTGTGATTACGAGGGCCCACGCTGTGAGAACCCTCCTGTCTCAGGCTCCATGTTAGAACCTGGCCTTAAGAGGAACCACGTGAGCGTGTTGCACTTACAGGAACACTGGAGGTGAGTTAACAACCAAGTCTCTCACACACACGGGACAGACACGCACACGCTGCACACACACACCCAGCATGAAAGACGCTCCGCACACCGCCATCTAAGAACCAGGATTTCCAGGATTTCCATTCTTGTCGTTGGAGCGGCTAGCTCGGCCTCCACAGACCCTCCCTCACCCCCAGAGGAGAAGAACAATGGTCGCTCTGTCAACAGCGCAGGAAGATCCAGGGGAAGTGCCCCCCCCTGCAGCCCGCCCCCTGCAGCCCGCCCCCTGCAGCCCCGCAGCATGACAGCACGTCTGCACACCTCTCCGCAGCCCCTGCCTTCTCTTTCCATCCCCCTGCCTCTCTCTCTCTTTCTCTCCCCCCCCCCCTCTTCTCCCGTCGTCCCAACATGTTTGACATGCGGTCTTGGGCTTACAAAAGCAAGGCTCACTTATCATCCGAGGAAGAAAACCTTCCCGTCCAAATGAGTCACGGTTCCCCCCCGCTCCTCTGCCGCCGCCCCTTCGGAAGATCTTACAAGCGCGCGTGTGTGTGTGCGTGTGTATGTGTGTGTATGTGCATGTGTGTACATCGAAGAGCAAGACAGTACACACCAAGCAGAACGGACACCTGTCCCCAGACAAGCAGACAGTCTAACCCCATCACCTCCAGAGGTAACCAGCCTCCTCCTCATTAGCATATTGTATTACCGGACTGGATGAATTGTGAATTCATTAAACCCACAAAGAGGAGCCTGACATTGTGTCCTCACATCAAACAAAGGTTCCACCTGCCAGCGATCTTATGAATCTGATCTCAGATCTCATGGCTTTCCTGCACTTGTGGCTGTGTTGTTCTGATGTCAGCTGGTAGCAAACCTTTGTGATTTGCCTTCCAACCGCTCTCTGCTGTCTGGCCGGTTACATTTACATTTACATGTATTCATTTAGCAGACGCTTTTATCCAAAGCGACTTACAAGAGAGAGCTTTTACAAAGAGCATCAGTCATTGAGCATAGCAACGTGATAGACCCCGAACACAGTGGGTTTTTTAGATTGTGAATCATACATCATGAGAACCAGTAAATGCCAAGGGAAGAACTATAAATGCATAACACAACAATTGTGAACATAAAGCAAGAGATACAACAAACAACACTGGAAAGTCACCACATGGGGACCAACATATTGTTCTAAAGCACATTAGATTATGTGAAGTGCCATACTATTCCTAAACCATACTATTCCTAAGCCATACTATTCCTAAACCATACTATTCCTAAGCCATACTATTCCTAAGTGCCATTACATGAGCGCGGAAAGCGAGCGATTCTGCTGCGTCGTAAGAATAACATTACTGCGACAGAGTTATTATTGACCTTCGTATTCTTGTGCTGACACTATAATGTAACCTGACAGAGTCTTCTAGAACAGCCATGTCAGTGATCCAGCTAGGCTCAGGAAGATGAACACAGTAACGGCTGCCAACATCCCAAACTATCGTTAGATAGCCCCCCCCACCCCCCCCCACCCCCCCCCACCCCCGCCCCCCGTACCTGCATCCCCCCGCTGGGCTTCTTGTGGTTGAGCAGCAGCTCCACGGCGCCCACCACTTCCTTGCGGATGGCGTGCAGGAGGGCGTCCCCCACATACACGTTGAAGCTGAGCAGCAGCTCGATGATCTCCAGGTTCTCGTTCTCGATGGCGATCAGCAGCGCCGTGCGGCCCAGCGGGTCGATGCAGTTGATGTTGATCTTGAAGTATATCTCCGCCTCCTGGAGGAAGAAGCGAGAGGAGGGAGGAGAGGGGAGGACACTAGCCCCCCCTCATTCCCCCCTCTAATCCCACATCAAGGCGTTTATCTGGTTTTTCCCATCTGCCTGGAGGGTGTGGCCTTTCCACTGAAATCCTATTTCATCCATCACCTCCATGATGATGTCATATCTCATATTTCAGCAGTCACCCCTCCCTCCACAACCCCCCCCCCCAGGGTCAGCTCCATCCTCATGCCATCCATCCATCCATCCGTTCACCCCTGCCTCCCCCCTCTCCCCTGTACCTCCAGGGCCTGCTTGACGCTGCCGTAGTCTCCCTTCTCCACAGCCCCCAGGTAGGTCTTCTCCAGCGGGGACAGCTCGGACTCGGACCGCACGATCCTCAGCGGGATGCGGTCCCGGTAGGACGAGCTGTCGCTCCGTCGGTAGAACAGCTGAGACATGGTGCCTTCCTTCCCCACGGTGACGCCCACCGCTGCCCTAGGCCATGTCACTCAGGCTGGGGAGGGGGAAGGTCACAGCCAGGAGGGCAGGTAAGTGACGGTTTTGAATTCCTCCAACACCGTATGGATATACCTATAGGAATGTGTTTACTTATCACATCATTTGACTTCACTTGAGTCACAAACCACTCTTGTACCTCTAATACCTCGACTACATGCTCTGATCCATTGCAGAATACGGGCAATCAACTTGTGTTTTGCATTGAAAATACATAACACCAATACATAACGTAACATACATAACACCTACAGCCAACTGTGCAGCATTCATTGGCTGACCGTATGACCTTTAAACCAGTTAAGTCATGGGATAGGTCAGAGATACACAGACATGACAGATACCTGGAGGGCACGCCTGGTAAAGAGAGAGAGATAATTTGGAAACAAGAATTCAATTTGCAGCGTGTGATCCTAAATGCAAGGCTGTAACCTATAGGACTGCAAGGAGGATTCGACTGGAAAAACCTTTTCACATCATATTCAGGCTGTAGGTTACTTCAGAAGAAGTGACAGGAAGATACTTCAGACAAGTGACAAGAACAAAATTCCTGTTTTAAAAGTACATTTTCACAGAATCACGTAGGAAATGGATTACAAACCTTGTGATTGTTGACTTGCCTTTAAGCCAATCGGCAACATTGACACGAAAAACTGTTGCACTTTCCTCCAAATATCGACGCTCAACAGATTCCCCCAAAAGTACATTATTCTGAGTCCATACCGAGTAAGAACATTAAAAACACTGGAGGGGACACACGCACACGCACACGCACACTATTTTCTCACTATTTACCTTGAGTCTATGTGCACAAACTCGTGGAAATCCAAAAACGTGTCGTGCAGAGGGACTCACTTCTGAGCTGCTGTCTGCGGCTTTCCAACACTACACACGATGAAAGATGAGAGAGGCTGAGTCCATCAGTGAAGATGCAGAGAGCCTTGCAGCAACGAGGGGAGAAAAAAGACGCTCATAGAGAAGCTGCTGGAGATGAAGTCCGTCTGTGTTCCTTGATCCGAGCTGCGTTTGACGGTCCCGGTCAGTTCAGCCACCTTCATCCACCTGTTGGGGGGGAGATGAAGAGGAGGACTGGGAACACATGGAGGAGCGTCAGTCCGCGCGCGGTGCGCCTGGAAACACCGCAAAGACGACACGCGCAGTGAGACACGCGCACGGCGACATCAGGCTGAAGATAAACGGTCGTCCATTTGAAAAAGGGGGGACAAGGTGAAGTTATTTTGTGAGTCTTTCAGGATGACGTGCAAGGCTACTGGACCTCGAAGGAAGTGTTTGGACGTCCGTGTGTTGGACACTGCTGCAAACCGGCATCCAATGAACACTGATGAGCCCTGGTGTCCATGATTTAGACACCATGCCTCTTACATGTTGCCCTCATGACGTAGATAAGAGGGACCTCGCACAGCGATTAATACTGACATTGTTGTCATTTAATGACGTCATAACCTCTAAATGGACTTACAAGGGACAGGCGCACTTCACCTCGACATGTTTCATATCAAAGCGATTACATGAGAGGTCATAAATTATGGTCTCTTTCTTTCTTTCTTTCTTTCTTTCTTTCTTTCTCTCTCTCTCTCTCTCTCTCCATCTCTCTCTCCCCTCTCTCTCTCTCTCTTCATCTCTCTCTCCCCTCTCTCTCTCTCTCTCTCTTCATCTCTCTCTCCCCTCTCTCTCTCTCTCTCTCTCTCTCTCTCTCTCTCTCTCCCTCTCCCTCTCTCTCTCTCTCTCTCTCTCTCTCTCCCAAAGCTCGCAGAGATGATAGAGTTAGAATGGCAGACGGGGGTGGTGGTGGTGGGGGGTGGGGGGGGGAGACACTGCTGCAGAGGCGGGAGGACTCTGGGATATTTCAGTCTCTTTTCTTACCTCTGAGTAGCACTTGACGAAATGCGCAGGAAAAACTAATGGGGCTCTCTGCCACACACAGACGCACACGCACGAGCACACACGCGCACGCACAAGTCCTTGTCTTGTTGCATCTCCAACCTGGACTAGATTCAGTCGTGCTTGACACCCACTCCATCCTAACAGACAGATACACAAGAGCAGCTACACACACACACTCACACACACACAGACATGCACACACACACACACACACACACACAGACATGCACACTCACACACACACACACACACAAACAAACAACCCTCTCTTAATCTCCCGACTCCTAATGTGTTCACGGCAGATTTCACACTAACCGTTTCCCATATCATTACCCATACAAACCTCTGCATTCCAGTGTTTACATTTGGTTTCAGATGCACTGTGGGTAAGAGGCGTCTGCTCAATGACTCAATGTAAAAGTACTAAAGGTCACTAATCTGGAACTCCTCACTTGCCCAAAACCTCCATAAGGAAATTAATTATCTTGGTTTTTATAACTATGCTAGTCACAGTCCTTGTATTCGATGCAAGACAGTTTTAATCTTGAAGATGTGGGTGGAGGATTAGATGGTCTTTTACCTCATTGTGGAGGCCCTACCTCTGGGATGATCACGCACCTTGTGTGGCTTGACATCCACCGGTCATCCAAAAACAAAAATAGCTTTCACTGTTTATGCTCCATGCCTCTGGACTGTATGACTGACAGTGACATATTGGAAAATGGGGCCAAAAATACCAGCAGAAGAACATACATGTACTACAGAACATACATGTACTACATGTTTCTACCATACATGTACTTTTAGGAGGGAAGACAATCAGCTAGAGAACTACATACAGCAGTGGTCTTCAACCCTGGTCCTCAGGACCCACTGTTCTGCATGTTTTAGATGTTTCCCTGCTCCAACACACCTGATTCTAATGCATGGGTCGTTATCTAGCTCTGAAGAATCCTGGTAAACGATCATGCATTAGAATCAGGTGTGTGGGAAGGAGGAAACATCCAAAACATGCAGGACAGTGGGTCCTGAGGACCAGGGTTGAAGACCACTGACATACAGTGTTCCAATGTTTTGGAAGGGAGGGGAATGTGGTTCCTTCAGAGAAGAAACAAGAAACAAGAGTCAACTTTTCTGTGTCTCTTCTGCTATCCATGAAGTCAATCTTTGACTCTCAAATTCCAATTAGCAATAAATTTGATTATTTTCCAGGAAATTTAATTGGTATGTTGACTGGTCAGTTATTGATGCAGTATATTGATTGGCAGCAGTTTTATTTATATTTGTCCCTTCCTGTTCTTTTGGTGATCAATTGAATTTCTTATTGCACTAATATTTCACTAAATTCCACCCTGTCTGTTCGAAGAGAATAATCCAACTGGATGAATTCTGCAGCTGTTTCAAGTCTCACACACTCCTGACATACATATAGTGATGCTGCAGATCTATGAATACTACTGTTGACAGTCGTACTCTTTCCTCCCCTCATGCACACACACACATCCACAGACGCACACACACATCCACACAAACACAGACCCACACACACACACACAAAAGCAATCTCACAGACTCGGATGAATCCAAGTCAAGCCTAATGGCGACAGCCACTTCCATATGTTTCTGGACAGACAGGCTGTGGTCACAGCACTCACCTACCCAATGTTCTGCTGCAGCCCCCCCCCCCCCCCCCCCCCCCTCAACTGTTTACACTCCCTCCAACCACATCACAAACTACAGTGCATTAGCTCTGGAACGTTTACTTGTAAAAAGGGCTTTGCTAGAAAGTGACTGGATTTGACATTAAGATTTGGAACAACTCGTGTTGCAATTTGCTTATTCATTTAGCAGACGATTTTATACAAAGTGACTTACAAATTGGTCCCTGCACAGCTAGGAATGATTCTGTTTGACAGATAATAACCTAAGAAAACAAACATCTTAACTTGGAATCTTTTACAATCTCGACACTTGATTATTTTAATGGCCCCTCTCTCTGACTGTTGTTGTCGCTGGGTGTTACGTTATATTCCATCCCTTTGCTTCCTGTCGTTCTTTAAGGTCAGTTTAAGTGTTTGGAAATGGCAAAATGGCAACCAATCTCCCACTGTGAGAGTCTGGGTAATTAGAATTGATCTCTGTGTGTGTTCCTCTGTAAAACACAGGCAGACAAGGAAGCAGAGAGGCAGATACTTCAGCTGGGCCCGTCAACCAATCAGAAGTCTGATTTGCTGTGACGAATCCAAATGAGTCTCAGAATCAACATGGAAATGAATTCTCATTCAACTCAATAGTGAGTTGACACTGCAGTAATATTGCAGAGAGCCTAAGGTGGCAGCTTGATTGCTTGTTATCTAATCACACTACACTTCGTTAATAAAACATTTATGTTTGCAAAAGTATTTCAAGTTGCGTGAACCGTAGAGATTCACTGGTTACGTCGTTTAGTGACCCCGCCAACTGCAAAATGTTTGGTCAATGGTCATGACTCGTGATATCTCGTGTCAGAGATTCATGATGACAGAGATATTTTGTTGTGCTTTTTAATAATGACACGCTGTAATGTTTGCGGGCAGCTATCTGATGGGATTAGTCATAAGTAAAAAAATATCTAAAGGAATGTTCCAGTACACTAGTAAATGCTTTAGTCCATCGGTTAAGGCATCGCTCCATCGCTTTGCCAAACTACAGACCTCAGAGTATCGTTCAAGGATTTATTTCTCAATGTGACATGTCTGTCATGCCAGCCTCATCCCGCCTCCATGATACATCCCCCACAATGCAGTTCCCCTTGCCCAGCTGGGTAGAATGTTGCCTGGAGACCCCAGACCTGTAATCATCTCCTTCTTTCACATCCTGTTCTCGAAACAGAAGTTCAAAAGTGAGGTGAATAGAAATCTTCATTCCGGAAATTAGAGTCGTTGTGGAAGCAAACATGCCAAGAGTGTCGGTCAGGCGTTAAGAGGGGGGAGGGGGAGGCGTTCAGATCAGAGGGTGAAGGGAGGCAGAGAGGAGGTGGGAGAAGAGAGGAGGGAGGGAAGAGAGGAGCATGGTGACAGACAGGCTTCAGCTCTGAGGGCTGTTGATGCTGTCATAACATACAGCATGAGGGACATGAGACAGAGAGAGAGACAGACAGAGAGAGAGAGAGAGAGAGACAGACACAGAGAGAGAGAGAGAGAGAGAGACAGAGAGAGACAGAGAAAGACAGACACACAGAGAGAGAGAGACAGAGAGACAGAGAGAGACAGAGAAAGACAGACACACAGAGAGAGAGAGACAGAGAGACAGAGAGAGACAGACACACAGAGAGAGAGAGAGAGACATACAGAGAGAGAGACAGAGAGAGACATACAGAGAGAGAGACAGAGACAGAGACAGAGAGAGATAGGGAGATCAGATGGAGAGACAGAAAGAGGGACTGATAAAGAAACAGATAGAGAAGCTTATCAGGGAGCGAAAAAAGGGGGGGGGGGGTAACCGTTAGGCCTGGCAACGCCTCTTGTTGCCAAGGCTACAGTTCCCTAGATAGACAGTTTGGTGAGGGTGTGTGTGATGACAGAGGTTCTGCTATAATAACGTGCTGGTGTCTGGCCTCTAGGGACCTGCTGGAGAATCAGGTGTTGCCCCAGATTGACCCTTCCAGCAGGGGGTGGCGGCCGGAATGATGCTACCCAGCAGAGGAGCCATATTCCTGGGTCTGCAGTCCCCACACATTGCCCCTGGAACCACTCCAAACGAGGAAATAGATGTGACAATGTGTGAAAGTGTTGACAGTTTGTGTGGATGTGTGTTGTGGGCGTGTGTTGTGGGTGTGTATGGTGGATGTGTGTGGTGGGTGTGTGTTTACGAGTGGAAACTACATTTGCCCCATAATTGTGTGTGTGTGTGTGTGTGTGTGTGTGTGTGTGTGTGTGTGTGTGTGTGTGTGTGTGTGTGTGTGTGTGTGTGTGTGTAAGGAGGAGGGGGTGTGCCTATGTGTGTCTCCACTCTGGGTATGAGATCATTATGTCCTGGTCTCATTTGATAGCTCATTAGGAAGTCTTGGTTCAACAAAAGGTCTCTGCTGTCACTTTAACAACGGTACAGAGGCGTACACTCTCATTAAAAAGCCACTTAAAACATACAACAACAAAAAAACATCCATTTATTTTGTATTTGTTTCAGCAGTAGTCCTCAAGTTGTTTCAGTAGTAGTCCTCAAGTTGTTTCAGTAGTAGTCAGTAAGATGTTTCAGCAGTAGTCCTCAAGATGTTTCAGCAGTAGTCCTCAAGTTGTTTCAGTAGTAGTCAGTAAGATGTTTCAGTAGTAGTCAGTAAGATGTTTCAGTAGTAGTCAGTAAGATGTTTCAGCAGTAGTCAGTAAGATGTTTCAGCAGTAGTCCTCAAGATGTTTCAGCAGTAGTCCTCAAGATGTTTCAGTAGTAGTCCTCAAGATGTTTCAGCAGTAGTCAGTAAGATGTTCAGTTGGTGCAGACCCTCATTTGTTCTGGAGTTTTCCACCGCAGAAAAGGTGTCTGAGATCGTCAAATGGAAAACGTTTCGTCTCCCATCCAGAAGTCAATCTGTAAGATGTTCAGTTTTCTGTGTTTTTTTTGTTTGTTATTATAATATTTCCGTTGCCTGTTGGTCCATTTTCCCTCCATCCATGTGCAACAGAAGACGATCCAAATGTCTCAACCAATTGGCTTCAAGCTGAGATGTGAGCCTCCAGGTTGGAAACACTGTGGCTGTGATGTTCTCACTCCAGTCAGCCAGCAGTGTTCTGCATTTACACACCCACCTCCAACACGACAGACACACACACACACACACACACACACAGTGATGATTCTGCCTAAAGGACCCCCCCACACGCACACCATGTCTGCCCAGCTTGATCTGACACACACTGGGAGGCCTGTAGTAATTACACCTATCGACCTCCTCTGGAGGCCTAGAGAACCTGGGCAGGAGGGGGGGTGGGGGGAGGGGTGGGGGTGGGGGGGGGGGCGACATCATTGTACAAAAGAGGAAAATGTCCACAAAGCCGAGAGTCGGAGAGAGAATCCGATTGGATCAGATTCAAATGCTGTTGATTGCCTTCGCGTCTGATAGGCTGGCCGGGCCAGATGCCAGCCTGTTGGACTGGTGGAGAGACCAGAGGAGACCAGACATCCTGCGAGGGGATCTCACCGTCCAGAGGTTTTCACTGAAGTGAAAGTGACATTCTGGGGCGGCTCGGCCCCATCAACAGCCAAGTCAATCCACCATTTATGGCCAACTCATACCATCAGAGGGAGGGAGGGAGGGGAGAAAAAGGGAGGGAGGGAGGGAGGGAGGGAGGGAGGGAGGGAGGGAGGGAGGGGAGAGAAAGGGAGGGAGGGGAGAGAGGGAGGGAGGGAGGGAGGGAGGGAGGGAGGGAGGGAGGGAGGGAGGGAGGGAGGGAGGGAGGGAGGGAGGGAGGGAGGGAGGGAGGGAGGGAGGGAGGGAGGGAGGGAGGGAGGGAGGGAGGGAGGGAGGGAGGGAGGGGAAACTGCATGCGTTCTAGCAGCTTCCTGTCGCAGCATGTGCTGATCTCAATCAGCCGCTCTTTGTATGTGATTTAGTCCCAGACAGTCTGAGAGTGAGAGCGGAGGGTCGACAAGCTGGACCAGACTGGATCACACAGCACACCGTACGATTGCAACAGCTGGTCTGCTTAACAATTCGATTGAAACTGTTCGGTGACCCAACAATTAACAGTTAACAATTTGTTTCCCGGCTGTGCCAGATGACGTTGTGTCCTTGGGCAAGGCACTTCACCCTTGAAGTACATGTCCCTGTACTTGTTGTACTGTATGTCGCTCTGGATAAGAGTGTCTGCTAAATGACTAAATATGAACAAACAACATATTAGAAGGCCATGGCTAAACATTCCCAGCTGGAGACAGACAGACAGACAGACAGACAGACAGACAGATAGTCAGTCAGACAGACAGAGAGTCAGACAGTCAGACAGTCAGTCAGACAGACAGACAGTCAGACAGACAGACAGACAGAGAGTCAGACAGTCAGACAGACAGACGGTCAAACAGTCAGACAGACAGACAGACAGACAGTCAGACAGTCAGACAGACAGACAGACAGTCAGACAGTCAGACAGACAGACAGACAGACAGACAGACAGTCAGACAGACAGTCAGACAGTCAGACAGACAGACAGTCACACAGTCAGACAGACAGACAGTCAGACAGACAGACAGACAGACACACAGTCAGACAGAGGGTCAGACAGTCAGACAGACAGACAGACAGTCAGACAGACAGACAGACAGTCAGACAGAGGGTCAGACAGTCAGACAGACAGTCAGACAGACAGTCAGACAGTCAGACAGACAGACAGACAGACAGTCAGACAGACAGTCAGACAGTCAGACAGACAGTCAGACAGACAGTCAGACAGACAGACAGACAGACAGTCAGTCAGACAGAGGGTCAGACAGTCAGTCAGACAGACAGACAGACAGAGGGTCAGACATTCAGACAGACAGACAGACAGTCAGACAGACAGACACACAGTCAGACAGACAGACAGACAGACACACAGTCAGACAGTCAGACAGACAGACAGTCAGACAGACAGTCAGACAGACAGACAGACAGACACACAGTCAGACAGACAGACAGTCAGACAGACAGACAGACAGACACACAGTCAGACAGTCAGACAGACAGACAGTCAGACAGTCAGACAGTCAGACAGTCAGACAGTCAGACAGACAGACAGACAGACAGTCAGTCAGACAGTCAGACAGTCAGACAGACAGTCAGACAGTCAGACAGAGGGTCAGACAGTCAGTCAGACAGACAGACAGACAGAGGGTCAGACATTCAGACAGACAGACAGACAGTCAGACAGACAGACACACAGTCAGACAGACAGACAGACAGACAGTCAGACAGTCAGACAGTCAGACAGACAGACAGTCAGACAGACAGTCAGACAGTCAGACAGTCAGACAGACAGACAGTCAGACAGACAGA
>CM059315.1:2308736-2338736 GCA_030340665.1 Neosalanx taihuensis
GAGTGGCTGCAGTCCAAATGTCAGGCCATTGTCATCATTCAGTCTGTGAGTGATTTTCTCTTGTTTTGTTCCACATGATTCTATTCCATTTTCATGATGTTCCGCTCCATTGTAACAGAACAATATTGCCCTGCCCTCCGTTATAACCAGCACACAAGAGTCAGGTGGCTGAGCAGGTTAGAGAATCAAGCTAGGAATCAGAATGTTGCATGTTCGATTCCTGGCCGTGCCAGATGACTTTGTGTCCTTGGTCAGGCACTTCACCCTACTTGCCTCGGGGAGGGGGGAATGTCCCTGTACTGTTTGCAAGTTGCTCTGGATAAGAGCGTCTGCTAAAATGACTACGTGAAAATATACACTATATAGTCCGTCAATAAAAGACATTCGTCCTCCTCTGAAGAGACAAGTTTTTCTCTTCGTCAGAAACCTGTCAGAAGTCCCTGGTTGCTGTGTGGAACAACACATCTCCTGTGCTGGCTTGGCAGGAAGGAGACAAGACCTCAAGGGTCAACTTTCATCCTTCACTGTGGGATGAATAAGATGCAGTTTTCCTGACGCAGCACATTTCTACAAAGGTCAAAGGTCAAAGTGAAGGTCAGGGGTCCTCCTTTTGTTCTTTATGAGGAAAAAGGTCCAAATAATGTCTTGTGGATTTTGATATGCCTTAATTAAGGCAAAAGGAGTCACATCTCCACTGGGTAAACTGATTAATTTCGTCTGTGACATTTAAACAATCCTTCCCCACCATTATTCACCATTGGAAACAGTCTATAAATTATCTTGAATGCATTTTGGGAAACCATGAGATTTTCCTGGAGGGGGGGTGGGGGGGGGGGGGGGTGGGGGGGGGTATTAAAAGGCTGAGCGTGAAGGTTACAGCAATCCTTCAGGAGGGGGACGCCACTCTCGCTGTTTCATCAAACCGTGGCGTGGAGGTTTACGATAAACCTGCCAAATAGCTGTTTCATCCATCCTGCGTGTCAGACTGATGGAAAGGATGCCAGCCTAGATACAGACACATTCACCTCCCATGGCTGGATTTGTGACAACAGCGCTGTGGAAATAAAGTCGTAGACAGCTCTGGTGGGGCCTGATCACCTAGCCAGACAAGAGTGCTTCCTCCTGGGATAATAATTGGACAGGGGGCCCCAAAGTGGAGATGACATCCTGACCAATGCATCATCATCTCCAGGGATCCCACAGCGGTTCAGAGCATCGCTGAGTCACTAAGATAAATGGCCGTCTGCCAGTCCATGTACGTGAGTGTCGTGGGCGAGGAGGCGGATTCTAAACTGCATTAACAGAAGTCATTACGAGATCAGATGGATGTTCAGGTGGAGCTGGAATGTTGCGTCCTCCTGGTATCACCTTCATCTTCACAACGTTTTAAGACTGGAAACCAGACGTTTTTTGGTGTTCACGTTTTATATTTTTGCCTATTTGTTTTTCTTTCCCTTACTTATCTTTCTTTCTAGTTCTCTCCCTCTCTCTCTAACTTTTTCTCACACATCACCCTGTTCTCCTAAAAGAACAATACCATATCCACCCAAAGTAAAACAAATACAGGCTGCTCGTCACCATGGATACAGGGTGTGCAGATCAATGACATCATTGCTGGCATCTTCTTTAACATATCTCACCTCTCATCTAATGTCAGGGTGAAGCCGCTTCTCTTCGGTATGAGCTCTCCCTCACTTCCTGCCTGTCCTCAGCGCAGCACTGTCATCTGCCTCACAAGCGGATTAACAAATAACATCACGATCGGAATGCGTGACCAAAAAATTACAGTGTTTGCTGTTTTCCTCAACAACAACAATAACAACAACAACAAAAAACATGCGCAACATGTGCAACATAGTTCATCTATGCAAATGCTTTGTTTCCGTGTTGGTGTGGGCAGAAGGCGTGTGCAGTTGGCCAAACGTTTATCTTTTGCATGAGCGGGATTTGCATCGAGCGGACAAACCCTCGAGTTCATGGTCGGCTCGTTAATTACCACAGGGGCAACAGCGGGTCATGACATCACTGCTCTTTCTAACACATGTTGAGGTGTTGGGATGCAAATAAGCCAGTCAGGAGGCAGACAGACATGCAGATAGACAGACAGAGAGGGAGACAGGCTGACCAGTTAACCTGCTGGGAGGAGGACAAGCACAGTCTCTGAGGCCCAGAGACATGCCAGACAGACAGACAGATAGACAGTCAGACAGGGAGGCAGGCAGGCAGACATTGATACAGGCAGACAGGCAGGTAGCTAGACAGACATTGATGCAGACATACAGCTAGAAAGACATGCTGGCAGGCAGACAGACAGCTAGTGAGAAAGATGTTATAGGTTTTCACTGCAGATATGCATTTCTCTCTCTCGCTCTGTTTTGCTCTCTCTCTCTCGCTCCCCTTCTCTCTGTTTTGCTCCTCTCTCTCTCTCTCTCTCTCTCTCTCTCTCTCTCTCTCTGTCTCTCTCTGTCTGTTTGGCTCTCTCTCCCTCTCTCTCTGTTCTGCTCTCTAACTCTCACACATCGTGACTCACAGTCTAGGGGTTAAACCTAAAATTAGGTTGCTGCTATTTCCACTCACAACACAATCACCTTTTCCTGACATCTTTGAATATTTCAATACTAGCAGGAGTGGTAAAGTAAAGAAAATAGATTAAAAATGACAGATATATGTCATTCGTGGATGATTTGTTGTTTGGTTATTCCATTTTTGTTGCTGGAAAATTTTCGCAAAGCAAAATAGAATGTTTTATTTTAGGATTTTGGAAACTGATTGTGAGGCGTTAGAGGTTTTTATGTCTGTCAGGTTGTCGGTAGCCAGAAAAATAACGATTAACTCTGTTATAGCAGCAGAGCAGAGCACACAGAGTTGCTATTTACCTATGATGCAAATGTACTGGTGATGGACCTTATCTGAGAGGACAAATGTATATTCTGTAGAGTTATGAAAGCACTAAACAACATAGAAGAGGTGTCCGCAACACACTGTCATGTACAGTATGTCACAAAAGTGAGTACACCCCTCACATTTCTGCAGAGATTTCATGATAATGTTTAATTGAACAACACTGAAAAACAGCGCTTTGACACAATGAAAAGTAGTCTGTGTAAAGCTTATATAGCAGTGTAAATTTACTTTTGCCCTCAAAAAACTCTAAATATAGCCATTAGTAGCTCAACCCCTGGTAACAAAAGTGAGTACACCCTAAAGTGAAACTTCTTGAAGTGTCAATATTTTGTGTAGCCACCATGATTTTGCAGCACTGCCTTAATCCTCCTGGGCATGGATTTCACTAGAGCCTCACAGGTTGCCACTGGAATGCTCTTCCACTCCTCCATGACAACCGAACTCTAACGATTGATCCTTATGAGGCTTCCACGGAGCCTGAAAATGAACCATTCATTAGAATCAGGTGTGCTGGAGCAGGGAAAAAATCGAAAACTGTCAGGACAGGGGCTCTCGAGGACCAGGATTGGACACCCCTGCACTAGACATATTTTGTGTTGAGAAAGACAGAGAGCTACGTGAGTGCGTACAGTAATTGCGTACAGTAATTGTGTACAGTTTGTGCACGTGCGTGTCATGGTGTGTGCACGTGTGCTGGATTCACAAACCTCCTTTTTGTATTTTGGTAGTGTGATTGTGTTGTCATTTATATTACTTTACTTCCTTTTTCATGCTTTTTCAAGCCAAATAACACGAACATAAATTTCCCTGTCAACAGCACCACATAGAGATGCCCTTTGCCCCCTGATGCAAATGATGTTATGGAAAACACTTCTATCTTCTGCGAGCTTGAATCAGATGTTCAGTAGAGGTGTTGAAGCTCTCTGGGGAGGTGAAGAGGAAACACAAACAGCAGGGTCAACGTTAACATAACAGAATTCACTTCAGCCAACATCAGGGTTAGGGTTAACATCAGGTAGGACTCATTCAAGATCGGTGGAGAGCATGATTGATCTTCTACTGCGTGTTTTTAAAAGTCCTTTGTGGAGATTGTAGTTCTGTTCCAATTAGTGTGAGTGAGATGGGGGTTTGTAAGCACCTGTTGTTATTAAAATGGTTTCTGCCATGAGAGGAAACCTTTGTGAGAATAGATTGTTAACCTTGACATCTACCTCGTGTCTTCTGAGTCAAGCTGTCTCTCACTGACTGACTGACTTTCTTTCATGTGATATACTTCATTGATTTGATATTTTACAGCGATGGAGAAATCGATGTTGCTCATGTTGCTTGTCTTCACAGGTATGTCCTTGAGTGTGTGTGTGTTTGTGTGTGTGTCTCACTGGAGGTGTGTGTGCGTGTGTGTGTTGGCCTGCATCTCTAAAAGCCTGGGCCATTTTTACACATTCAAATTCAGTTATTTTGATTACCTTTATAAACACCAGAACGTTTATTGAATTTTGTAACCACACCTTAACAGAAATACGGTCGGAAAAAAATAAAGAGAAGAATTTACAACCCTAAACAAGCATTTTACATACTATAGTTACAAGTAGTTGCAATGAGCTACAAAATATCAGTCATGCACATTTTAAAAAGGTGATATGCTTGACACTGAGTTATGCAGCACAGATCTGTTTGATTGACAGCTGTGTTTGTTTTTCCACAGGCCTCAACATCCTCCCCTCGTCTCTCTCTGTCCGTTATGAGTATGTGAAGGAGCAAAAGACCTGGTTTGAAGCACAGAGGTACTGCAGGGAGCATTTCACAGACCTGGCAACCATTTATGACAAGTCAAATGACCCGTTCAAAGACTTTCCAAACTCCAGCGCCTGGATTGGACTGTCCTCTGGCAGTTGGATGTGGTCCCTTGATGATGAAATGTTAGACTACAATTACACTAACTTTGATAAGTATGGCATCCATTCCACAAATTTCTCAGATGAAAATGCGATCTGTGAGAAAATGGGCAACCGAACTTGGAATAATATCTCATGTTCGCTTGAATTTCCTTTTGTCTGCTATGGTGAGCACAGAAACTATATCATATAATAACGCTTTTAATCATCTTTTTAAAAAGAGGAGATGTTTAGGCTTCTCTTCTTTCACATTCAGCTATGTTGAAATGTACCAGTCAGAGATGATTTTTCCCACAATAGAAAATATGCTCACCTGTAAGATGTTTCGATAATTGATGCTTCTAATTAGATGATAGGTGGTTCAGGTGGCTGAGGGGTTAGGGTGTTGGGCTAATGATCAAAAGGTTGTCAGTTTGATTCCTGGCTAAGGCAACATGAAGTTGTGTCCTTGGGCAAGGCACTTCACCCTACTTGCCTCAGGGGTAAATGTTCCTGTATGGGTGTTAAGTCACTCTGGATAAGAGCGTCTGCTAAATGACAAAATGTGATGTGATGTTAATAGAGTTACACCTAGAAAGGGTTTTATATGGAGCTCAAAATGCAAACTACAAACAGCTACGCTGTAACACGTTCCCAAACTTTTTCCGAGGGGAAACTCACTAACACCACAATGTGTTCAATATTTATCAACAACAATGTGTTCTAGTCAAGCAGGACCTTGTGTCCATCTTCATAATCCAAAAGAGAGATTTATTTCAGTCGAAAGGAGTGAATTCAAATGTTTGTGTTGATTCTTTATTATATTTTAACAGACAAAACTATCACAGACAAATATGTCTGCATCAGTCAGGATAAGACATGGGAGGAAGCTCAGAGCTACTGTCGGACTGAACACACTGACCTGGTCAGTTTGAAAAACCAGAGGGAACATGACCGAATATTCGAAATACTAAACAAACATTCGCCCTGTCAAAAGGAATTTTGGATTGGTCTGAGTAGAGTGAAGTGGCAGTGGTCTGACCAAAGTGTCTTTCACTTCCAAAACTGGCTAAATCTAAATCCAGACAGCGAGACCACAAGGAAACATGTGGAAAGGTCCAACAGAAAGAAGAAACCGTGTAAGAAGAAACTGTGTAACCAGCAGAAACAGTACACTGGCAATGATGGTAAGATGGCGAAACTCAAACATATTCTCCCTCATGACGTCCGCTGTGTTTACATCAACTCCTGCTGAGAAATATTTGCATGATGGTATAAAAAACGGTGACTCATCTCGTCAAATCTTTGAAGGTCACGTGTTTTATTGTGAAACATTATGATTTCTGTTTTTATTGAACCCCAAACTGTTTTTTAAGATCCTTACACACATAACCCAGAGCAATGTGTGGAAATGTCCACCAAATCCAGAAATTGGAAGACCAAACCGTGTAACGAGATGAACCCGTTCATTTGCTATGATGGTAAGATGGCGAAACTCAAATATATTCTCCTTTACAACGTACGCTGTGTTAACATCAGCTCCTGCTGTCAAACATTTGCATGATGAAAACAAACGGATTGTCAGACATCTTCAGGCTTTGGAGATCATCATGGAATCATGGAATCATGATGGAATCATCATAGGTCTTCATTCCTCTTGTTTTTCGTGATCTAATTCGTGATCTAATTTCGTGAACCTCTCCTTCCAGACGAACTGGTCCTGGTGCAAGAGAACAAGACATGGGTGGAAGCCCTTAACCACTGCAGAGAGAAGGGATGGGATCTGGTGTCTGTCCACTCTGCCAAGATCCAGCACTTGGTGCAGCGTCTGGCCACAAATGCCACCACCCCCTATGTCTGGCTGGGCCTCAGGTACAACTGCACACTGCAAGTCTGGTTCTGGGTGAGTGATCATGGCCTGTGCTACCAGAACTGGGCCCAGGGCCACGGAGGGAGTTGGGCGGAGTGTAAGACATCAGGTGCCATGCCGAGTGAGGGGCCAGAGCAATGGGAGGGCAAGAACCAGGCGGAGACGTTCAACTTCATCTGCACTAGGTCACCTGATGGTGAGCTTGACATGAGACTCGTCTATGGAGACACAGTGTTAACTGTCTTTCACTGACAAGTCTTTGTCCTCATGTTTCTGTCCCCAGAATACTAGGATCTAAACGCAACTCGGAGGCTCTTGATCTCGTCGTAAGCATGGAAGGAAATCTATTTCGTTCACTTTCAATGTTTGACTTTATCCTTTTTGACTTTTTTATACTTTAATTGTTTTGGGGGATTTAAATGTGACAGGTTGATATTTTAGAGTTTGATTAATAAATAGTAGCAAATTATGTTTAATTTTTTTACTAGCCTGATACTTAAATATTCTAATCTCTTGTATACTTCTCCAACTATCCTTCAGTTAATAATCTGCATCAAGATTTTTTTCTGATTCCGATTGTTTCTTTTTCCAAGTGTCTCTCTCTTTATTGTGAGAATTTACCATCTCTTCGTTTAGAAAGTGACAGCATTACTTTAACAGTATCTTGTGTCTGCAGTGTTTGATAAAAAGGAAGGAAAGAGGGAGTGAGGGAGATGGAAAATAAGGCGATCGAGAGAAAGATTCTCACTTATTTGTTCTGTATATGATTGAATTCGTAGTAAATCTTTATAATAATTAAAGCAAATCTTACAAACAAAAACAGACCACACTGACGTGAATGGCCGAGAGACAGAGATAGAGAGCAGCAAAGAGCCAGGAGAGCGGCAATCACAATGCACTGTTTACTCAACATTTCTGATCCTCAACTCCAGAGGTTTTTCAGACCAGCAACAAGCAGACCATTTTCTAGTAAGAAACAGTTGATAGTTTTCTTGTCAGTCCTTGAATGAAATAACAGAACATGAAATACTCTCAGAACTTAGTCAAACTATTTGGTTGGTTAGGGTTAGGGCTCTTAAGAAAACTAACAGCAGTCATCAAAGTTGAAAAAAGATGATAAAGATGTGTACTAGAGAAACACAGACAACTAATGATATTTACTAGTACAAAGAACAATGTGTAAAAGTCCATGGTAAGATTAATTTGTTTACGGCTTCCAACTTAAATACGGAAAAACAACAAAAACTCTTTAAGTACTCCTATTTTCTGTGAGTTTCTCCAAGAAATTCTTTGAAACTAAATCGACGTGTGTGTTTGTGTGTTTCCAAGGTCAAGGACGGTCCTGTGGTCTCCTGGTGAACACACAAACACACACAAAAAGCTGAAAAGCGTGTCCTGTAGTTTACTGACACGCATGGGAGTGATGTGTCAAACACACACACTAACAACACACTCACACATTTGTTTCCCACGTAAAAGTTGAGTTGTTTCCTGGTTTGGTGAGATGATTGATGATGTCACTAGTCTGTTAGTCCTCTTCCTCCAACTCGGTCTCTTGGAATGATGCGCAATTCAGAGCCATGCTTTAAGAAAACGTTTCCTATAAAATAAAACAATAATTAAATAAGAAAATTATCCAAAAAATACATTTCAACACCAGCTCGCAAGATCTGAAGATGATCATCATGCAAAATGTCCTGGATGTGAGAATTATGACTTAAACCAGGTTGAGAAACAAGAAAAACGACATTCACTGTGCTCAGTCTCTGGTTCAGAGAGTGAATATTGTCGTGACAACGCTCACCTGCCGTCTGTGCAGGGTTGATTCCTATCCCATCTGCACACCAACAGGAAACAGGAAGTATTAACACCAGCATTCATCATTTAGTCAATAAATCATGAAGATGGTTACTATAGAAAGCCCAGCGTCCAATGATATTGACATACTATACAATTACAATACTATTCACTGGTATAATTGACTGTGTAGTAATGTAACAGTATGTGACATGTTACTAGATGCTAACAGTGTGAGTTAAGAGGTGATCACCATTCAGTCTCACCATTTGTGATGATGGCACTGGTAGCAGCTGGTACTTTGAACTACAGTTTCAAAAACACACACACAAAGAAGCATGTTTTAAAATGTAGATCTCACACTTCGTCTAAGCACAGGCGTAGCATACTACAATCACTCACACACCAACACACATGCCTACACATGGGAAAACATTAAGGGGAAAACATTAAGGAGAAGACTGAGGGCAACATTCCTGTAGATGCTTACTCCAATCTTTATTCAACACACATGTTTGATGGTTGATAAGATTAATCCGTTTACAGTCCTTACATGCGCTAAAGAAAAACAAAAAAAAGGTTGTAGGGTCTTGACCCTGTTCTAGAATGACCCTGTTCTAGAATGACCCATTCCTGAGAGAGATGTCAATATTTCTTACCTCCTCGGCTGCAAACTTCAACACTGCTGTGAACGGGGTGCTCTCTGGAACACTAAGTCTGAAATATAAACCATACAGAAAACATCAGCACCTATTCAACTGTATAAATATGAAGACATTTCTTTTGGTCCTTCATTTCAACTTGCTGTATAGAGCCTGATGTATTGAAACTGTATTGTGGATGATGCATTCAAGACCATGCTAACTGCAAAACAGCTGTCACCTGTGCTGCATGGTCACTGTGCAGCTATTATCACGAATATGAGTGTAGCTGGTCACACTAAAGATCTTTAACTGAATGCATTCTTGTTGTAAGAAAACCTAAAATAATAAAAAGAGTTTTCATGGCTTATCTGTCACTTACACTTTATATGGCAGCCTAGGATCCGACGTCAACGTGATTTTAAACGTAACCTTAGACCTGGTGAAGAAAATAATAGCCACGGTTATTACATAACTGCTTCTCACAAATGAATGTCACTATTACAAACCAAAAAAATAACTAAAAAAGGTAAAAACTCACATGTTTCATGTGAAATGGCTTTGCACAGCACACTGTTTACACGGACCCGGAAGTCGAAAGGAGCTCGCGAATGTACACGTCACTAGTTCGAGTCGTCTTTTTTTTGGAAGCGTATCAATTTTTTATATATATACGATTTTTCAATTATCGGTACAATAAAAAAATACGATTATAATTGTTACATTCAATGTGAGGCACGTAATAAATGTGTTTAACGTTACTGTAAGATAATGCGCGTCGTCCTCAATCACGCATGCGTAATGAAGCCACTGTAGTTCCGTTGGTTTTCTTGATTTGTTTTACTTGAGAATGTGTCAAATATTCAGTCGACAAAACACAGTCAAAAAAGTATGTACTGAAAATCGTAGTGCAAAATTAATTGAGCACAATAGTAAAACGTTTAGTACATTTTAATGAGATGAAGGACATCAGTACTAGTTAATTAGTCGATGGTAAAAAAAACAAAACAACGGCAACCTCATAGTCATAAAAGCATGGCCTGAAATGTTTGCTAATGAAAGGGGATACTAGTTCATCCCTGCACAGTCATTAGCATTTGAACAACATTTTTATAAAAGTGTTTTGACAGTAGTTCTCAAAAGGTGCGAAGTCAACATACAATTTCCTTCGTTAGAACATCTTATCAAATATCCTACCAGAGAACACACAGGTCTGTCAAGAAACTGCAGTGGATCATACAGTAGATACACATAAAATACAGTTTCTGCCCTTCCCACAGTTCATCCATTCTTCTGGGCGATGAGGTGGAACGAGGCCCCGTAGTCACACTTGTGGTTCTGCTCCCGGTCCTGAGCCTGCTGCAGGGTGAACTCCAGCACAGTGAGGCCCAGATTCAACAGCGTTTCCTGGATGAACTCCTGGCTGAGACTCACACACTGGAACTTCTGTTCTCCCACCGTATAGAAAGTCTCATCCAGGTCCCCGATCAGCACCAGGACCCCGTGGGGCCCCAGCAGGCCCACCATGGCCCCCAAAGAACGCCGGTAAGAGTCCCGGTCTTTGCAGGCGGCCTCCAGGCACAGGGACGACACCACGCAGTCGGCCGGCTCCACTGTCACAGGAGCAAAGGGGTTCTTCAGACTGATGTCACATTTAAGAACCTGTTTGACCCTCTGTCGAATGACCTCCGACACGACAGCAGGTGTCCTGGAGAAGAGGGTGGAGCGTGGGGTCAGCACAGGAGACAACGGTTTGAAGATTTATCAAATAATGGATTGTTACACTACAGCTACTTAAGAGACCGACTTATTACAGGTGTCAAACTCTAGTCCTCGAGGGCCCATTGTCCTGACAGGTTTATATGTTTCCCTGCTCCAGCACACCTTATTCTAATGGAGGGTCTTTATCAAGCTCTGTGGAGGTGTGCTGGAGCAGGGAAACATCTAAAACCTTCAGGACAGCGGGCCTCAAGGGCTGGAGTTTGACACCCCTGCACTTTATATGCTGCTACCACACTATATATGGTCTTTAGTATTGTCTCTGTATTTGTAGGGTAATCTGCTTCCAGGGTGAACCAAGGCATTAGGTGAGTAGATTCTTTTCATAAATGGATTGAATGATTGGTAATGTTAGTTATCCTTTTCTGTAATGAGTTCTGTGAGCGAGGGCAGATGTATAGTCATGTATATATTTCCGTGCGTCTGATGAGTGCGATGTGCCCAAACCTTTTTCCCTCCAGGTCGCAAACAAACTGGATGTGGGCGTTCCAGTCAAAGCAGCCATCTTGAGCTGTCAGCCACCGCTCGATCTCCTGCCGGTTGCCGTCCACATAGTCGGACACCAAGATCTCCTCAAAGTACTCGCATGCACTGATCAGAGTGTGGATGGTCGGACCTGTCCCAACCTCGATCAGACGTTTCCCCTTGAACTTCCCTGAAAACCATCCATCCAAGACGAGAGACGAGGAGGTCAGATTAAGAGAACGATCTGGAAGTCATATCATTCACAAGGGTTTATTTATATACATATTATTATTATTATTATTATTATTATTAGCATGGAACAATTATGTTTTATCTGTTATGTTCTACAGTTCTATACAGCAGGCGATAACAACTCTGTGTCTGTGAGACAACGGATCAATTACCGGTTGAAAATGTCTTGCTAAGCTGACACAGCACAAATGTCACAAACCGGCTGTTGTCCTTCTGCCCCGAGGTCTCAGCGAACTGGTAACAGTAGCCCAGGTAGGTCTTGGGGTCAAATTTAGTCTGGTATAGTTCCAGGTCAGATTCACTGTTGGGTTGGGGTTCCTCCATACTGCTAGAACCGACAAACCTGGAACAGTCTTTTTCACAAAGAAGCTAAATTCAGTTAAGAGATTATCTGATTTCTATGTATGCGTTAGAGAGCGAGAGAGGGAGAGGATAGAGGGAGATGTGAACCATGCAGCCTAGAATAGATCGCTGTAACTTGACTGAAAGGTTGGATGGGCGGCATGTGATTGGCTCTCTTCCCTTGTCAGGAAGCCAGTCTAAAATAAGATCTAAGGGCAATCCCATAGAGGCTGGCTAGATAAGACGTCTGTGGTTAGAGGCCAGTGAGCTGGAGGAAGGAACAGCAGAGACCGGTCACCCATGAAGGCATGGACAGAGATAACCTACAGCCCGTTTATATATTCTGTGTTCCTTGGAATTCATAGAATTTCACCATTCGTTTGTATTCAAAGGGTAACGTGGGCTAGGGCAAGTATAAAATACTGTATTGTTTGGGTAAGAGACCCTAAGGCAGGGGTAGGCAACCCTGGTCCTCCAGAGCTGCTGTCCTGAAGGTTTTAGATGTTTCCCTAATCTAACTCACCTGATTATAAAGAATGGGTCATTATCAAGGTCTGTGGAAGCCTCATAATGACCCATTCATTTGAATCAGGTGTGCTGGAGCAGGGAAACATCTAAAACCTTCAGGACAGCGGCTCTCGAGGACCAGGGTTGCCTACACCTGCCCCAACTGACTGGACCATAATATATTGCCATCTAGTGGGTAGTGCAGGCGAGTGCAGACATCGCCTTAATCCAAAGCAATGTTGCTGAACGGTGGGGTTGCAACCTGAAAGTGGGTCACAAGTTGGTGCGGAGAGTAAGGTCACAGACGAAACATCAGAATTGACCAAGCTTCCTATGGTGGGCTTTCATTTCGAATGGTGGGCAGACTGACCACCAGCATTGTAGAACACAACTGTCCCGCTTTAAAAAAATTAATGGACAAGACACAGGAATATTGAGGTACGTTTTCTGCCTAGTCAGCCGTGTAGGTCTACCTATAAAATAGGCTAATTCCTATATATAGAAATTAGGCTAAAGGCAATGGTAATTATTTTAGTGCCTTTATATTATTCACCTTCAAACTTCTTGACTCACCGTCAATTTAAATGTTCACAACAGCTGGGCCTACTGTACAACACGAACTTAGAGAAAACAGTTTTAGTCCAATCAAGACTAATTACTCACATGAAAAAAACACAAGTTGCTCGGTGGATATGAGAAGAGACCAATTGTAACTGCCCCCTCTGTGAGGCTAGACTTCTGTGTATAACTGTGGAAAGGGCAGATATAACGAGTAGGGGTGTGTATTTTGGATATAGATAGCCACGCAGAAACAGTCTATTTTAGTCACCAGCAGCATTAGAGATATGCCTCAAGTAAGAAATATATATTGACTAACATGCAAATATAACATCTTACCTATCTGTCCTGACCGGGGGGGGGGGGTTCTGAAGTGTCGGCCGACCTGTCTTGCTGCTACTTCAGGAAAATCCTTTCTGTCTTTACATGTGTGGTCAGGGAAGGAAACGTTTTAAGTGTGTTCTGTCAATATGCGCTTCTGTGTTGGCTGGCATGTTGACAAAACAAGCTCATGCAAGCTGAGTTCCACATTGTGTTCCACATTGGGTTTAATGTTCTATGTGACCATACAGTCTTCTAGAGTTGGGGTTGTATGTGAGAAATAGAACATTTCTGAACAGTTCACCATTGACAATGAGTCTTTTTAAATTAATCTCATAATAATTATCTTCTCCCTCTGCTATAGCTGCTCTTGACCACTATGTGGCAGTCATGTTACCCTCATTTATTGGTCAGTTTTCTTATTGAGCTCTAGTGGAGCGTTCCTCGTGATTAAACAGAGCCTTCGTAGAAACATGACACCCCAGACTGTTCCTCGGCCTCGCTGTCTGCCCTTCCACGTTTCTATAGTTACGGAAGCGCAGTGGGCGGACTGTGTCGCACGTTGAAGTGCGGCCGATGATGGCTGTCAGCCGTAGAGGTGTTTTTTTTCCTCTTTTGACGGGAGTCAAAAGATGAGGAGCTCTGCCCAGTACAGCCTCCATCTGCACTGTGTGGTGTCACAGTCTGTGAGACTCCAATTAGGAACCTAACTGTACAGATCCTGCCTTAGCTACCCAACAAAGGGAATCCTCTGGGAGGGATCTTAACAAGTTCCACAAGTTTCACTGCGCTCGTAAACAAGTCAGTGAGGTTAAAGTGTTCAAGGGTGAATTTGTGCTTTCAGGATAATCATCAGACACCAAACAAATGTTAGACTCCAAATCAAGTCTAAATGTATTCATGTAGTCCTTTCTACAAGCAAAGTCACAGAGGGCTTCACAACTGCCCCTCAACCAACCTAAACCCTCAAGGAAGACGAGGGAAAAACTAAAGGAGACAAAAATGGAAGAAATATTTGGAGGAAGTATTCAGCGAGGGACACCCTCCTCCCGAGATGGTTGGTGAAAGACTCTAAACAAATTAAACTCATTTCACAATACACTGACGAAGCACAACACAATTCCTCTCAACAAAACCAAACTCTGAGATAAAAGAACAGAAAGCAACTTGAGTGAAACAAATGTCAACAGGACGCAACCAACCGAAACACGACACAAAACAAACGGCCTTCTTCAGGAAGTGAATGGGACTTAGGAATAGTTAGCTATTGTTAGCTTATCCCAATTCCCAGCACGTTAAAGGGTGTGACTCAGGAGAGCAGGAATACGGTCAAGAGGTCAAGGGGTCAAGAGTTTAGAGCCTATGGTGGTATTGGTGTGTGTGTGTGTGTGTGTGTGTGTGTACGTGCGTGTGTGTTGGGGGATGGATACGCACTTGGGAGTCTCAACTCAAGTACATTCCATCTCTATGGTAACAGAGATTCTAAGGAAAAGTGAGGTTGATGTGTGTTTGTGTGTGTGTGTAAAAGAGAGAGAGAGAACATTTCTAACACTTTGATCGCAACTTTGAAACCATTGTATTTAGAGTCAGTAAAAAGCCTAGACTAGTGTTGGTCTGAGAAGAAGAAACACACACACACACACACACATAAATCAAAGTGAATACACCATCTATAAGTCTGAGACTCAGATTCTGAAATGGTAAGTCAAGGAAAGACAGAGTTAACCAATATCATTGTGCCTTTACCGTTATTCCTAATATTTATGTATGTTTAACCCAAATGACAGGCAAAACCCATCCTTATTATTGTCATGTGCCACATGATTTAATAGGTAAAACCCCCAACAGCAGTTACCTTTTGTAAAAAAAAATTACTCAAAGAGTTTCACCAGACAAGCAAATGTTTGCGTTTAAACAACGCTCCCCGTAAAACCCGGGCCCTCATTGTGTATCTGATTACAGAGCAGGAGCGTCTCAGAAATGTTTGTGTTGTGGAGAAGTGGACTCTTCCTCTGACGGAACGGCAGTTTGTCTTGGGACTGCTAACATGGGAACAAAGACAAACCAGATGTGGTGATGTGAGCGAAAACACAGCACCTGTGGACAGCAGGATTCTCAGTGACACCTCTCTTCCCGGTAATTACTAGTTGGCACTAACACCTGCACACGTTTTGCACAGTCAGCCAACCGCTCTCCTGTCCAGAGCTCCCAACACACACCGTTGGTTGGATTGTTTGATTCATTTAGCTGAGTCGTCCAAAGCAATGTTTAACACTGCTACTTAGGTTCTAATAGGAGAACAAGGCTTCTGAGAGTGAAAGGATGAAAGAACGCCTTGAAGAAAGCTTCGCTTTACGTTCATGGATGTAAACATCCACACATGCACATATGCCACGTATACATTTACCCTACAAATGTACCCTACATGTATAACATATCTACTGTATTTGATGTATGTGCGTAACGTACATGTGTTTTCTGCATGTGTAACGTAGTCAAAAGTCCCCCTGTGAATCAGGGGTTTGGTACATCAAGATGTTTTTGCCTCTTGATTCCAAACACCGAACTGGTTGATTATACGATGCTGTAGTTAAAAGAAAAATTTACCTGAGACTGTGTATCCATATGACAGGCCTGGATTATCACATTTTCGTTACATTTATTAATTTAGCACATGCTTTTATCCAAAGCGATTTAGATTATTCTAGAAATCCCTACAAAAATATCCCTAAACTAGGAAAACATTACCTTATTAGCCTTCACTAAAGGCATGGAGATATGTGGGAGTGAGAGCAGGCAGGATGCAGCTCTTTCCATCTGAGTGAACAGTGTTAGACATTAACAAAACTGGAAAAAACATTCAACTCCCCAGTTTGATCATGTGTGTTGATCGCTGAGGGCAGGAGTTGGTGGGAAAGAGGAGTGGGAAGTGAAAGATGAAGGTTAAGAATACAGGTGAAAATACAGGTGCGCTGGTCTCTCATTGAGTAATGAGGGTTCTGGTGTCTCTCTCTTCTCTGCTCTCTCCTTCCACAACTCTTAACTCCGTCTCCCCACAAGTCCCCGTACATCTGACCCCTAACCTTCCTTCGAACTCCAACTGGATCCTCGTCCCGAGTAAATCATTGTAGCTGCGTTGCAAGCTGTTGGAATGTCCACCCCTGTCAATCAGTGGGGGAATATTTGCATTTCTTAGCCAAATAAATATGAACTTGCCAGCCAACGGAACAGCAAGACGCTCTGTAATGTGAAGGAGAGCAGCTGGAAGTCAGTGTTCCCATGTCTGCAGTGATGACAGGGCAGGACGACCCCTGTAATCACGGTGAAGGCTGGAGTCAGAGCCTGGCAGGAGGGAAGCTTCTGGAACTCTCACACAGGGTCTCAGACACGGGGCTCATCCTCTTCCTCCCTGTCATGTTCTCTCTCCTCCATCTCTTTTTAATGTCTCTTCTCCTCTCGCTTCCTCTTTGCTCCTCCATACTCTCCTCTATTTGCTCTTCTCCCCTCCTCTATTCTCTCCTCTCCTTCATCTCTCGCACTAGTCACTCTTTCCATCCCTCTCAGTTAGATTGAGTCTTTCTCCATCTGTCATTTTCTATATTTCTCTCTTTCTCCTCTCTCATCTCTGCTATTCTCTCCGCTGACCTGGTTATGTCCTGTCTGCAGAGGAAGATCATTGATGCTTCTGAGAACATCACCGATGTATCCTTGACTTATGTCTTTCATTAGTCTCTGCATCAATGGCTCATAGAGGACGTAACACTGGAGGGAGCTAGATACCACATGGCAGTGATGAATAGCCATTCTGTGAAACTGTTTATTAGCTTTGGGTGATACAAGTCAGTGGCAGGTGGCTGATGATGCTCGTTTGAAATACAGATTTGTATCTGTTCTTTTCAGGTTTTTCATGCTTAGTCTATCTTTTAGTGTTATTGGAGGCTGTGTTTTGGTTGTTCTCTTTGATAAATAGCAGGCAGTTAAATTGAACGTTTGCAAACAACTCCAGCACATATTAAAGGGTCTATTTAATGGGGATTATAAGATGTAAGTCATTTTAAAATCGAAGAACTAAACCCCTGCATCTTGGAGTCTCTGCCCTGATTGGACTGCTATCACATCCGTCCAATCACAGTTTCCCCGGAGCGCGTAGACTGATGTACCGTCCAATCGGCTGTCAAAGTGGGCGGGCCTTCTTTCCACACCCCCACGCTGGTCCTCAAGTGCCCCAAGTTAAAACTCCGCTCGCGCAAATGTCGCTTTGAGAATGTCGCCCACCCGTGCAGTTTCATGCACGGGACTTTCCATTTCTCTCACCTGATGATATCACTTCTCCTCTAGATTCTTCTTACCTGTATGACAATTAGACCGTGCACTTCTCCAATATTTGGATATAACCCACGACTTTCCTGGATTTATATTCGGTGTCACAATGATTTTCCCTAGACTTTTCATCCTGGTTGCCTCTCTAACTAGAACCGTTCCAGCACAGCTACAGGACAGTTACGGTTTATCTTACGCGCTCAGGCCAGAACTATTGGAAGACGAGATTTTAGTGGCAAATAACGGAATACGAGTACCTATAGGAAGGTCTGTTTTCATCGACCCCATCAATGATCTGGTAATTCAACAGCATCCCGGTGACAGATGCAGCGTGACGGTTCTGGATAACGACCCTCTGTCTCAAAGACCCGGACATCTCTCACCCAAAAAGTTCCCCTGCGATTTTGGACCCAACGACGTGACCTACACGCACTTTGGCTCGAGGAGTCCCGCCAAGGACCGCGTGAGGCTTCAGCTCAGGTACGACACCCAGACCGACACCGTTATCATCCCGTTCATGATGGAGGTGGAGGTCGTGTTTACGCAACTTGAATTGTTGACTAAAAACATGCCTCTCCAAGTTGATAAACTCAACGGCGTCAGTAACCCGATAGATAAAAAGACACTGGAGTTCACTTACGACAGAGACGCGCGCACATGCCTGGTGACGTCGCTGGCCAGCGGCAGCGCGCTCCCGAGATACGGCAGACTTATTGACGACGGTAAACTTGCCAACATGATGGATTGTGATGAATTCACCAAGGCCAACATCCGCTACGAGCACACGTTTACGCACAAGTCTCCCAACAGGGACCACGTTCCCATGACTGTTGAGTTGCGTGACAAAGAAGGCAATTTGCTCAAGCAGGAATATTTCTATCTGATGGTGCGCATTAAAGAGGGGCAGGAAAACACAGCGCCCAAGCCGAGTTTTGTGGCTATGATGATGATGGAGGTCAGTCAGTTTGTCATGACGGCTATCACCCCGGACATGCTGGCCGCAGAGGACACAGAGTCAGACCCGAACGACCTCATATTCAACATCACTTCCCCTTTGTCCTACGAAGAGGGCTACATAGTCAGCACAGATGACAGAAACCTCCCCATCACATCCTTCTATCAAAGAGACCTAAGGGATCTGAAGATAGCATACAAGCCCCCGTCTCTTGACTCGGACACGGAGAGGATTTTCCAGATAGAGTTTGTGGTGGTGGACACGGAGGACGCCATCTCTGATCCGTTTGCGTTCATGATCGTGGTGAAGCCCATGAACACCTTGGCCCCTGTGGTGACTCGCAACACGGGACAGCTCCTGTACGAAGGCCAGTACCGCCCGCTATTCAGCGCCCACAACCTGGAGATCAGCGACGAGGACAACCTGGAGAGCGTCACGGTAACGGTGGTCGACGGGCTTCGCCACGGCCACCTCACCATCCTGGGCTCCCACAGGAAGTTCTTCACGTCGGCAGACCTGGCGTCCGGGGTCGTCGTCTACCAGCACGATGGGAGCGACACCTACAGCGACAACATCATCTTCAGGATGACGGACGGGAAGCACGACGTCGAGTTCCTGTTCCCCATCACAGTCGTTCCGACCGACGACGAGCCGCCAATCGTCAACGCTAACACCGGGCTGGTGCTGTTCAAGAACCATATGATACCCATCTCACCTCTCACTCTTAGTGCAGCAGACATCGACTCTGAGGACTCGACCATCAAGTTCATAATCGTTCCTCCTCTGTCCACCATTGGGGTCTTACTGCTAAGACAGTCCGACGCACCTGAAGACCCCTCCTCTTGGAAGTTCAATGCTGAGGACGAGGTTTATGAGAAGGAGGTGACAGAGTGGATTCAGAAAGACATCACCGATGGAAAATTGTTTTACAGACATACAGGCCCTCATAACACCGACACTGTCATGGACCAGTTTGCGTTCACGGTTCAGGACGATAATGACCCTCCTAACGTATCAGAAAAGAACATTTTCGTAGTTCGGATTCTACCCATTGACGACGTTCCACCTGTGCTGTACCCTGGCACCACCCTGCAGATGACTGTGCACGAGTACCAGCTCACACATTTTAGCAAAGACGTCCTCCGCTACACCGACCTGGACTCGGAAGACCGAGATCTGAAGTACACAGTCATCCAACCTCCCACCGACACGGATGAAAACAGCCCGGTTGTGTTCGGGTCGCTGGTACTGACAGAGAGCCCCGACACGGAGGTCACTGAGTTCACCCAGGCTCAGGTCAACCATCACAAGATCTCCTACCAGCCTCCAGATGTGGAGTTGGGGATCTCCGCCCACGTGGTGCAGTTCCGCTACTCTGTCGAAGACACGTCCGGGAACAGCGTGGAAGGAACGTTTATAGTATTCCTGCAGCCGGTTAACAACAAGCCGCCACAGATCACCAACACTGGCTTTACCGTGTTCGAGCGTAACATGCATGTGATCACCAGTGCGGAGATGGACACCACCGACCCAGACACAGACAACAAGCAGATTACCTTCACTCTCGCCCAGACTCCTGCCCACGGCCACATCCAGGTGTCATTCACCAACCTGCCCCAAAAAGGAGTCTTCACATTAGAGGACATTTCCGACGGTAACGTCGTCTACATCCACAACGGGGACGAGGCGTCTAACGACGCGTTCCAGTTGGACGTCAGCGATGGCATTCACGTCGTCACGGTCACCGTCAAGGTGACGGTGAAGCCGGTGGACGACGAGACGCCCACGGTCAGCTTGCCGCCCGGCACCGTGGGCTCCCACATGGACGTCCTGGAGAACGGCGCCACGGAGATCACGACCAGCGTCCTTCAGGGGCGTGACGAAGACACAGACGACTTGCAGCTGACCTTCATCGTTGAAGACGCGCCAACTTCAGGGGAGATACTGGTCAAAGGGGTACCTGCTGGTAGGTTCACTCAGGCTGACATCATCAACGGAGTGGTGGTGTACGCACACACTGGCGGAGAGATAGGCCAGACCGCCAAGGAAGACGGTTTTAACCTGACCCTGACAGATATGTCTGATGAGTGGGCTGTAGGGGGGAACAAGGTCAATGGCGTCCGTGTCCATGTCACCATCCTCCCTGTTGACAGTAAAGCCCCTGAGGTGAGCCTTGGGGATCAGTTCAGCGTGGTCGAAGGTGACAAATACCTCATAGGCCTCCATCACTTGAATGCTGAAGACAAGGACACACCCAATGAAGAGCTACTCTGCACCATCATCGTTCAGCCCACGTCTGGATACTTGGAGAACATCTCTCCGGCTCCAGGTTCAGAGAAGTCCAGATCGGGCACAGCAATCAGCGCCTTCACCATCAGGGACATTGGGGAAAGCAACATTCATTACGTTCAGAGTATCCACAAAGGCGTCGAACCCCTGGAGGACAGATTCACCTTCAGATGTTCTGACGGCATCAACTTCTCCGATAAGCATTTCTTCCCGATCGTTATCATTCCCACCAACGATGAAAAACCGGAGATTTACATGAGGGAGATCGTTGTGATGGAAGGGATGAACATAGTCATCGACACGCCGATCCTTAACGGAGTCGATGCGGACATCCCAGCAGAGGAGCTGACGTTCATCATCTCCAAACAGCCCAAACATGGATCAGTCCTCAACCAGCTGGCCACAGGGTCAGTCCTAGTTACAAACTTCACTTTAGAGCAGATAAGAGAGTCCTCCAGTATCATCTACGAGCACGATGACTCCGAGACCACGGAGGACAGTTTCGAAGTCGTCCTGACGGACGGGAAATATTACGTTGAGAAAACGGCCATGATCATGATCATCCCTGTGGATGACGAGACCCCGAGAATGCAGATCAACGACGGTCTGGAGATCGAGGTAGGGGAGACCAAAGCCATCACCAACGACGTTTTAAAAGCCACCGATTTAGATTCCGAGGATAGCACGCTCACATATGTCATTAGTTTTGGACCTGGTCAGGGGGTTCTGCAGAGGCAAGTACGTGGGGATAGCAGAACGTCACGTTCCTCTGGTTTAGATGGAACATCTGCACAGAACATCACCGTTGGCATGAACTTCACCCAGGCCGAAGTCAACCAAGGGTTGATCGTTTACATCCATAACGGTCAGGAGGGCGTTCGTGACCTGATCAAGTTTGATGTCACAGACGGTTTCAACCCGTTGATCGACCGTTACTTCTACATCACAGTGGGCAGCATCGACATGGTGTTCCCAGACGTGGTCAGTAAAGGCGTATCTCTCAAAGAGGGTGGCAGAGTGACGTTGACCACAGACCTGCTCAGCACCACCGACCTCAACAGTCCAGATGAGCACCTGATCTTCACCATAACCAGGGCTCCAGTCAGGGGACACCTGGAGTGCACAGATACCCCAGGAATGCCCATCGCTTCCTTCACCCAGCTGCAGCTAGCAGGAAGTAAAATCTACTACATCCACACCTCGGACGATGAGGTCAAAATGGACAGCTTTGAGTTTGAAGTAACCGACGGTTACAACCCGGTGTTCCGCACCTTCCGAGTCTCCATCGTGGACGTAGACAACAAGAAGCCAGTCTTGACCATCCACCAGCTGCTCGTCACCGAGGGTCAGACTAAGCTGATCACGCCGTTTGAGCTCACGGCTGAAGATCAGGACACGACGGAACGGCTGCTGAAGTTCACCGTCACCCAGCTTCCTGTGCACGGAAAACTGCTCTACAATCAGTCCACGCCGGTGACCACCTTCACCAAACAGGACCTGAACGAAAACCTCATCAGCTACAAACACGACGGCACCGAGTCTTCCGAGGACTCCTTCTCCTTCACCATCACCGACGGCACGCACACCGACTTCTACGTGTTCCCCGACACGGTGTTTGAGACCCACCGTCCTCAAACCATGAGGATCACCATAGTTGCCATCGACAACGGCGTCCCTCAGATTGTGGTGAACAAGGGGGCCCCCACGTTGAAGATTCTGCCCACCGGTCACCTTGGTTACCCCATCAGCTCTAAGGTGCTGAGGGCAGAGGACAGAGACAGCAGTCCGATATCCCTGGTGTTCCACATCACAACCGTTCCAAAGCATGGCTACATCGTTGACCTGGGACGGGGAAATGACTCTGTGGACACATTCACTCAAGGTAAGTTCCGGAAAACAAGACCCGTCCCCTGTCAAACAACGACACGTAATTTGCTGTACATTTTTTATGTTTCGGATATGTGGTTGGTGAGTTAGATGTCTGAGGGAGCTTTAGAGCGGAAACGTGTCGGTCTTTTGAATAGTTAATGGAACCCATTCACATATTTCCTAGGCTTTGGCTGCAATTATTTAATCACACAGTGCAGATTTATATCTACTGCAATGTATAATTATGAATCTCTGTGGTAAGTATGGCCATGGGAATCAAGTAGTTACTGCTTAATCTTCAGGGCTAATTTAGATATCCTTTCCTCATCCAGCTGTAATTAGCCTGGTAAAAAAAAAGGGGGGGGCTTGAGGTTTCACGCAAAGGTCTCTCGAACAGTTAAGGATAAATAATTGAAGGCCTCTAGTCTCTAAGGAGAACCAGGGTTTGTTAAAAGAAGCAGAGCATGAAGTCACAGATCACAGGAAACAGGGTCAGGCCCGTCGTAGGCCTTTTCAGAGGTTTGGCTGACATTTGAGTCTCCATTCCGAGGTGGCTTAAGTGCGTTCAAGATTCACTGCTTCTTTTGAGAAGCTATCAATTAAATGGCAGTGATTCAACTGAATCTTTACAAATGCAACAGCTGTCCTGTTTTGCATGCAGTGCTCGTTTGTTAGCAGTTCTCTCACCTAAGCATGCAGAGAGTCGTTGAGGGCAAAAGAGCTTGCGAATATTAACGAGAGGAGAGTCTGGTGAAGAGAAGCACTTCTGACAGCTACCAGAGAGTCTCTGTCTTGGGAAAAGGGCACAGATGAGGAAAGAGTGTTTGCGAGCCAAGGAGAGAGATGGAGAGAGAGAGAACGAAAGAGAGAAAGAGAGATTGTGGTGGGAGTAGATGAGAGGGGTAGGGAAGAGTAGAAGGTAGAAAGGGAAGAAGGGGAGGGGGGGGGATGCTGTGCAAACATTCTCATCAGAGGAGGCAGTCGGGTGAAAGAAACAATCCTTCCTTCTGTATTTACTCTCCCCATTTCCAAGGGCACATCCCATGGGGGAACCTCTTTAAATATTTGATAATAAGAGTAGCGCCGGTTCACAGTGTTGACTTTGTATGAGTCAGGATTTACTGCCTGGCTGTGTCTCCCAAAACTGTGCACCTCCTTCATCTGTCTCCTATTGTCTTATCACCTGCCCTCTGATATGAGTTTATACCAGGCAGACACGGAAAGGAGGAGGCTGAGAGAAAATGGAGGTTAACTCACCCGTGCTGTTTTTTGCATGGTGCCATATCTGTGTAAAGGGAGCGATTTGAGATGTTTGAGATGCACCCCTTGTAGGGATAGTGAAGGAGCCTGTGTAAGGTGGAGAAAGCGATTTGAGATGTTTGAGATGCACCCCTTGTAGTGTTAGTGAAGGAGCCTGTGAAAGACATTGGGGGTGCATCCTTGCAGTGAGTGGTTTTACACTTTAATGACCCCTCGGCCCTTTAACATCTATTATTGAAGGTTATGGTTCAGACAGGCTGAGGCTGGATAGTGTCAATGATTTTTTCACACTTTGCAAAACACTCCTTTCTGGGGTATTGTGGAAACATAGGCCAGAGAAACCCTCTAATTCAGAAGGGAAACAGGTGTGAGGGAACGGGATCTCTTCACTGCTCTAAGAACCAGATTCCTGTTCTTAACATTCTTCTCCCTGTCTGTCATTAAAGGTTCGACTGTCACCTGGTTTTGACGGGACAGACGCTTAGTTGAGAGATTTTCTTTTTTACGGGGTGGGGAAGAGAGAGGGGGGGGAGGGGTTGTGTCGTTTGATGGTTTTACGGTTAAGTACAGACAGTTGAGGATGTAATAAAAACCAAATCCCTGTTTTTTTTCAATGCTGCATGCTTTCGAATGACTCCCTCTGAGCCCAAAAAAGAAATGGGAGTCTGACAAAATCTGTCAGAGGGAGTACTGATGTAGGACAGCTTTGCTCTGTGGAACAACCGTGCAGCAGAATAGGTTAGCAAGTCTTTATGCCAATTTTCAACGTATATTCAAATTTTACTGTACTCATATGAAATTGCACATGAAAGCTTTCAACATCTCCTATCTCCCCCCCCCCCCACCCCTCCCACCCCCTCAAAAAATGATCTCTCATATTGTAATGGGGTTGTTTTCATCTAGTCTCGCACACTTCAATCCACACATTTTGAAGAGAGCTCATTTTCCATCCTTTAACTAGCTGTAGAATCGTTCCTGGTTAAACACACACAGTCATGAAGCGGGAGTGAGCAGAGGTGTTCCGACAGCGTGATCCGAGAACGACGCCGTACGTTTTTAATGAACGTTCATTGTTCCTCATCCAAACCTTTCCCTTGTGTTTCTCCCTCAGCTGACATAGACGACCTGAAGATCTGCTACGTCCTGAGGGGCGACGAGAACGCTACCACAGACCTCTTCTACTTTTCTGTGGAGGACAGCGGTGAGTCATGGCCCCCCAGCCCCCCCCCCCCCCCCACACTGCCCCCGCCCCCCCGCTGCTCTACCATCTCCCAGCCTCACGCTCCGCTTCACCCTCAGAAGGATTCCACCCGGTCTCCGAGGTTTGATATTCGGTTAGCGCTCGCTGCCATCTAATTGATTTTTATTGTTAATAATGCAATGCGTTCGATTTGAAGACTCTTGTACCAAGTAACATACAAAGGGGGGGTGTGGGGATCGAACCCAAGACAAACTTAATCTGCACTCAGTGCCGAATCCCTGAGCTCATCCCTATTCTAAGGGCCTTTGTAAGAAGTTTACAGATTTTTTTTTACCGAGATAGCAGAACAAAAGCAAGTACAAAAGAATTCTCAATGTTCTGTGTAGAGGTTATAACACAGCTACGGAGGATCACTTAGCAAGGCCAATTAGCATCTTCTGTGAGAGCGCCAATGGCCGAGGTGTATTTTTAGTTCTTTTGAGGTTGCAAAAAGAACATTGATTGTCGATGACCCTCAAGCATTTTTCAGAGTCCCTGATAATGCTGGATGGTGTAAGCTGTGGTTTGAATAGGCTGAGGTATTACTGTGCAGCGTAGCGTTGAACTTGGTTGGAGGTACTGCTACGGCCCCAGGGGGTGCAAAACGTCATTAGATTGATCCTAGAAGGTGAGCATGTGAGATAAAACAGATGAAGTCACATGAGCGATGGCCTCGCGCACACGCCTGCTCGCTCCAGAGATTCTCTTCACACAAAGAAAACAAAGTCTTTCCAATTAACTTTGTGTCAGGAAGTCACCGTTTCGTACCAGGAAGGGAACATTAGTGCGACACACACACACACCTCACACACAGACGCACACACACACACGCTTGCACACACAGGGCTCGCCGCGGGGCTAAGGGTTGGCCAGACCTTTGGCACAAAGCTACGTTTGATATTTAAGAGGCCAGCTAGAACTCCCGATAATGAGAGCCTAGGGGTGCGTCACTGAACTGAGCCTGGGAGACACAGCCTGGTAATTATGTGCCATATTACAGGCCTGTGCACAGAGGGAGAGCAGGGGAACCTTTCTGCAGACCAGATGGGACTTGGCATGGACAAGGTGGATGGCCGAGTCCAAAGATTTTGTATTTATTTCTTTCTTTCTCTTTTTTTTACACCCTGCTGTTAAGAGTGAGAAATATGGCTTCTGCCAATCGGTTTGTTGTTACGTTGTAATGTCTGGATGTCACCTGCACATGTGCAAAGATGTCAGTGGGAAAGACTGAATTGGAACGGGTCAGTAGATGTTTTTCTCTCTCTCTCTCTCTCTCTCTCTGCAGTGATGCTGGGGTCTTTCAGCTGGTTAGACTTCATGTCTCTCAGGTTGTCAGTTGGCTTTCAGTAAAGCAGTCACGTAAAAAAAAAAAAAAACACTGGTATGTAACCAGAACCATGTCAACTTCGTAGACTTAGTGTTTGTGTGTTTGTGTACGTATGTGTGTGTGTTTGTGTGTGTTTGTCTGCTCTGACTGATTTAAGAGGACAAACCCTGCAGGGTTAAACCCCCTCCTCTCTCTCTCTGTCCTTTCATCCACTCCCCTTCCTTTTCTGCCCCTTGTCTTCCTCCTGGGGCCGGGGTGAAACACAAAGACCCCTACCCCCTCCCGCCCCTCCCCGCCGCCAACCACCCCTCTGACATACCACTACTTTATCGAGACTTAAACAAACTATAAGCCCCCCACCCCATCTATCTATCTATCTACCTCTCTCTCTCTACCTCTCAGTCTTCTCTACAGACGTGCCAGTGTAAACAAAGCACACAGAACCACATTTCTTTTTGAAGAAAGAAGCAACTGTAGTTCATCCAGACCCCACATTCTGCTAATTTTCCCACGAATCAGACTCTCCTTCAGGGATAAGAGCTCCACAAGTTTAGCCCTTCACCCAATAAGCACACTCTATCCACTGCATGCTGTACAGGGTACCTGAGGAAGGGTCTGCACATCAGTGTGTGTGGCAGGTGACAGACTGGACTGGACTGGTATGAAGGACAAGACACTCCACCAACGCAGATAAGAAAATCAAGTCTGAGCGTGTGTGTGTCTGTTTTTAAGTTAAAGGTCTGACTCACACACACACACACAGACACACGCTCGGACTTGATTTTCTTATCTGCGTTGGTGGAGTGTCTTGTCCTTCATACCTGAGTCCAGTCTGTCACCTGCTTCCTAAGGCGTGGGTCCCTGGAGCGAGTCCTAACATGTCTGCTGCGATGCTGATGGAGGGGGGATGACCTCTGACCTGTCTTTGTCAACATCCGTCTAGCTGTGCGTTGACCCTGAAGAGCATTGGTGCAATAGAGACTTATATAGAGCTCCTTATTGCACACACACACACACACACACACACACGTCCTTTGGGGGCGATGATTTGATCGTCAGACAGCCTTCTGCTGTCACTCAGCGCTCCTCATGTCCTCTCTTATATCTCTTCATCTCTCTCCCTCTTTCGTAACCCTCTATCCTCCTCTCCGTCTGTCAGTCTGAGGACCTGATTGCACCCCCTCCTCCACCTTTCCGTCTTTTCAGTGTGTTTTTTTCCTTCTTTCTGTTTCTGTCTCAGTATTCATGGGTTAGATGTCGATTCGAGGAGGGGGGAAGGCCAGAAGAAGATTACACACTGCTGGTTACGATGAAGGTGTGGGTGGATGGATGGATTGATGGATAGATGGAGGAGTATTGGACGAAGAAATTATTTTTCATCAATTTATCCATTTCAGGGCTTTTTCCATCTCTCTCTTTCTCGGTCTGGTAGGGTGAAATACCTCAGTCTCACCTTTTATCTGCTGAGAAAAACGACATGACATGAAGCCAAAAAGCTGTAAAATTAGTTATTCTTATTATTTTATTTTTTATCGATGTTTTTATTTAATTTTTTCTCCTCCTGAGAGTAAAGCGTGGAAAAAGCCGGCGGTTCGTCTCTGTCTGCAGGCTTCACACACGACGCAGGGCGCAGGACAGAACTGAGGCCTGAATAATGCAGCCAAGTCAACAGGAGATCATTTCCCTCTCGCTTACTTCTTGTCTAAAGAAACTTTCCTTGCCTCTCGATTGAGAACGCATGAATAAGGCACCTCCTGCAGGTGGAGGAAGGAGGGCTTCTGGGAAGCCGTACATCACACACACACACACTCCCCATGTCCTCCAGCCTCGTCCTAGAGTGTGGCCTGAGGTGTGGAGCGCTGATGGTGAAGAAACATCAAAGTGATGCAGATAGCAGCCTTGACTGAGGAGTTTCAGCTAACGGTGTTTCTGTATCATAACGCCGCTGAAGCCACATGCAAGTGTACCCACAGACAAGCTCTGTAGGCACTCCCACACACACACACGTACACACTCACACACACACACGTACACACTCACACACACACACGTACACACTCACACACACACACACGTACACACTCGCACACACACACGTACACTCGCATTTCCTTCTCTGTCAGGAAATTACCATCCATTCAAAGCATTGTTAATGAGCTGTGTGTGCTGGGGGGCATCAACTGTAACACCCAAGCCTCTGGCTAAGAAGAAAGACTGGGAATTCCAAAACACACTCTCCCCCCCTCCCACCCCCACACACACACACACATTCTCCCCCTCCATACACACACACACACACACACACACACACCTACACAAACACGCACACACACATATACACACAGTCACACGTTTAAGTCTGAAGATAAAACCATAAAACCAAGAGAAAAACCATCCAGCACATTGTCAGCACTTAGTAATCTTTCTCCCCCCCCCCTCTCTCTCTCTCTCTGTTGCTCTCTCCTCCTCGCTCTCTGTCTCACCCCCCCCCTCTCTCTCTCTCTCTCTCTCTTTCTCTGTTGCTCTCTCCTCCTCGCTCTCTGTCTCACCCCCCCTCTCTCTCTCTCACTGTTGCTCTCTCCTCCTCGCTCTCTGTCTCACCCCCCCCTCTCTCTCTCTCTCTCTGTTGCTCTCTCCTCCTCGCTCTCTGTCTCACCCCCCCCCCTCTCTCTCTCTCTCTGTTGCTCTCTCCTCCTCGCTCTCTGTCTCACCCCCCCCTCTCTCTCTCTCTCTCTCTGTTGCTCTCTCCTCCTCGCTATCTGTCTCACCCCCCCTCTCTCTCTCTCTGTTGCTCTCTCTTCCTCGCTCTCTGTCTCACCCCCCCCCTCTCTCTCTCTCTGTTGCTCTCTCTTCCTCGCTCTCTGTCTCACCCCCCCCCCTCTCTCTCTCTCTGTTGCTCTCTCCTCCTCGCTCTCTGTCTCACCCCACCTCTCTTCTCTCTCACTGCCCCCCCCCTTCCCTATTTCACCCTCAACTTCCCACCATCACAGTCACACCCACACACACACACACACACACACACAAACACACACACCCACAAACACATACACACCCACACACACACACACACACACACACATGCTCAGAGACAAACACCCACCTCAGCATGTCTGTCAGTAACAGCAGACTGGGTTTAACAAGAACGTTTCGAACGGTCCGAGCGGGAACTCAGTGGAGCTTTCAAGCCATCCCCCTGAAACACATAACCCTGCTGTTACAAAGGAAGAGGCCCTGTTGACAGGGTCAAGGCATAGAGGACAGCTCTGTGTGTGTGTGTGTGTGTGTGTGTGTGTGTGTGTGCATATGTGTGTGTGTTAATTGAGGCTAAAAGGGAGGGCACAGGGCTGTACCCCTCACCACTCCTCAGTTCCTCTCCCTACACCCCCCCCCCCCCTCACAACCTCCCTGCCTGTCTCGCAGTGAAGCATTG
>CM059315.1:2348736-2358736 GCA_030340665.1 Neosalanx taihuensis
CCCTCCCTCCTCCCCCATCACTCCTCCTTCTCCTCTCCTCTCTCCTCCCTCCCTCCTCCCCATCTCTGCTCCTCTCCTCCCTCCTCCCTCCCTCCTCCCCCATCGCTCCTCCTTCTCCTCTCCTCTCTCCTCCCTCCCTCCTACCCCATCGCTCCTCCTCCTCTCCTCCCTCCTCCCCTCCAGAGTCCACGGTGTTCTTCCCCCAGCAGGTCTTCTCTGTGGAGGAGGACGTGGGGGAGAAGATGATCCCGGTCCACAGGAGTGGAGACACCAGTGAGGAGCTGATGGTGGTCTGCTTCACCCAGCAAGGTGCCCCCTGCCCCCCCACCGCTCCCCTCCACCGCACCCCCCTCACCCCACCTTCCCTGATCCCCCTCACCTCTCTCTTAACCAGCAAATATGGCATTTATCTTATTCTATACATGGTGGATTAAAAAATAGCTGTCTGCTAAATTAAATCATCATAAGTAAATTAAGTTTAACTTCCCAACATTTCTACTGTATTTCAAGGTGTGGGTTCTGTCCATAAAACTACAATTCCCAGCCATACCTCTGTCCTCCCCCTCTCCTATAGGCTCAGCCACAGGAACCATCCCCACCACTGTCCTATCATACTCGGACTACATCTCTCGCCCCGAGGAGCACAGCAGCGTGCTGCGCTTTGACAAGGGCGAGACGGAGAAGGAGTGTCGCGTGGTCGTCATCGACGACTCGCTGTACGAGGGGGAGGAGAGCTTCAACGTCACCCTGTCCCTGCCCATGGGAGGGCGTCTGGGACCGCTCTACCCCAGCGCCCGGGTCAACATCCTGCCTGACCTGGACGATGGTAAGACCATGTGACTGTGGGGCAGACGGACAGACAGACAGGAAGGCAGACAGGCAGACAGACAGGAGGGCAGACAGGCAGACAGACAGACAGGAAGGCAGACAGACAGACAGACAGACAGACAGACAGACAGGCAGGAAGGCAGACAGACAGACAGACAGACAGACAGACAGACAGTCAGACAGACAGACAGACAGACAGGAAGGCAGACAGACAGACAGACAGACAGGAAGGCAGACAGACAGACAGACAGACAGACAGACAGACAGACAGGACGGCAGACAGACAGACAGACAGACAGGAAGGCAGGCAGACAGACAGGCAGACCTGTTTTCTATTCTGTGTGGATCATCTGATTGACTTGTTTAGAGTTCACTCTGCAAAACAGCAAGCACAACAGGACTCAAATAACAAAACCCTTGATTAATAATGTGGTTATTATTATATATTTATATATATATGTGTGTGTGGGGGTATATTACTTCTTGATGCACCCACGCACAGATATTAAAAATCGAGCAGGGAATGTTACAGTGGCCTGTATTAGGAGGAAATTAATTACTTTGGAGTACAAAGGGTTTATTGCTGAAACTGTGTGTTCTGTCTCGCGGTCCCCCCCAAAAAGCACCCACACACACACGCACGCAGACACACTCAGGAAAACCCCCGCCAGCGCCTAAAGACGCTCGTTTACGAGACGTCGTCGAGGCTAGCGAGCTGTCATAACAGCTCAGCCTTTCAAATCGCCTCCCAGCTCAACTATCATTGATTTCCTCGATCGACTGCTCAGAGAAATCTGCTCCTCCTCCTTTAATACCTTATTAAATGTCACCTCGCTCGCCCGCTGCTGCTTAGGAAAGCATTAGTTGCCGTTACCTGATCGTGGTTGAAGCATCCCTAAAGCAAAGCTAGTGATAAACAGACTTCTGACTTATACTGCGCAGAGCGTGAGAAGAGAGAGACACTGGAACATCCTCTTTGATAAGACTTTTTATCTAATCCAATATCCAAGTCTTATCCAATCATAAGTCTGTCGAGCTTTTGATCAATGTGTCTATGATAGATCACTAACATAGATGAATTGCAGGTAAGGCAGGGATGTGTGTGTGTTCTGGTATCATGTCATTGTGAAGGCATGTTTGGTAGATCTTTAGAGCGATGCTGAGGAGGATGTGGAGCGCGTGGGCGTCAACGAAACCTGGAGCACACAGTGGAATCCAGGAGAGACCCAGGGTACACTGCGCTTAGCAACAGCAGCCGTGGGTTAAAGACTAGAGGGCTGTGATCACAGACAGACCTGCTTCTCGCTGCGCTCGCCGGAACTCGTGTCATTTGCAGCTCCCTCGCCGATTTAATCCCGTCTGACAGAAAACTAATACCTGCTCGGTGGCGACAACAGACGCAGCTCGTCCGCGTCCTCATTCGCTCAACTGAGACTCTGACGAGCACCAATCAAACACTCTAATACCTTAAAGTAAGAGCTCAAGGGTTTTAGCGTCAAACTGTTTTCCACCTTCTCTGGGAAATCAGCCCACAGACTGCTCGTCTTGGCTTATGTTTCTGTGCTGGTTTCTGTCTGTGTGTGTCTGTGTGTGTCCGTCTGTGTGTGTCTGTGTGTGTGTGTGTCCGTCTGTGTGTGTCTGTGTGTGTCTGTGTGTGTGTGTGTGTGTGTGTGTGTGTATTCGGGGTGTGTGTAGAAGCTAAACATCTGCGATAGCTCACCTCTAAGAATATCACCTGAGGCGACAGACTAAAAGTGGTCAGAGTTTCTCTCTCTCCCCCTCTCTTGCCCCCTCTCTCTCGCCCCTCTCTCTCCACCTTCCTCCCTCTCTCACTGTCTCTCTCCCATCCTCCTCTTTTCATCTCATCACTCCCTTCATCTTCACTCACACAGGAGCACACACACACACACACTCTGAACTCTTAATATAAACTGTGCGTGCTACCCACACTCAGTTCAAACCCTAAGCCTGTGTTTATTTCGAGGATATCCAGAAGGATCTTTGCTCTCTGGAGTAGGCAGGTGGATGGTGGTCTTACGGGGGTCTTCTCCCCCTGCAGGGTGTTGGGAGTGAGGAGGGGCTGGGTGGGTGTTGAGTGATTAAGGAGGGGGTTTGGGACTGTTTGATTTCACCTGCTGTCTCCGATCAGGGGTCGCTGACACGCACTTGCAGGGTGGGCTTGTTATGACCAGCTGGGAATGGGACTCTGTATCCCCGCCCCCCTGTAGGCGAAGGAACACCAACATAGTCGCGCGCCATCTTTAATGACCCCACACACACACAACACACACACACGGGTACATTTCCTCTCTCAGTTCCTACGCGTGGCAAAACCACAGTTTTCCACTTCATCCCTGGAGAAAGGGGGGGAGGCAGGAAGCGCTGCTCATCCATCCATCATCCACCCCTCTCACCCCCCACCCCGGGTCTCTGTCAGGGCACGCAGGCCATGTTTACAGGGATGTTTACACAGACGCGGATCACGACTGCACTCTCAGAGCCCCTCGCTCGTCACCCTCCCCTCAGCCGAGCCTGTCGGGTCGCGGGGTGAGGGGGGGTGAGGGGGGGTGAGGGGGGGTGAGGGGGGTGAGGGCGACGTCGGCACACGTATACTTACACAGACATGCAGTCCCTCCTCCCCCCTCCCCTCGCTGCCCGGGACCTGTCTGGATGCATAGGAACGTGATCTGAAGATGGAAGAGAGGAGAGGGAGGGGGGGGGGGGCGGAGAGGGTGAGGGAGGATAAAAGTCTAAAGGACTGAGAGGAAGGCCGGGGGGGAGGCATTTTTGGGGTGGGGGAGGAGGAGAGGGGAGTTTGTTTCTCCCACTTGCAGACATAATGACTGTTTCTGGTATTGGCCTCTATGCCTGTGGCTGTTTCAGAACGTGTGTGTGCGTGTGTGTGTGTGTGTGTGTGTGTGTGTGTGGAGATGGGGGGGGGGGGTGTTGTTTTATGACACTTTCCCAGCACTGCAAAAGGCACCATTAGTCTGACAAGTTCAAAGTCAGTCTACAAGCACACTTTTTTTTCACACGAGCATTTTTCCTTTTGAAATAAAACATCAATGCTGATACGACACATATCCTTTTCTAAATTTACTTTGACCGCGAATTAATTCCTCTCAAGTCTAATTTATGCATTTACCTTAAAAAGAATCGTACAGAATGAGGATCTGTGAAGTGAGTGAAAATTATGATGAAGATCACTCTCTATTTCTGGATGGGGACCAGAGAAGCAGATTAGAAGAGGCAGGAGGCAGTGATGAAGAGGAGGCTTAAAGTGTGTCCCTGTGTGCTGTGCTGCTACAGAGCTGCTCTATGAAGCTGTCAGAAACACATGAATGACAGCCTCTTCCTGCTTCTACAAACAATGATCTAGTTCCAGCAAGCTTTGAGGAACAGAGGGGGATCTCTACCTCTCTCTGTCTCTACCTCTCTCTGTCTGTCTGTCTCTCTCTCTCTCTATCTCTCTCTCTGTCTCTGTCTCTGTCTCTCTCTCTGTCTCTCTCTCTCTGTTTCTTTCTCACACACACACACACACACACATCACTTGCGTGCTAATTTGCCAAACTCTAACAGGATTCTGTTTTTGACTTTTCGTGACTCTCCCTGGGGGGGGGGGGGGGGGTGCAAGGTCCAAAGTTCACGACCCCCCCTGCAGGTTGAACTCTTGGCTAATAGCTGGAAGCTTTGAAGTCTGATCTCCTCCTTTGCAAAATGACCCATATCAGATCAGGAGGTTCGCTGACAGGTTACCACACACACACACACACACACACACACATCGTTACTGTACACATTAAGCTGGAGGTGCACTAATATTGGATGAAGCTGTTGTTTTTTTCCAGTCTCTGCTGTACCTTTAATGAGGTGTATTAAATCCCTTTCCGCCTCCCTGCTTAAGGGCGTCACACCTCATTATCTTCAACTTGAAGTGATATCATTCTGACCGGACGCCTCCTGAATGACTGAAATCAGTGCAGGAGACACTTAAGATAATGACTCCTCTTCTCGCCATTTCCTTCCTCTCCTCTCCCCTCTTCTCCCCTCCTCCCCTCCTCTCCCCTCCTCTCCCTTCATCTCCTCTCCCCTCCTCTCCCCTCATCTCCTCTCCCCTCCTCCCCTCCACTCCCTTCCTCTCCCCTCATCTCCTCTCCCCTCGTCACCCCTCCTCTCCCATCATCTCCTTCCCTCCTCTCCTCTTCTCCCCTCCCTCCCCTCCTCCCCTCCCCTCCTCTCCCATCATCTCCTCCCCTCCCCTCCTCTCCCAGCTCCAGTCTTCTACTTCGGCGAGGCAGAGTACCGTGTGGATGAGAGTGACGGCCAGGTGGAGGTGAGGGTGTGGAGGACAGGGACCGACCTCTCCAAGTCTGCCACCGTCACCGTGCGCTCCCGCAAGACCGAGCCCGTCTCTGCGGAAGGTAGGATCAGTGTGGCTTAACCCTGGGTGGGTTCAGGGAGTTAATGTGACTTTATGTAAACATGCTGTTTTGCTTCTCTTTCTGTCTCTCTGTGTATCTCTCCCATTGTCTCTCTCTGGGTCTCTCTCTCTCTCTGACTATCTCTGTCTTTTTCTTGGTCTCTCTTTGTCTTGCTCTCTCTGTCTCCGTCTCTCTCTCTCTCTCTTTGTCTGTCACGCTCGATGTCTCTCTCCCTTGGTCTCCAGCTGGTCTTGACTACGTGGGGATCAGCAGTAACCTGGACTTTGCCCCGGGGGTCAGCATGCAGACCTTCAAGGTCACCATCCTGGACGACCTGGGCAAGCCTGAGCTGGAGGGCAGCGAGGCCTTCGAGCTGGTCCTCCGCATGCCCATGAACGGCATTCTGGGAGAGCCTGGCAAAGCCACGGTGTTCATCAACGACTCCCTGTCCGACTGTGAGTGTGTGTTCAGAGTGTGTGTGTGTGTTCAGTATGTGTGTGTGTTGCGTATGTGTGTGTGTTCAGAGTATGTGTTCAGAGACCCCCCCCTTTACCCCCCCCTCCCCCCATGTCCTCCTGCCCTCTGATTGGTTCTTTCCCTGCCGTTCCAGTACCCAAGGTGCAGTTCCGCGAGGCGCTCTACACGGGCGAGGAGAGCGACGGCCATATCATAGCAACGGTCCACCGCAGCGGTGACATCAGCCAGCAGTCCACGGTGCGCTGCTACACACGCCAGGGGTCAGCTGAGGTCGCCAACGACTTCGTGGAACGCCCCAACACTGACGACTCCCTTATTACCTTCCTGCCCGGTAACACACACGCACAACCAGACACACAACCACACAACCACACACACAACCACACAACCACACACACAACCACATGTGGCCGGAGGAGCGGCGTCATGGTGTGTGGATTCTCTCCAGGGGAGGCGGAGCAGCAGTGTGTGGTGTCGCTGGTGGATGACTCCTTGTACGAGGAGGAGGAGGAGCTGAGGCTGGTGCTGGGGGCCCCCAGGAGCCGCACGCCGTACGGGGCCTCCGTGGGGAGCCTGAACGAGACCCTGGTCAAGATAAAGGACACGGCCGACAGTAAGAGGGGGAGGGGGGTGAAGAGGGGGAGGGGGGTTAAGACAGTGGAGGATCTTCCTGTTGGTTTAAAGGGAGTTGCTGGAGGATCGGGGTTTAGCTGTAGGCACCTCTGCTCATCTCCTCTCTCCCCACCTCTCTCCCCTCCTCCCTCCCCACCTCTCTCGCCTCCTCCCTCCCCACCCCTCTCCCCTCCTCCCTCCCCACCTCTCTCCCCTCCTCCCTCCCCACCCCTCTCCCCTCCTCCCTCTCCCCCCCTCCCTCCCCCCTCCCTCAGAGTCCATCATCCGCTTCGCTGAGACCAAGTTCAGTGTGAGTGAGCCCAGGGAGGCTGGCGGGGTGTCGCTGGTCCGGATCCCTGTCCTCCGTCTGGGGGACACGTCCAAGGTGTCCCTGGTGCGCGTCCACACCAAGGACGGCTCAGCCACCTCCGGGGAAGACTACCATCCTGTATCCCAGGGTAGGGTCTCACTCCCCCCCCCCCCACAGGATCGATGTACTGTGTTGTTGCCGCTAAGTGGTTGTGTGTGTGTATGTGTGTGCGTGTGTGAACGTGTGTGTGTGTGTGAACGTGTGTGTGTGTGAACGTGTGTGTGAACGTGTGTGTGTGAATGTGTGTGTGTGTGAACGTGTGTGTGTGTGTGAATGTGTGTGTGTGTGAATGTGTGTGTGTGTGTATGTGTGTGTGTGTGTGTGTGTGTGTGAACGTGTGTGTGTGTGAACGTGTGTGTGTGTGAATGTGTGTGTGTGTGTAGATGTTGAGTTCAAGCAGGGCGACAGGGAGAAGATGGTGGAGGTGGAGGTGCTGTTCGACGGCGTCCGGGAGATGAGGGAGGCGTTCACCGTCCACCTGAAGCCCGATGACAACATGGTGGCGGAGACGCAGGTTACCAAGGTGATCGTGTACATCGAGGAGACCAACAGCATGGCGGACGTCACCTTCCCCTCCCCCCCCCACGTGGTGTCGCTGCTCAGCTACGACGACGTGGAGCGCTCCCCCGAAAACCTCCACCCCCCCGCCGGCTACCCCGTCATCTGTGTCACCGTGAGTGGGCAGGGGGCTGGGGGGGAGGGGGGGAGGGGTAGATTTGAATGAAATAGAAAAGAATGAAATAGAGTAGAACACAGTGGATTCAAACAGAATATAATGCAACTTGAGTTAACAGGAAAGGATCAGAATAGGTCACAATACAACAGAACGTTTCCCTGCCTCCCACAACGCCAAACCTTCAATTACAATAACGTCACCGCCATAGATTTTTATTAGGATCGCGGTAACCATGGATACGTCCAACAATGAGGGATTAAGGAGGCGCCAACTGTTTCTACTGCTGACCAGCTTGAAGTCCTGTTTACTCAGTGGGAGTTCCTGAAACCAACTGCTAGCTTCCTAACTTTACCTCAGGCGTTGCTCGCCAGAGGAAGACTCAAAAGTATCTGCACTTTGGTCTAAAAACCGTTTCTTTACTTTCTAAAATTGTCTAATACATTTCTAATGTATTATGTGAAATTGCCAATGTAATTGTAAAAGCCCAGAACAAGTTGTTGTTAAAGTGCTGAATGTTCCAGAGATCCACAAAGCTTGACGGATCCGAACGTTCCAACGCCTGAAATAGCAAAAACCTCAGTGTTCTACAAGGCCAGAACAAGGAGAAAGTTCTCATGTTCCACACGATCCAGAAGAGCGTAATGTTGTAGTGTTCCTCAAGGCGTGAAAGGAGGATCTGCTCATGTTCCTCTCAGGAGAAACAGAGGAGTTCTTCCATGCCAGTCCCACCCCTCACAGCTGTGTGTGTGAGTGTGTGTGTGTCGGCCCCCCCTGCTGTGTGTGTCAGTGTGTGTTCGGGGCCCCCAGATGAGCAGGTGAACAGGTTAGAGTGCCCCCCTCTCTCATGCCTCCCTCAGCTCTCCTCTCTGACTGGGGCAGACAGGTAAATGGCCTTCCCTGATGTGTTAAGTCCAAGCTTTCTCACTTGAATGGTTTTGAGCTCCATCCGTGTGTGTGTGTCCAAGATGTGTGTTTGCGATGCTTGTGTGTGTGTGTGTGTGTCCATGGTGTGTGTGTGTTTCCGCTGAGGGCCCTAGTGGCAGATGACATCACAAGGTCTTGTCAGGGTTTAGAGGCTGAGTGCAGCAGGGGGCAGAGAGGACAGAGGTGCCAAGATATATCGACAGCAACGCTTCACTACCCCCCCCCCCCCCCCCCCGCTAGGTGTGTGAGCATGAGCGTGTGCGTTACAAAGTCACCCTTTTCATCCAGGCCTGGCTAAGCCATGGTTCTTTATGCATGTCATGTTTACTGTTACTCTTTCTCTCTCTTTTTCTTCTTCTCAATCGTTTATTCCCCCTTCTCTATCCCCCCCCACACACACACCTCCCCCCTGCCTCCCCCCTGCCTCCCCCCTCTCCCCCACCAGGCCTGTAACTCCAAGTACCCGGACTACCACAAGACGGGTTCCATCTGCGTGAGCGAGCACATCAACGACACGCTGACACGGTACCGCTGGCTGGTCAGTGCCCCGGCGGGGCCCGATGGCGTCACCAGCCCCATGAGGGAGGTGGACTTCGACACCTTCTTCTCCTCCTCCAAGATGATCACCCTGGACTCAGTCTACTTCCAGGCCGGCTCCAGGGTCCAGTGTGCCGCCCGGGCCGTCAACTCCGACGGGAACGAGGGCCTGGAGCTGAGCAGCCCCATAGCCACCGTTAGCCTGGAGGAAGGTGAGCTAAGGGCAGGGATTAGCAGGTTTGGGTGCATTTGATTCGGCTGCAGGGTCGAGCTTGAAAATGTTGGCACGAATCAAATGCACCCAAATCCATGTCGTTCAAACCTAAACCCAACAGTATGTCAACATGCTTTTTTGTAGCTCGAACGTCAAACAACGACAGACCAAGCCATCACAATCCAGTTCTCGCCAGTGCCTTGTGTCGAATCATCACACCCTAAGCCTCTGTCCAATGCCCCCCTGCAGGGATGTGCCAGCCTCGGAAGGCGGGCACAGTCGGAGCGGAGCCCTTCTCCGCTAAGCTACGCTACACGGGCGCAGACGACTCCCAGCACGCCAACCTCATCAAGCTTACCGTCACCATGCCGCACATCGACGGTGAGACTCGCTAGGAAGCAGAGCCTCGTTCAGCTCCCAGAAACACTCATCTGCATGTCGTTTAGCTCCCAGAAACACTCATCTGCATGTCGTTTAGCTCCCAGAAACACTCATCTGCATGTCGTTTAGCTCCCAGAAACACTCATCTGCATGTCGTTTAGCTTCCAGAAACACTCATCTGCATGTCGTTTAGCTCCCAGAAACACTCATCTGCATGTCGTTTAGCTCCCAGAAACACTCATCTGCATGTCGTTTAACTTCCAGAAACACTCATCTGCATGTCGTTTAGCTCCCAGAAACACTCATCTGCATGTCGTTTAGCTTCCAGAAACACTCATCTGCATGTCGTTTAGCTCCCAGAAACACTCATCTGCATGTCGTTTAGCTTCCAGAAACACTCATCTGCATGTCGTTTAGCTCCCAGAAACACTCATCTGCATGTCGTTTAACTTCCAGAAACACTCATCTGCATGTCGTTTAGCTCCCAGAAACACTCATCTGCATGTCGTTTAGCTCCCAGAAACACTCATCTGCATGTCGTTTAGCTCCCAGAAACACTC
>CM059315.1:2361236-2443736 GCA_030340665.1 Neosalanx taihuensis
GTTAGCGCTTTATAGCCTGAGAGCATCGTCGTGTTTTCCAACTTAAGAGGCAAAATGTGTCCAGCTCCTCCCGGACCCCCCCGACCGCCTGGCTGTCCCTGTCTATCTGTGAGGGCTGGAGGGACCCAAGACCTCAGCCCAGCAGTGGAGACCTGCCACTGACACACACACAGAGACACACAGACACACAGCAGGCACTCAGATGAAAGGCAGAGAGAACACTAAACAGCAGCTGGACAGAAGCAGAGGTCTCTCTCCAACCCCCCATTACACACAAGCAATTGAACACAGACACTGATGATGTGTGTGTGTGTGTTTGTGTGCGGTTTGGTCTCCCGGTGTGTGTGTTTGTATGGGTGCGTCTGTTTGATATGGTTTGCCTGTGCTTGTGTGTGTGTGTCTGTGTGTATGTGTGTGCGTTAGAGGGGATTCTTTTCTTCCCCCATAGCAAGCACAGTTAGTGATGACCACACACCCCCCCACCCCCCCATCCTCCCTTGTCAAGCCAGGAGTTCATTAAAGCAGATCACTGTCAGTAGTTCACCATGGAGACGGCCTCCACACACACTCCTCACAGATGTTCCTCCATGCAGGCGATGGGTAAAGAAGGGGGCTTCCTGTACGTCACACATGACCGTTCAAATGACTCTGAATTCCAGCTCTGCTTTGGTCACAGAGTGTAGAATTCTGCTAATTACTGAATATTTAAACATGTTCAAGTATATACTTGGATTACTTTTCTAATTCTTTATCTTCCAATGGTTCGTACGAAAAAGAACACGGCGTACGAAATGAGTTGTCGTGGTGACGTGAAACCCAGTCTAAAGGAGATAACACACACATTAGCTCTGAATAAATTGTCTGCTCCCTTCGTGAGAAAACAGAGCTATTTTAGATTTCTCAAGATTCTTATTTATTTATTTATTTTATCCAAAATTTGATAATTGACTATGCAAATTGCCAAATGTTTAATTCCTTCAGATGGCTGCCAGCTGACACAGTTGTGACTTCCAGTCAGTTTCTTAGACAGAGTTGGCCTCCTCTCATGCCAAACTGGGTCTTGGCCAAACGCCTGAGTCACTTCAGAGAAGAACGCCACAGTGAAGAGCCTCAGACAAGCAGCGCCCCCTGGTGGACGCTCAAGCACTTTTTGTAAAAGTTTAAGAAAGAAAATTGAAGATTAAAATTTGAATACTTCTGAAATATCTGAAATATTTCGTCATTCAGCAGACACAGAGACTCATTCAGCAGTTATCCAGAGCGACTTACAGAAAGTACAGGGACACAGCCGGGAATCGCAACCTTCCAATCACTAGCCCAACACCTTGACCGCTGAGCAAACAGACAAATCTTTTATCTTTAACATTTCAACACTTCCCTCCATCACTCCTCCCCTCTTACTCCCTCTTCCTGTGTCCTCCTTCTCACTCCTCCCCTCTTACTCCCTCTTCCTGTGTCCTCCTCCTCACTCCTCCCCTCTTACTCCCTCTTCCTGTGTCCTCCTCCTCACTCCTCTCTCCTGTGATTGGCCGGCAGGTGCTGAACCTGGTCCAGTCGTACGTGACGCTGCGCGTGCCGCTCCATGTGTCCTATGTGTTCCACTCCCCTGTGGGCGCTGGGGGCTGGCAGCACTTCGACCTGCAGTCAGAGCTCCGCCTCACCTTCGTGTACGACACAGCCATCCTCTGGAGGGACGGGATAGGGAGCCCGCCTCAAGCTGAACTGCAGGGTGGGACACACACTCACACACACACTCACACACACACTCATACACACATTCACACACGCACATTAATACACACACTCATACACACACTCATACACACTCATACACACACTCATACACACTCTCATACACACACATTCATACACACACACATTCATACACACTCATACACGCACTCATACACACACACTCGCACTCATACACACACACTCACACTCATACACATTCACTTTCACACAAACATATTAACACACACAAACCCGCAGTCACACGCTGACACACTTACGCACAAACACAGTATACCCTCTTACAAAAAGCAGGCGACACACACACACACACACATCATGTAAAATGCGTGTGTGTGCATGTGTCCGTCCATGCGTGCATACAGGTGCCCTGTACCCGACCAGCATGAGGATTAACGAGCAGGGTCGTCTGGTGGTCAACTTCCGCACCAAGGCTCGCTTCAGGGGCATGTTTGTGGAGAGGCACACCGGAGGCAGGGTCAAGAAAACCGGTAAGCCTAGCCACTGTTCCTGGGTTCACCTGTCTGCTCCGATGCCCACTCAGCCTTCCCAGCAGATTAGCACAGCCAGCCAAACTAATGGTCAAATATGCCACCAGTAGTCTCTATCAAGCTTAGGTGGTTTAGCCTGTTGAGTTTCATCAGTCAGAAGTCAGTGTTGTCGCTGCTGGATCTCTTTCACCCAGTGTCCTCCGTAGCGTCCATGGTGATGTGTGCCGAACACCCGGGGTTGACCTTTAACCTGAGCCTGGTGAGGAGCGAGCCGACCTACAACCAGCCGGTTCAGCAGTGGACCTTCACCTCAGACTTTGCCGTGAGTCTTCAGCTGTGCCGGAGCACGGTGTTGATCCGTGGGGTTTGTGGAGACACGTGGGTCACTGTTCTAACCACTTCTCTGTTGTATATACCCTCTGGTGTGTCCCCCTTCTCCCTCCCTTCCCTCCCTCTCTCCCCCTCAGGTAAGAGACTACTCAGGGACGTACACAGTCAAGCTGATCCCCTGCACCACGGCCCAGAATGTGGAGTACGCCCTGCCTCCTGTCTGCAGCCCCAGGGAGCCGGTAACCTTTGACCTGGACATACGCTTCCAGCAGGTACGGTAGGAGCCCCTCGAGGAACACCCCCACTGCTTCCCGCAGATATACACCCCCCCACCCCCCCCCGCCCTCTGCCTACTCTCTCCTCCCCCTCCTCCCCCAGGTGAGTGACCCGGTAGCGGTGGAGTTCAGTCTGAACACCCAGATGTTCCTGCTGTCTAAGAAGAGCCTGTGGCTGTCTGACGGCTCCATGGGCTTCGGTCAGGAAAGCGACGTGGCCTTTTCAGAAGGTACAGAGACGTCTCACCGCTAACCGCTGTACTGCTGCTGTGGTGATTACTGTGTTGAGGAGGTTAAGTCATGGCAGAGAGATTTAGCTGAATATATCAGTCAGTCTGTATGATGTATGTTATGTATAGAAGCTTATGTATGGAATGGTATGTATTGTAACTGTCTTGCTCTCTCGAAAGAATCTTCTGAGAATTAAAGTGTATTTTTTACAGTTATCAGAAAATAGACATGTGATACAAACTACACATATACTTAGTAGTTTCTTCAGCTACTTCTGAGGAACTCACAGAATTCCTGTGGCAATTTAAACTGTTCAAACTAAATCTCCAAGTACTTTCTGGAGCAGATTAGATAAAAGTATGTAATTATATGATAATCCGTTTGAGTCCATATCCTAGCCAGTGCGATGAAATAGTCCCTTAAGACGCCACCATGAAGCGAATCAAACGCACCTCGATTACCTTCACGCTGATGCAATTTACCCAGACTTAATTTGCTTTCCCTTCCTTCTGCAGGGGATGTCATCTACGGTCGTGTGCTCGTCGACCCGGTGCAAAACCTCGGGGACTCGTTCTTCTGCAACATCGAGAAGGTCTACCTCTGCACCGGCGCGGATGGATACGTGCCGAAGTACAACCCGACCAAGTTTGAGTTTGGCTGCTTGGCTGATTCACCCTCTCTTCTGTACCGCTTCAAGATCATCGTAAGTACCAGAGAACGACCTCTTTGCAGAGTACACCATGACTTAGATAATGATACTGCATTTCGTGGAAAAACAAAATAACTTGGGCAGCCATTATGTGGTTATGTGTGTTTTCAGCTAATTCACTTGTCTGACAAAGAAAAGTAGGTCGATTTGGAAGAAATTGCAGACTTCCTGCAGGTTTTAAAGGCTGGTTCCTCCTGCTGTTCTCAACAGAGGACAAAGCTTCTACCAAACTCTATGATGGCTTCTCTGTTCCTCCCTCCAACCGCTCTATAGGACAAGTCCCAGCCAGAGACCCAGGCACAGGTGTTTGGGGACGTTGGTTTTAACGCTCAGCTGGCGGTCGACGACCCGTCTGCCCTGGCCCTGGTCAGGCAGCCGGGCTCGGACGGATTCAGACTGGACTCCACCCCCATGTTCCAGGTACGAGAGTTAGGAGAATAAAAGTTTGTTCATCTCACAGTAGTGACACACTAATCGATTGTCCAGTTGTATGTTGTATGAAGGGTACAGTATTTGAACTGGAATCAGAATTTTACTTGCCATCTATGCTTAATGGACTTGTTTCACTGACTAGCTAACCCAAAGTTTAATGGATTTGTTTGCCTGATTAACCAACCATGGCTACATGGACCAGGTTTGAACTGACTAAATGTGAATGGTTCCTTCTCAGGTTGCTGCTGGGCGTGAGTGGTACATCCACACCATCTACACCGTGCGCTCCAAGGACAATGCCAACCGAGGCATTGGTAAGAGGAGCCTGGAGTACCACTCCATGGTTTCCGCCGGCAACCACCTCGCAAAGGGCAAAGGTCACAGGCGCCCGAGGTCGGCCGGCGAGGACATCCCGGACGTGGCGGAGGACATCGGAGCGGAGAACAACCGCGGCACCAACATCATGCACATCGCCCTGGACCGTACCAAGAGGAGGGCGGGGGGGGAGGGCGAGCTGTTCGCCGACGGGCTGGAACCACGCGAGCTGAACGCAGGGGTGGCCGGGGAGGGGACGGTGACCGTGGTGGGGGGGCTGGTGGGCGTGCTCCTCACTTTCCTTCTCATCCTCATCCTGGGTTTGGCTCTGAGGTCCAGACAGAAGGGAGGAGGGAAGGAGGGGAGGAGGGAGGAGAGGAAGGGGGTGGTGAGGGGGGCCACCAGCACCGAGCCCATGCTGGTGGCTCGGATGGTGGACTGCACGGACAGCTCCGAAGTCTGAACGCTGCTGATTGGACGAGCGATGATGGATAGATGAACTAATGAGACAAAAAAAAAACCTAGTCAGAGAGAGAGAGCGGGGGGTGGTATGATAGTACTTAAGATTTTGTAAAGTGTTTTGCATTATGTTTTTCTACACTGGTATTAGTCAAACTTTCAACACCAAAACCTTTGGCCGCATTACTTCTAGCGAGATGATCAAGGTATGTCATAAGAGTGTGTTATTTTGGGAGGGGGCGGGGGGGGGGGATTGTCCTGGTTCGTGTAACTGAAAACTTACATTTACACCTTCTCTGGCCATCACCAACACACTGTAGTCCACCGTGGCATCATCAGTGCTGTCCTTGTGATTTTTACCCTTATCTTTGATTTAACAAGTGCCTGAAGCTATTCCACATAGATTGGCCTGAAACAGTCATAAATTCATGGTGTCCAATTACAGAGACCAGTCATATAGTCAGTATATTAAAGTGGAGGGAAAGAGAAAGGTTTCAGTAAGTAAGGAGTAGGAGAGAAGGAGAGTTGAGGGGAAAGAGAAGAGGTGAGGAGTTGTAGGAGAGAGAGTCACTGGTTTTTACTAGAAAAATGCATACTTGAGATAGATACAGCACAGAGGAACACCGTATGACTGCAGACAAAGAAGTCCAGCCACCCTACAACAACTCTTAATTAAGAGTTATAGTTATAGAGTATAGTTGTACCTGTGCCAGCTGCACATTTCGATGGTTTTGTATTTGTGAATTCACTACTGTATTGGTGTTTACAGCACTGTATGAACTACTGTCCACTGAGGCCTATACCAGTATAGCTGTATAACTCACTGCCTGTCACTGTTGGTTGTCATGGTATTAATACACTGGATATATGAACACTGGAGATCATGTAGACCAACTGAGTCAGTGGGAGAAACAATGTGAAGACTCATTGACTCGACCTGTAATTCACACAAGATTAGTTTTATTTCAATCACCATTTTTATGATATTTTTTGACGTACAGACACAGAGCCTGTTTGATGTTCACTCGTACTACTGTGAACGTTTACTTATACTGCAGTTAATCCAAAATGTTACTGGTTTGTCACTGTTCTACTGCATATGTTGATTGTTACATGGTATTTATCAGTTTTTATATTCGTATCTGTATGATTGGTGTGATTGTTAGAGGGTATGTACAGCTAAGAGGGATACGTGCAAACCAATGATGTTAGAAAACCAAACTTATGATTACAGATCCACACTTGAAATGATACGATTATGCAGTTAATAACATGAAAAAAAATATTATGTTTGATTTCATTGGTTGCCAAAACCAAAAGCCGTTACTAGTGGTTAATAACAATCAGTATAATAGTTACAAATGCTTCATTGTGATTCTAAATCTTAAAACTGTCCTGGGAAAAGAAAAAAAATACTATTTTCAATGACCACTGGATTGATGATTAGATGATACTTCTGAATGACTTAAGACTATTTCAATGACTAGTCTGTTTCTCTGACACACAACTGAACCAAAATGCACTTTTTGATAAGAGACCAGTGTATTCTTTCACACGTCCATTAAAGCTATGCAATGTAGACCAATCTACACTTGTAGGCCTGCAAGGAATGATTATCCAAGGCAGTGAATAGTCATGATTATTTCTATTGCTTACGACAGTTTCACCCCACAATGTAAACTTTTTATGAATGGGTTTGTATATGTATTTATGAATAAATATGTGCTGGGGAATTTGTGTGTCAACTGTTATCTGTGGGTTTCATAAGAGCATATATTTGTTATAGAATTTGTTCAAGTATCCCTATAACTCAAAGCATGTGGTAGTTTAGATAATCACAACAGACCAGTATGTACAACATTAACCTACATATTAAGCTTATAGCTAATATCTTAACATACATTACAGTTCCTTTTTATACATTTTATCCCTTTTTTGTGTCACACCTTTGGTATAAGGTGAAAGGGACCCCCCAACAGACATGCGCAGTACGACCCCATTCTTCCACTTCCGTCTCGTGCAGCCCTCGCGCTCTCACGAGCTTGTTGTGGTAAACATGGCGACCGCGAGCCCAGCTGGAGATCTGCAGAAGGAGCTCACCTGTGCAATCTGCCTGGACTACTTTGACGACCCTGTCATCCTGAAATGCGGACATAACTTCTGCCGCTTCTGTATTTACATGCACTGGGAGGAAAATGGCGGGGAGGACATCGGTTATCAGTGTCCAGAGTGCAGAATGGTTAGTAAGACAACTATTGTTGTTGCTAACAAACTAGCTGGCTAATCCATCTTTGGTGCTTTTCCAGTTTATTTTTGCAACATGCAGCTGTGTTGGTCGCTTGTTTATAATATTACTTATTTTATTTATGCATAGCATACTAGATCATTCGATTGCATGGAAGGATGTAGCTCATTACGTTAATGATGAGGACGTCCTTGTAACCTCGATCACAATGGCTGACTTGACAAAATGCTTTTCCGAAAGATTTTCAACAAGATGAGCGTCACCAAAAACTACCTGGTGAAGAACCTGGTGGATAAGCTAAACGAACTGGACTGCCTGAAGTCGCTCAAACCCGCCCAGCCCAAGCAGGTGAAGCTGGAGGGCAAATGTGACCGTCACGGTGAAGAATTGAAGCTGTACTGTCACACAGACCGCAGACCCATCTGTGTGGTCTGCAGGGAGTCCAGGGCCCACAGGTAGGCTGCAGACTGACCGTCCTGCCCTCCAGTCTGCATGGACTGTTGTTTCCTGCCGCAGAGCTTGGAAGTGCAGTCTTGCGTTGACGTTGATTTGTGTGTGTGTCTGTTATCAAAAACTTATTCTATGTAGATGCCTTTCTAACAGTGTCTTAACAAGACTTCTCTTTGAACTTCAGACTGCAAACTGTTCTCTCTTCTTGCTGTTACAGACATCATGAGGTGGCTCCTGTACCAGAGGTAATGGAGGATATGAGGGTAAGTTAAGGGTCCATGTGTAACGCTGTCATGGCAACCAAGCCAAGATCTGTCTGATTCAGCTACAGCTCACCTAACTAACACAGTCTTTTGGTGTCTCTTAATTAGTCAAACAGCATAAATTAAAAGTAGTCTAGGTGTGCTTGATTTGCACCGGCTGTTGGCGCTCACCTCTTGGACTTATTGGTGTCAGTGCCGGGCATAGACATGAATTAAGCGCGCCCGATCATGTGTGTGTTGCTGCTCTCAGGCGGAGCTGAGGATGAGGCTGGTGAAGCTGGAGTGGCAGCAGACCGTGTGCTCCCGAGTCAAGGCTGAAGACGAGCGGGCCAAGAACGATGCCAAGGTACCTCAGAGGAACCTCGTTTAGGGGGGAGTGTGGGGGGGGGGGCGGGGGGCAGGTCCCTGAGGAGCAGGGTTGAGAACCACAGGGATGGCGTCCATGATGAGTGTTTGTGTTTTGGGGGGGGGTTACCCAGCTGAAGAAGCAGAGGTTAAAGGAGAAGATCGAGGATGACGTGGGCGCCCTGGTGCAGTTCCTGCTGGACGAGAAGGACGCTCTACTGGACGGCCTGGACGCTGAGCTGGTGGCCACCACGGCCGTCATCGACGAGAACCTGAAGAAGGTGGAGACGGAGGCGGCCGCGGTGGACAAGGCCATCGCCGACATCCGGAGCAACTTCAGCGGGAAGCCCAGTTTCGAGGTCGGTTTTTAGGGGCGCGGGCGCACCAACGTTTTGGCTACGTGGTCGAAAAACATGTTTATGTGCTGACAAATTTGTTTGACAAATCTGACAAATGTTTTGCATTTCTTCACAGAGTATGACCCAGATAATCAGCAAGTAAGCAAGTTTTTCAAAATATTTCTCATCGTACTTGATTATTACGAATATTTAATGATACTGAACATTTTAATACATGTATTTATTTATTATTATACATATTTTTTATAACTAAAACGGAGAAAAAAACATAAATATTTGATGTCTTCATCCAGGCCCCTGCAGATGAACCCCTCCATCTCCTCCTGTAACTGTCCTGTGGACTGGACTGACTTCTCAGGACCCTTCCAGCTTATCCTGTGGAAGAAAATGATGCATGTGCTGTACACCAGTGAGTTCACAACACACACACATACAGACACACACACACACACAGAAACACAGACATGTTCAGATCAAAATCAGGCTTTCCCACGATTCATTTTCCTTCTCTATCTCCCTCCCTTTCTCTCTCTCTCTCTCTCTCTCTCTCTCTCTCTCTCTCTCACACACAGTGCCTCAGAACCTGACCCTTGACCCCAACACGGCCCACCCCAACCTGGCCATCACAGACTTCGACACCAAAGTGGAGGAGGGTCGCACCCGTAACCAGGATCCCGACCTCCCCCAGCGCTTCACGCGCTTCTGCGGCGTCCTGGCCACGGCGCAGTACGCTGGCGGCCAGCACTACTGGGAGGTGGACGTCAAGGACAAGGGGGTGTGGTACCTGGGCGTGACCACGGAGTACAGCAACAGGAAGGGCTTCGTCAACCTCAGCCCCTCCTCTGGCTACTGGAGCCTGTGTCTGCAGGACCGTCTCTACGCCAACGAGGAGGACGCCCGCGTCCTGGTGGCCGACTACTGGAACTCTCCGCGGGTGGGTGTGTACCTGGACTACGACAACGGCCGCGTGTCCTTCTACGACGCCGTCACCATGAAGCGGCTGTACATGTTCGACGCCTACTTCGACGAGCCCGTGTCGCCGTTCTTCAGCCCGGGGAAGAACGACCCGGGGAGCCGTCTGCAGATCTGCCACTACTACTGAGGAAGCTCCGCAGTATGGAGGTCTGGGCTCAGTCCCCCTGGTCCTGCCCACATCCCCTAACCTCCTCCTGGGTTAGATATTAAGGATATAGGGGTTATATTTAGAAGCCAACAATATTCAGAGCTGAAACATGAAGGCTGGAGACAAAGATGGAAAATCTGTTCACTTTCGATTCAGGGGTAGCTCGGCGTAGCCATGACGACCCCCCTCCCTCCGTCGTTAGCTCGGCTTTGTTGGGTGATCGTTTCACTGTTCTGTCCTCCCTCCAGGTCATGTGACTCCATGACCCCGCCCACACTCTCGCAAGGTCACCGGGGGTCACCTGTACTACGAATTAAGATTTGGCATTAACGAGGTCACTTCAGGTTCAACCCCAATACAGAAACCCCTGGGTTAAACCTGGAGTGACCTCGTTAACCCCAAATCTCATTAGGGGTTTTCACCGGTTAAGGTTTCTGCAGAACCAACCAGGCATTCTCCACTAGGGAGGAAGGATTTCAGCGTGTGGCGTTTGATTAAAGACTCTAGGCAGTTCTGTTGATATAAGACAAGGCTTTTTTTTCTGCGTATGCTTGTGTGATTTCAGGATTCAGAAGTTGGTAACGGACTAGAGTCAGCCTGTTTGACCTGTGCGTTTTGTCGAATCTTCCATCTTCCATGTTTCTTTTCATTAATCGGTCGTCCATTTTGGAAATCTATACCTGTTTGATTTGGCGCATTGATTTGTGTCTGTGTGTGTGTCTGATTTTACGTAACAGAGTTTGGCTGAAGTGCAGGCGTTATTTACGGTTGCCCTCATCTTGAGATCTTTTTAACTTTCAATGCGCTTGCTTTTATTAAGGCAACATCGCATTAAAAGTGTGAATACAGTAAGAATGGTCAATCTAAACTAGTTATTCTAGTTCTTTATGACTTGGTTTTTACATGAACAGGAAGCAGCACAGAGTTTGACGTTTCTGATTGGTTGTCGTTGGTGTCACATGGTCGTCTTGACCATCAGGCACTGGGCCAAAGTAACACCAGGTTCATGTACAGAAACATGATGGTTTATGGTGATTTTTAAGGCATTTTGGGTCTTTTCTCTGAGTTTTGAGTCTGAGTCTTTTACAGAAAACCTGGATTTTACATTCTGAACATGTATTCGTTTTTGTCCACATTTGCTTATCTTTTAAATTCTTTTTTTATGTAAAAATGAATTGTTTAATACTCCTTAACACTCAAGGAGTTTAGTTGTGTGCTTGAAATTCAAATATGTGCCATTCTTGTCAGCATTTTGAAAATTAAAACGTAATACATGTATGTTTCTTCTGATTTTACTACAGGTTAGGATGGGAAATTGTCCACTAAAGATCAGCCTTTATGACTGAAAACACAACTGAATGATTCTGTGTTGTTGTTTCTCACTTTTATTACAATAGATCAATTAAGTCTTTGATTCTTATGCCCGTTTGTCAACTCCAGGACTGTACAGATAAACATGGACAGTTAAAATGGTCATTTCATATTTCTGTCAGTGTACTTTGGGTACTTTAAGCCCAGTAAGAAGAGAAATTCAACACATAGAAATGTATGGCAGTTTGTAGATATGTCCACTAGATGGCGCTCTTAGTGTAGAATGTTACAGCGCTTCACTCATTGGTCGTGCCGTGGGTTCAAAAGGTCACAGTTAGGGTCGGCCTTTACTTCCAATAAAGGTGAACCATGAACAGGTAGCTGCTCTTAAATTCATCTATAATCTTTGAAAACATCAGTCAATATTATTAATTTTCATAGCGAATGATAAAAGCAATTTACTGTATGCAAATTAATTCTATAACGTTGTCTTTGGCGATCCTATAGGCATTGTTTGATGTAAGCAAATGCTAAAATGCCTTATCAGTATTATTCTAACGCTAATAAAATATTACTCTATTAATCCAAAATTTTTAAACCTGAAAATATGTTCACACAGAAGGTATTTGTAAAATCGAATTTATTAATTTCCCTTCTAATGCCACTTAATTGGAAGACACCTGGACGGTCAATCATCCGTGGGGAAACTTGACTTCAAATACTGGTAAGATTGAACTGGAATCAACATAAATCTATTAAAGTTGATTATTAGTAATATTAAGACCGTTTTATTCGACCGTAGTCTAATTTATATTTAATCTGGTCCTGTAACTTTAAAACATGAAACAAAACAAACACACGGAACACTTCTTCATGTTTTGTTTTAGCTTCTGAAACTAACTAGCAATTTTATTGATTTCACTTTTCCATGTGACTAAAATAGTCGATACATTTTCCAGTTTTTTTTTTTTTTAAATAGACTAAATTTTTTTAAGCCTTAGAAGGAAAAATATGTAAAACCACAGTTGATGTGAAAATGATGATTATTTATATACTGTTTATGTATTATACTGTCAAACACATTCTCTCTACTTGTATTTCCTAATGAACTCCTGCTGCTTGTTATATGAATTAACAATAGGCCTATTTCTTTAAGTCATTTTATTTTTTCCCCTTGTCATTTGATCACTTTCACTTCAATAAACATTTCGTTTCCAAGTTCATGTTTGTCTCCTATGAGTCGCCTTCAGAAAGGGCCAGATCCATGATGGATGCTCCTCAGTAGCAGGCCTGCCTATATGCATGATGTCTTTCATCCGGATCATCAAAGCCAGCCAAGTCTCACTTCAAACACCCTCCACCTACTGCCAATCACACAACAGAAAACACTAATCAAGCTGCATCTACAAAGTAAATAAAGAAAAGATAAACAGATGCCATAATTTGTAACATATGGATCCCTACAACACTATGTCATCTCTTTTATAAACAGCGGTTACGAAAGCACGTCCTAAAAACCCTCTCCTATCCATCCGTCCGACCAGAGCTTTGCCGCTTTGCTCTTGAGTCAATGACTTCACCGGTCCCGGGGTCTGGATAGGGACACTTTTTCCATCCAGCAACGAATAGGAAGTCCACAAAGCGAGACTCGAGGGTTATGGTCGTATAAATCATAAACGTCCCCCCCCTGTATCCGTGCAGGCACCCCTCTTGAGAGGCCCCTCACCTCCAGGAGACTGCTCAGGCCTCACCATGATGCGGTCGTGGGATCAAAGATCTTGTGGACGTGAGTCTTTGGTTTTCTATTCTTCTGAATGCAGCTGAATTATTAACTAGGTTTTAGGGGATCTGATGATGGCGTATAAAAGCATGAGGTAAGACCAAACTGAGGCTGGACTGAGGTTCAGTCAATTACTCAGACGTATCAAAGGAGTTTGGAAAACCAAACTAAATGGAGACCTCTTCTAGAATACGATCTTATAAATGAGCATAGAAGGAGCTCAGAAAAGATTGATGGGAATTCAGAGATACTCTCTCTTTCTCTCTCTCTGTCTGCCTGTCTCCCTACATCTGTCTGTCTGTCTCTCTTTCTCTTTCCATGTGTTTGATTGGCTGTGAGAAGGTGTGAAAAAATGTCATGACCTAAATTTTGGCAGGTTAGCTTGTAAATGTACATGGCCAACTTGTGAGTCAACCCCCCACCCCCGCACCATCTCCCTCCCTCCCCCACCTCCCTCACCTCCTCCCAGCCTGTGAGTGTTCGTTGCAGCTTGTGGCGTGGGATTCAGATCAGATATGTCTAAGGACATGTAGCGGCTGCTTAACAGATCAACTGTGTCTTGTTCCAAACGCAGGAGAGATCTGAAACAGACAAACCACCTATCAGCTCCCTTAACCACCTGCAACCCTGTGTGTGTGTGTGTGTGTGTGTGTGTGTGTGTGTGTGTGTGTCAAGAAGCATCTCTGCAATCATTGCCCAATACCTCAGCCAGTAATCTATGAGGTGAGATATCCTGGATGGCAGAGTTGTGAGAGGTTTAATTGTGGTTTAATGATGGACCATCTCTAAAGGCTCAAGCCGTCCAGGAGCATGCAGAGTTGATCTTGTGTCACAGAACTGCACTGTGTTGAATTGACCAGCAGCTGGAGGTATGGTCATCCTTGACTGACCGCCAGGACACTGTTAGAACTACACACACTTCTGACCCTTCCACTGCTGTCGTTGTCTCTGAGGAGGACTCGATCAAACCTCAAAGCTAATGTTTATATCTGCGATCACAACAGCTCCCAACTCGTTACCTCCCCCCCAACCCTCCCTGGTGAGCAACGGCCCTGAACGCCCGCCTGCGTCTCTGTCGTAGCAGCGGAACAACAGTGAGAGTCACGAGATGGCAGAAAGAGACGTGCGTCTAAAACTGGCAGGCGAGGCGGAGTGGGCGGAGACAGGATGAGAGTCACGAGATGGCAGAAAGAGACGTACGTCTAAAACTGGCAGGCGAGGCGGAGTGGGCGGAGACAGGAAGCGTGAAATGCCAGGCTTGCACACGTCTCAGCGCTGCTGCTGTCGAAAACCCAACGCACCCCCATCCTCGTACCTGGCCCCCCCAGCCCCCTCCTCAGCCCCCAGAAACCCTGCGCAGCCTGCGCCAGTCTCTCTTACACAATAGGTGTAGCGGTGTCTGTGGTGAGTTCATCTGCACCTCTGGAGGAAGCAGGTATCTTCTGGATCGGAGTTAATGGCTTCACGCTCTTGTTCTTGAATTTATATATATATATGTATATTTTTTTTTTCCGTTTGTTTGATCAAAGAAGGTGAAGTTGGATGTGGTTTCGTTATTCCACTGCAAAGCCCACAAACTTGCTTGAAAGGACAACATTGTCTTGAATTGACAGTTTTTGGGGTTTATTTAATGAAAGGAACCAGAGCTTGGACTCTGAGAAACCCTGATGGTTGTGAGATAAGATGGGGCTGTGGTGGATCTGTTTGTCCCAATCTCAGCCTGGGTTTGTTCTGAGGTTGTTGACAATGTGTTTCACCACTGTGGGAACAACACCAAGTATTCTGTCCACACCCCACCAAACCATAATTACCCCCACACACACAAATAGGCCATCAATCTAAACAGACTGAACACAGGTCAACAGTCCAACTGTGAATGACACTAACAGCAGAAGTTCCTTCAAAGAGGGAAGGTAAGGCATCTGTGGAACACATAGATGCAGTGTCTCACAATATTTCCTCGCGTGTGTGAAACCGTCACCTGCAGCCTCGGAGCGAGCTGTTACTCGCAGTGATGCGACCCCCTCCCCTCCCCGCGATCCACAGTGGCTCCCAAACCTGGTTCTCACACGGGTCTCAGACGAGCTCTGGTTAGGGTTCAGTTAGAGCCAGGTTAGGGTTTAGTGTTATAGGGCTGGGTTGGGCTTTTTCTACAGTGATAATTACGGTAGCAGGAAGACATGGTGTAACAACTCCTACAGAGGGATTGTTTACCGTGTGAGAGGATTGAACTAACAAAACAATCAGACGCTTCCGGCACCGTCACTGTCTGCCATCGCACGCTCTAACAGCGGCTCATTGTCATCCTTGTACACGCACAGGATGAAACGGGATTGCTCCCAGATGCCACACGCAGGCATCCAAATCAAACGCGCCCTCATTCTCAACAATTCCCTTATTATTACTCCCGCTTGTAACCGAGGACTCAGTTACTAGGGAGCCTGGACGTCCATAATCCTGCTCCTCTGGCTGGGATGGAGGGAGGGATCGCAAACTGTCCCGCACAGGGCAGGAAATCCAATCTGTGTCAGAGGGAAGTCTTAACCATCAAAGCTTGAGGTTTTCGGGATGCCAAAGTTGGTTCAGTCTCCGAGTGTTTCTTTCACCCCTTTCAAGCTCTGCCAAACATTTATTTTGTTTTGAATTAATGTAATCAACCACGTCTCCCCCCCCACCCCCCCCCTGTGTGACACACACACTCACACTTAATGCAAACACACTATCTCACGCACACTCTCAGAGAAACACAGCCATGGACAATCACACACAGGGAGACACACTGAAGAGTGATGCCAAATGTGAGTGGAATGTTTATGAGAGCCAGGCTGCTAGAAGCCCCAGCCCAGCACGTCCCTGAGCAGCCCAGCCTCTGGAGGAGGACGGGGGGAGCTCACTCTGAGCAGCCCAGCCTCTGGAGGAGGACGGGGGGAGCTCACTCTGAGCAGCCCAGCCTCTGGAGGAGGACGGGGGGAGCTCACTCTGAGCAGCCCAGCCTCTGGAGGAGGACGGGGGGAGCTCACTCTGAGCAGCTCAGCCTCTGGAGGAGGACGGGGGGAGCTCACTCTGAGCAGCCCAGCCTCTGGAGGAGGACGGGGGGAGCTCACTCTGAGCAGCCCAGCCTCTGGAGGAGGACGGGGGGAGCTCACTCTGAGCAGCCCAGCCTCTGGAGGAGGACGGGGGGAGCTCACTCTGACAGGTTTCCATGAGCACATCCTGGCCCATGTGGCTTCACTGGGACGGAGAACCCATGTTCTCCTGCTGGACTGAGAATTAGAACCCTTGAGAACCCATGTCCCCCTGCTGGACTGGGAATTAGAACCCTTGAGAACCCATGTCCCCCTGCTGGACTTGGAATTAGAACCCTTGAGAACCCATGTCCCCCTGCTGGACTGGGAATTAGAACCCTTGAGAACCCATGTCCCCCTGCTGGACTTGGAATTAGAACCCTTGAGAACCCATGTTCCCTGTCAGACTAGGAGTTAGAACCCATGTTGTTTACTGGTTGGACATGCACCAGTTGCATGTTCTCATATCTATTCTGCATATCTGTGTCTTTTATAGATATTGATGTATATTGACAGTTTTCAAAGAATCCAAGAATATGTAGACAAAGATACAGTGAATGAGGAGCAATCAACACAAGATGCTATTAAAGAAGAAATAAAAACATTATTAACAAAGATTAGAAAAACAATACTACATATGTACATTTTGTAAAACAAAGACTTTACCAGCCTCTTTTCTACATCTACATGTAGTCATTTTAGCAGATGCTCTTACCCAGAGAATCTACATGAGCGCAACATGGAGTTCGTTATTCCTTCTCTCGATAATGGAGTGTTAATGTCCGACCACGAAATGTTGTTATTGTGTTGATGTTATTGGTATGCAGTTATCCCATCCAGTGAAGGGAGGGAATTATGGGAAAACGAACTTGAGTCAACTTGACTTGGGTTGATGTTGATGATCTCCAGAGACTGATGTCTTCTGGCGTCAAAGTTCCCTCTTGCCTGACAGAAGTCATGATAAAGATGAAGTGTGGGTATGTCATGTATTACTGTTCCAAAAGTAGTATAACGTCTCGTAAATCTTCTGGGTTTGCATTTCATACGCAGCGGAAGATTAAACCCAGATGGGACGAAGAGATGGTGTATTTTTCCCACCAAATTTGGGTACATTGGAATCATGTGACTACAGATGTGATGAACAGTGTGCAGGAGACATCTTTTCAGGTTGAAGTGTATTTCAGTTGGTCCTGACTGTGGGTTTGAGTAGCGCTTTGTGCCAAGTGACATCATCCCCCCCCCCGGCCTCTAGGGGACAGTCTGGTTCAACTTGGCTGACACTGACCATTTCAGCATTGAGCGAGGGAGCGTGCGAGGGTTTGTGTGTGAGCGTGCAAAAATGCGTACGTGTGCGTGTCACTTAACTTTCAAGTCTTCATATGCGCTAATTTCACCACTCTTAAGACACCAGTTAGTTCCTCTCCTTCTCTCCCTCTCCACCTCTCCCCCTTCTGTCTCTCCCTCCCTCCCCCCCTCTCCCTCCCTCCCCCCCTCTCCCTCCCTCCCCTCTCTCTCTCTCTCCCTCCCTCTCTCCCCCTCTCTCTCCCTCCTCCTCTCAGTTTGTCAGTCCTCTGCCAGATTGTTAAAAGAGTTGTGGTGTTTCTCTTCCCTACTGTGACACTCCCTCCACTTGACCTTGGCAAGGCAGCGCAGAGTCCAAGGACTTTTATAATTCTCCCAAAATGCACCAGCATCAGAAATCTGGGCAGGGGAGGACCGGGGGGGGGGCAGGGGGACAGGGGGGCATTAGCATTTTTTTAGGCCGATTTTTCAGCATTTGTAGTAATCTCACCACTGATTCCTTTTCCAGTCTTTCTGTTGTAAAAGTCTCTGTTCACGCCTGGATAAGGAGCTGACAGTCTCATCCTCACCAAAGGGGAAACCCTGTTAATCTGTCTGGAGGCTTGGGCTTGTTCTGTCAATGGATTCAACTTCTTTTATCCTTTGTTTCTCTTAAGACAAGAGCTTCTTATGTTTTCTTTTGTGTTTTTTTGTTGTTGTTTTTGGTCTCGTTCCTAGATCCTCTTTCTCTCCCTCGCTTTCAGTTTTTCTCTCTCTCCTTCTTTCTGACCTCCCTCTCTCTTTTCTTTATCTTTCATTCTTACCCTCTCTTTCTCAAAAAAAAAAAAAAACGGTGATACATGTATCTCACCACGCATGTGTGTGAAGGCATGGCTGTGCGTGAGAGGATTGAACCCCCCCAACACACACACACACCCTCCCAACACACACATACACACACCCTCCCAACACACACACACACACACACCCTCCCAACAAACACATACACACACCCTCCCAACACACACATACACACACCCTCCCAACACACACATACACACACCCTCCCAACACACACATACACACACCCTCCCAACACACACATACACACACACAAACCCTTCCAACACACACACACACACACACACAACACACTCCAAAACCTAAACAATGATCCATCACCAGTCTCCACATCCTTGGAGCAGCCACATCAGTCTTGGCTCCACGGAAAAACTGATCCGGGCCTCAAGCTGCTAACGGCGGTCTGTGAAGCTGCGCTGCGACCGCACGCCACTTGAAAGCCACCGCTGTGCACCCGCACGGTTAATAGCTTAGCTGGGAGACTGGCTGGAGGCTGGCTGGAGGCTTGGCCCCCGGGGGACTGGCCCCCCTCTGATCTTTTTGTAGATACGTGGGACGCCCGCCAACTGGTGTGTTGGAGAGAAAGAGAGAGAGAAAGAGAGAGAGAGAAAGAGAAAGAGAGAGAGGGAGAGGGAGGAAGAGAGAAAGGGAGGGAGAGAGAGAGAGAGAGAGAGAGAGAGGGAGAGGGAGAGGGGGAGAAAGAGAGAGAGGGAGAGAGAGATAAAGAAAGAAAGAGAATGAGAGAGAGAAGGCAACAGAGAGAATGAGAGAAAGAGAGGGAGAGAAACAAAGGGAGAGAGAGAGGAATAGAGGGAGAGTGAGGGACAAGCTGCCTAAGAGAGAAGCATGTCTGCTGTCGTATCCATTCTGTATCTGTTCTGCTGTGATCTCCACTGTGGAAAGAGCAGCATGTTCTAACCTCATGGGTCTCCATGCAGGAACTCTCAGTCCAAGGGGATTTACTGCGTGTGACCAAACAGACCTTTACCTGGGAGGGGTGAGGAGAGGGGAGAGAGGGAGGAGGATAGGAAGGGGTGAGGGGAGAGGAGGGAGGAGGGGTGGGCACTGAGAGAGAGTGTGTTGGGTGTGTGTGTGTGTGTGTGTGTGTGTGTGTGGGTGTGTGTGTGTGTGTGTGTGTGTGTGTGTGTGTGTGTAGGAGGAGAAGGGAGGAGTGGGTGGGTATGACCTTGCTGCGGTCATAAAACTGGCCGATGCCCCACAGCGGTTACCATGCCAACCCCCGAGGGATCTGGCCACACAGGCAGAGGGGACCCTCCGAGTCTGGCTCGGCACCCATGTGACTTTGAAGATTAAACAGCTCTCCAATTATGTTCATCTTGAGTCAATGACACCTTGTTAAACTAATATGTGGAGAGTTTATTAACGTAGTGAGACGATCTGTGAGTGGTGCTTGGGGGTGCTTCACATCAGTCTGAGAGCCCAGGATTGGTGTTTGGGTTTGGGCTACATCAGGCAGAAAACGTGGGAGTGGGTTAGAACGAGGGGGCCTAACTACCGCAGAAACGTCTAGTCAATCGCTCTCCATTTGATCTTCATTCTATTGTGTTTCCATTCTATTATATCCAGCTCTACAGCAGTGTCGTTTGTATTCTACTTCACCTCTGTTCTGTGCTGTTCATCTCTAAATCCTTTGCGATGACGTGCTCTTTAGGAAACCTCCTAGGTTATTTTACTTTGGTACACGGTTCCACAGCGGAACCCTGTGGTTCTGTCTAACCAGCACTGGGCCGGGGGGGGGGGGGGGGGGGGGGGGGGGCTGTAGAACCACAGCTAGATCCCAGTTAAGATCTCAGCTCTCATCTGTCCGTTAGCTACGGGGCCACGCTTCCGATAGGCGCTTATCTCCTGTCACACATGTGTGTTCACGACAAAGCTGCCTCACAGTCCTCGCCATGACTGAAGTTCTGGTTCCTCTTGATGCGCTGAGACATTTGCAGAGTGAGTTTGCAGGTTTGGGGAGGCGGGGGGTGTGTGTGTGTGTGTGTGTGGGGGGGGGGGGGTGTTCTTTCCACTGAAACAACCTGCTGCCTTGTGGAGCGTCTCGGTCTAAACGCTGTTGCTTCTTGAAATAGCAGCAGGGCACGTTTTAACTCAGAAGAAAAAAACGAGATGATATTTTGTCTCTAATCTACTGTGAGTGTGTGCGTGTTTTGTGCTCTGTTAACTTGAGGGTGTGTGTATGTGAGAGAGTGAGTGAGAGAGAGAGAGAGAGAGAGAGAGAGAGAGAGAGAGAGAGAGAGAGAGAGAGAGAGAGAGAGAGAGAGAGAGAGAGAGACAGAGAGGGAGAGGGAGAGAGGGAGCGAGAAAGAGAGAGAGAGACAGAGAGGGAGAGAGGGAGAGAGAGAGAGAGAGAGAGAGAGAGAGAGAGAGAGAGAGAGAGAGAGGGGGGGGGGGAGCGAGAAAGAGAGAGACAGAGAGAGAGAGAGGGAGAGAGAGAGAGAGAGAGGTAAGGAGTGAATAGCTTGGCTCCACATCAAAGGACGCTGCAAGTCTCTGCATTAACGAGATCTTTTGTTTCCTCCTGCCCAGATCAGCACAGGTCTCTGTCCAGACCCACACCCTAGACCCACACCCTAGACCCAGACCCTAGACCCAGACCCACACCCTAGACCCACACCCTAGACCCAGACCCAGACCCTAGACCCAGACCTTAGACCCAGACCCTAGGCCCAGACCCAGGCCCAGACTTACAATGTGCATGGCCCTTATGTGGTGATATGTTCTGTGGTGGTTCTGTGTTGTATGTGCGGTGGGTATGACCTCATCTATACACAATCCCCTTCAAAGCATCTACCAATGACCCATTACACATTTATTCATTCAAATCTTTTCAAAGAACACACACACGTTTAGCTTCAGCAGACGTCCCCGCAAACAGTCAAGCCTCCTCCTCCCCCCAATCTGTTTTCAGAAAATCACAAAACGTTTCGACACTTGGCGTAATTCAGTTTGATTCATCGTGATCATAATTAGACAAACGACATGCATTTGAACATACAAAGGACATACAAAGGATACCCTTTCATGCCAGTCGACGATAATGTAACCCTCAGTCCCCTAAACTTACCGTAAGGCTTTATCTCCCTAGTCACTTTAACGTACAGGCTTTTTCCTGAGAGATCGCTCAATACGCTTCTCTGCCAGAAAAACCTACGTAAACTTAGACCGTCGAAAAGATTTGTAAAAGTTTGGCGTTGCAAGTTGGAAAGTTGGTTGGATGCTTGGAAGAACATGTTTCTGATTGGAGGAGGGGAACAGCCAATAAAACAGTCACAAGTGGTTCCATTTACAGTTTCTTGGATGTGGTTCTACCCTAAAGAAAGGATATGATTTAATTAGTTTGGTGCTTTAATGTGCCTGAAGTTTATTTAGAAAGCAGAGTATGTAATTTTTTTCTTTTTTTTTCTTGAAAGAACTGCAATTCATCTTCGCTGTCAAAATGTTGGCATAAATGAGGGCAGTTAGTTGATGTTGCAAATGATTAAGAAATGGAAATAGGAATTGTTTTGACAGAAACTGTCAGTTGAATTCATTGCAGTTCTGTGTGCTCAAAGATCAGTTGGATATGAAAGTCTTATTTTTTTACTTTGTTTTGAAACCTTACATTTCAGTCTTTAATGTTTTTCTGATGGTACATATGTGTATGTCGATCTGCGCTGAACATTTGGCATAGCAAATGTTTGATTCCATATTTGAGAAGCTCTAGAGATAAAAAAACACCTATTAAGTCTTAAATGCACTTGCAATGACTAGTGTGTTGAAGGATAAGCATTATGACAACAGTCTCCTGGGCAGAATTAAGTGTTGCTGCTTTGATCCATGTATTTTAATGTTCATCTCTATAATAATAACACCATTCTGACTTGTTTGGATTTGAATTAACGATGCATTCTTACTCCCAGAAACGGAAAAAGGAAAAATACAAACTTCTATCTAGATATGTCAGACACAAGACGTTTTTATTAGACTTGGAAACCTTAACATGTATGAAATGTTGTGACTTTGTGTTTAGGACCTGGGTGTTGAACTCCTGTCTACAGGAATTACACTAATAGCATATATTTTTCTCAACATGAATGGCTTCTGTTGGCAAGCAGTCATTTTCTACTGTCTATTGTCTGCCCTTATATGGTCTTTCCTAACCCTGGGGGTAAAACAGAGAGTATCATTTACTGAGAGATGACGTCATCTCTGCCATCACCATAAGAGATAAGGAGACAGGAAGTGAAGGATGGCTGGTTGACTGACTGACTGTTTTACTGACTGACACTTTTTCACTGACTGACTGTTTGACAGACTGATTGACTGACTGGCTGACTGACTGAATAGCTGTCTGACTGACTGACTATCTTACTGACAGACTGGCTGGTTTGCTGACTGGCTCCATCCGTCACACACAATGCTGATCAGAGAGATAAAGCCCAACACAGATCCGTTAACGAACGTCTCAGTTCACTAAACACACTCATACATACTTAAACTATACACTAGTGTGCAGAAGTCTTAGAAACCCAAGATGTTTTGTAACATTTTCTTATCTTGGCAATTTTCTTTGTCTTCTGTCTTTGTGCAGCATAAAAAAGGTGCAATTTAGCATTTTTCTTTGTCTTTTCTTATCGTAATGTCTCTAGTCAAACTCTAACACTTGTAACTGTGCCTAAGACTGCACAGTAAGATATTTGTACTGCACAGTCAGTATGGATGGATGTTAATGTACATTCAGAAGCCTGAGTATCCAGACCAGAGAGTTTAGACTGCAGGAAGGAGAGAGGAACAGGAGAAAACTGTTTCTGAGAAGGGAAAGAGAGAAAAAAAAAAAAAACAGCTGTCTATATTTAATCAAGTCGAATAAACAAGGAGTTTAAACAACTCATTTATAATTTAGATTTGCATACATTAAACTGCTCATTTTAATCTTTTTATTAATATGCATGGCGATATTGTATAAATATGCAGTTTTATGCAAATACTGGGCACATTTTCTCTTGGTATTTAATTCTATTTCCCAGCTGTGTATGATCATTTTCATTCAAGGCAACAGATTAAGTCAAATATTAAGCCACAGCATGGAAGTGTATAAATATTTCTCAATTAAAACTCTGAAGACCAGATGAGATACAGTATCTGCATAAAAAATGCATCGACATGTTAGGGACTGAAATACGAAAGGAAGTTTACTTGTTTGACAAGAATCGACAATCTCAGTTTACAGCTTTGAACTAAAATCTTTTTTTTTTTTGCTTGTGTTTTTCCTATCAAATTGTGTCACTTCAGTGTTTTAGTTGTTGTTTGGGTGTGTGTGTGTGTGTAGTTGTTTGGGTGTGTGTGTAGATTGTTGCTAAATCTGTCAAGTCAAGTAATTTCACACTTAATTAATTGATGAACCTGGTTGATTGCTAATATTTCCAATGATTTGTCTTATATACATCTATACATATCCTACAACACCTTTCATATTATATACGACTGCAGCCAGTTGGAAAAGAAACAACAAAACAAAACTATGAACTAAAACCCCATTGAAACTTTTGAAATCCCAGACTTGAAGTGTTTTAAAACGTCATGAATAATAACCAAAACACGCTCTGAGTCGTTGTCTCTTTAAGAGAAACAGGAACAGTCTCACAACCCCCAACAAGTCATTGAATCTGTCAATCACGGCGTGGCGGCGCTTTGATCTCGGGCCTCCTCGCCTTGTCTTCAGCTCTGTTTGTTACCGCGTGGCCGCATTACGTTCAGCTCGCGGGGCCGGAGAGCGACTCGAGCGCAGAACCAACTTCACTTTTGTTTTTTAGAACTTGGTGCGTTTTTTTTTTTTTTTTTAAGTGTTTACCAAACTAGAAAACATTGATAGAAAGTTTCCTGAAAACATCAAAGGAGCGACGCTTTTTTACAGTTTTTATTTTTGTTTTTTGTTTTTTTTCCAAAGCAGTTATGCCTCAACTTAGTAGCGGCGGCGGGGACGATTTAGGAGCGAACGATGAAATGATATCTTTTAAAGACGAAGGAGAACAAGATGAGAAAATACAAGAGAACGCGTTCACTGAAAGAGACTTGGCTGACCTTAAATCATCTCTGGTGAACGAATCGGAAATTAATCAAAGCCCGAGCGCAGCGGTAGGTCGCGTGCAGAAAGTGCTCTCCTTCCTCGCGCTATAGGCAAGAACGCTCGTGCAATGATAAAAAAAAGTTTTAACCAGGATGTTTGTAAATACATTAACGCATGTTTTCCGTTGTTTTTACTGTTGGCAGGCGGTCAGAAGGGGACAGCAGCCGAATGAACAGAGAGGTTATCCCGAGAAACACCGGGAGCATCAAGACTGCGGTAAGCACGAGCTCCCCCGGGTTCTTAAGTCCTTTGATCTCGCAGCGCGTGAACCGCGCTCCTTATAGTTTGGGATTTGTCAGGGGGGCTTTTCCAAATAGTTAAAATACTCAACCTTACAAGTTCCTGTCCACTAAAACCGAGTTATTTACCCTAGTTCATGTGATGAAGTCACGGATTTGAGGCTGGAGCACAGATTAGTGAGGCTGTTTATGTTATCAGGAAGCAAAAAAACTGGACATAAGTGTTCAGAAAGTGTTAAACATTATTAAAACAAATAGTGGTCAGTTCGCAGAATCGCAAAGCCAACATGTAGGTGTTGAGCTCCGGTGTCTGTCCCGTTATCACACCTGGGGAATAAGACCGCTGCAGAAACACACAAACACAAAGTTTCCCCCAGAGTCATAACTTTGCTGCACTTCCAATTCAAACATTTTCTATAAATTGGTAAATAACCTCCTGTCCGGGAATCTAAACGTGTTAACAAACTTATTGGAGGAGTTTTTCTATATTTGACAATGGTAGAAAATACCCTCTTTCTATTCTAATACATGGAAATAAGTGAACGTGTATTCCCTGTGGTAACTATATTTAAGATCAAAGTATAACTGTGTGTGTGTTTAAAACTATAAAAGGAATATCTACATGTGTGTTTATGATTAAGCAATAACTTTCCATACATGTGAGCAGCGCGCGCCTACATACACACGTAAATATCCATGTGTGTATGAAGGCTCATTATTTAATTTCACTGTGTTGAATATGTATGAATGTGTGTAAATTACTACATCAGTGCTTGTTTGGCACTTTTTGAATATATCTTACTGTATGTGTGTGAGTTGGATTTGTGTGGATGTGTCTGGACGTACGTGTGTGTTGGTTTTAACCGTATCTCATTGTGTGTGTGTGCTCAGTGCTGAAGCAGCCAGATGGAGGGATGTATAAAACGACAGCAGCCTATCCTGGATACCCCTTCCTCATGCTCCCTGATCCCTACCTCCCCAACGGCTCCGGATCTCCTTCGGTGAGTCCCCCCCCCCCCCAACACTCCCCCCAAACCCCCATTCCGACATACTGTAGGTTTAGAACAGCCACCCCATCAGTCGCTTGAACGCGTGAAGTATTTGGGTGCGTTCAGGACCCCAACCTGTCGCCCTTGCGTTGCTCGATGCATTTTTCTCTCGCAACGCGAAACCTCCACCCAGGTCTCAGCAGACACAGTAGCTCACTGGCGGAGATGTTCACCTTCTCCATGGACATTGGATGACCAAGAAGAGGCAGGGAGAGCAGGATAGAGCTGGAAGAGCCTCGTCTGCCTGATCTGCAGCACTCTCTTAAGAGAGTCTCACTGGGTCAGTGTGATGAAGGCTTCTGGCTGGCTCCTGCTCTCTGGAGCTTATCAGTGGGTGAGGTTAGTTAGTTGGTGAGTTAACCCAGTGGTCTCCAACCCTGGTCCTCAGGACCCCAGTGTCCTGCTTCATAATGACCTATTCATTCGAATCTGGTGTGTTGGAGCAGGGAAACGTCTAAGACATGTAGGACAGTGGGGTCCTGAGGACCAGGGTTGGGGACCACTGAGTTAACCCTACACACAGTGTGTGTAGACCAATAATATTGTGTGTGTGTGTGTGCGCGTGCAATCTAGTGGTTCTCCTTCCTTTAAAAGGTTCCACAGCTAGAACGTTTGAGGGTTGTGGTCATCAGGAGGTCCTTCATGTCTCACAGTCTGAGTCTGGTCTGAGTCAGGAAGGTTGTTATGAAGACATGTTCTTTGTTCAACAGACCCTGTTGATGTATAGAAATGTGACGAGCTGTTCTTATCACATACAGAGATTTAAGAGCGCTAGAAACCCTTTAAAACCTGCCTTTTCGCTCTCTCTCTCCCACCCTGACCTTTCCCTCTCCCCTTCCCTCCACCTTTATGTTCCTTACTCCATATCTCCTCCACCCTCCCTCCTCCACCCCTCCTCTCCCCCTCCTCCTCTCCTCCTCCTCTGCCCTGGCCCTGGAGGTGTCCACCTTGGAGATTCTCCCCAATTCCATTTGTGTGATGAAGAGAAAGAAGTTCTTTTCTTCCCGTGCTCACTGTGTGTTCTCTCCTCTCACACACAATGCTCACTTGTGTGTGTGTGTGTGTCTCCTTGTAATTACCCCGTCAGCCGCGAGGCCGTGCCTCCCCCCCTCCCTCCTCCCCCCCCCTCCCTCCTCCCCCCCCCCCCCCTCCCCTCACCTGCGGGCCGCGCGACACTTGAAAGGCGGGATGGACGAGCGCATCTTGGAAACTCGGCTGTAAATCACAGGGTTGAGAGAAGAAGAAGTAGAAAATACCGTTTATTTTTTCCTTTTACCCGTTTTCCTTCCTCTTCAGTGTTTCTGGAGGAGTGTGGGGGGGGGGGGTGGGGGGTGGAGGCAATTACCTGTCCTCACATCTCCCTCTTACCTCCCTGGTTGTGTAACCAGGGGCATGGGGTCAGGGGGGAGGAGGAGGAGGGGGTTAGGGGGGTTTTCGGCTCTTTTCATCGGCAGGTTCATGTGCAGTTCCCAACTTTGTTCGCTCATGTTGCTCCGGAATCGTAAAAAAAAAAATCTAATTGGTTCGCGTGGAAATCACTTCTGTTTGGGGTTTTTTGTCCAGTGTGTGTGTGTGTGTGTGTGTGAGAGAGAGAGTTGTTCCTCTCCTTGTGGAGGATCAGGGAGGGGCGAGGCTTGTGTTTGAGGAGTGCTCGGATGCTGCGGTGATGAGAGCTCAGCTCCTCAGTGAAGAGCCTTTCTCCGGGTCCCTGGTTCACCGTGGCATCTGCTGAAACTGATATGGTCCTCATCCCGGGACGGGGCCAAATCCAACAAATTCACGCAGAAACATCCGGAAGATGAGCCCCTGCAAATCTATTCTCCGACAGATTAAGTCATCGAAACAATGTTGACATTCGTGTTTGGCTGTGTGTGTGCTGTAAGATGGGTTGTAATCCCAGTATTACTGGTGTTTCTTATGCGGACACCGTCTCTAAAGATGGAGATTTAAATCCCTGGTGGGGGGATGCTTTCTCTGTTTGTGGACAAAGCTTTGTTGTGTGTGTGTGTGTGTGTGTGTGTGTAGTGGATTATCAGGCGACAGTGTTTGAGTTTAGAGATGAGCTGAAGAGGACCTCTAAAGACGTCCGTCCCTGGACAGACTCTTCCTCATCCCTCTCTTCTCTCTGGGTCCTCTTTGAGTCTGGCTCTCTCTTTTAGCCTCTTCCTCTCCTCCCTCTCTCCCCTCCCCTGATTCCTCTGGTAATGACTCAGTCAGATCCATGTTTCCCACCGTGAGTCAGTGTTGACAGGGTCTCAGGGTCAACAATGACTGCATCACCACTGTCATCCCTCCTGGCAGACACAAGGGTGTGTGTGTGTGTGAGTGTTTGATCTACTGCAGCTGTACATAAGTGTTAGGGTTGGGGTCAGAACATTAAAACATAGGAGGCTAGGCTGTACACAGTTGATTGACCAGGGGCCACCTGAGTGCAAGGGCCAACACAACAACAACACCACAACAACACAACAACAAGGTGTGCTCAGCCTCAGGTAAGCGCTAGCAAACAGGAAACGGCAGCACGGCTGAAGATTTCAAATTGTAATGGCGATAAAGAAGGCCCGGTTGCCATGGCTTTGAAGTGACTGCCCGTAAAGATGCCTGAAGAAAATCTGGGCTATTTCTAAGTGGCGGAAACGTTCCAGGAAATATGTTTTTCTAAACTGTTGAATCCCCCCACCCCTCCCCCTCGAGGTGTTTATAACTGTAATTATTCAGACGGTTGAGATTCTATTCCGGAGAAGAGAGAGAGGAGAGAGGTTGAGTAAAACACAGGTGTTAGGAGAGGATGTGTGTGTGTTGCTTTGATTGATATTTTGCCCCATCGTCACACACACAGACTCACTCACTAACACACACACACACATACACACACACACACACACACACACTTACACCACTTATCAAACATGCTGTGTTTTCCCCCTAGTTGCATCCATGAAAGAGTTGAGTGTCATCTGCTTGAGTTTTATGGTCCAGCGTCGGATCTCTGTCTCTCTGACTGAAGGCTTTTATCTCCCCGCTGTTTTAACAAGACTGGGAGAGAAAAGGAGGGAGGGAAATAAACAGAGAGTGACAGAGGGAGACAGAGAGCGAGACAGACGGAGAGAGTGGGGTGGGGGGTGGGATGTGTTCTTCTCTGGGCACCTGATGTTTGTCATGTCTTCATGGGCGGGACAGTAGCGTGTGTGTGTGTGTGTGTGTGTTGAGAGTGATGTTACACCCAGGTGATTCATGTCTGAGCAGAGCTAACCAAACATCAGCTTAAAGTTTACAGATGGGGTTACGATAGCCGGCCTTCCCCCTCCCCCCCTTTCCATGCCCAGCTGTCTCGCTTCCCAGGCTACTGTTAATCAACTACAGGAAGACCCTCACACACTCGCTGTCTCACACACACACACACACACACACAAACCCACACACGTACACACAGACTATTCCCAGCTTGCCTGTAAACAAATCCGTTTAAAAATAATTCCTCAATCAGAGGTCAGTGGAGCTGAACATTCAGGAGAGAAAGGCGGGTGGGGGGGGGGGGATCAGGGGTGAGGGGGTCCACCTGATGTTTGGGAAAGTGATGTTATTACGGTATCTGTCTGGGTTCAGCATCGCACAACACTTTCACACACATCTCACAACTTCTGAGATGAATCATGGGCAGAGACACACACACACAATATGTATACACACAGTATGCTAGACACACACACAAACAATATACATATGCATACACACATATGGTGTTTATACGCACACACGCATACAGTATCACATGCACATACGGTGTATACGCACACACACACATTCTGTACTTTTTTCAGAGCAGGGATGAAAATTCCCCTGACTTGTATAAGCGTGACTTGTGAGATTCTTGATGTCAGAGGGTGGTATTGCTTTGATGTTTGGGGTTATAATGATATGGGTTAGGTGTGTGTGTGTGATAGACAGAAAGAGATGGAAAGAGGGAGGGGGGGGGGAAGGGAGGGAGGCAGGAGACAGGCCTTGGTGATGATGAGGAGGAGGATGATGAAGGTCTTACACTGTAGCAGCTGTTTGCTTGCTTGAGGTGTTAAGCTGCCTGTCTGACCAGGCCATTTGGTGTGTGTGTGTGTGCGCGTGTGTGTGTGTGTTTGAGAGAGGCCATGTGTAGGGGGCAGGGTAGACGGATGTGAGGTGTGTGTGTGTGCGCGTGTGTGTGCGTGTGTGTGTGAGAGAGAGGCCATGTGTAGGGGGCAGGGTAGACGGATGTGAGGTGTGTGTGTTTGTGCGAGGTGTGATTTCAGGTAGGTCTCCATTGTGTTGCTAGTGAGGGTGTCCGTGGAGGCGGAGTTATCACATACGTGTCACCACTGGTTGTGATGTCACTGCCTGAGGGAGGGGCTGATTGGCTGGTACTACATTTTAGTTAATTGTCCGCCATGACAGTAGCAAGTTACGACAGTGTCTCCCTTTTGCTCTCCATTCGACAAACTGCCTTCTAGAAGGTTCTCCACGGTGACTTGCGTTCTAGAAGCTTCTCCATGTTGACAGAATTCTAAAAGCTTGGCAGACTGGGTTCTAGACCCACCGTACAACCTTGTAACACCTTTGTGTTGTCTCCTGCTGTTTGTTGGTGTGTACCTGTGTGTCGATCTGTGCGTGCGTGTGTGTGTGCGGTTGTTTGGTTTGTGCGTGTGATGGTCCGTTAGTGTGTGTGTGTGTGTGACCAGGGAGGAGCCTCCATCATGTTAGTGCAAGCCTGCCAGGGTGGAATGCTCTAGAATGTTTAGCCCTGACCTTTGTTTGTTACATTGTCATAATAACTGTCATTTTGCCTCAGAGCCATAGTACTGCATGACGCATGTTACACTGGCTCCATCTGTCTGCCTGTCTGTCTGTCTTTCTGCCTGTCTGTCTGCCTGTCTGCCTGTCTGTCTGCCTGTCTGTCTGCCAGTCTGTCTGTCTGTCTGCCAGTCTGTCTGTCTGCCTGTCTGCCTGTCTGCCAGTCTGTCTGCCTGTCTGTCTGCCTGTCTGCCTGTCTGTCTGTCTGCCTGTCTGTCTGTCTGTCTTTCTGCCTGTCTGTCTGCCTGTCTGCCTGTCTGTCTGTCTTTCTGCCTGTCTGTCTGCCTGTCTGCCTGTCTGCCTGTCTGTCTGCCTGTCTGTCTGTCTGTCTGTCTGCCTGTCTGCCTGCCTGTCTGTGCTGTTAGGGCTGACAGGGTTTAATTATTAGATACTTGATCAGATTTGAAACTACTAGAGGTGTTGCATGAGTGTAGTATATGTGTGTGTGTGTATGTGTGGTATATGTAGTATATGTGTGTGTGTGTGTGTGTGTGTGTGTGTGTGTGTGTGTGTGTGTGTGTGTGTGTAGGCTGGTAGTAGATGGGTATCAGATGGGCAGGACCAGGCGGCAGTGGTCACAGCCATATGTGTGTGTGGGGAGGAGGGCGGGGGGGCAGACCCAAGGCAGTGTGGGTAGGCAGGGAGGGAGAGAGGCAGGGAGGGGCGGAGGCAGTAGGAAGGTATGGAAGAAGGGATGGAGGCAGGGAAGTAGAGTAGCAAGGAAGGTGTTATTAATAAGGCTATAATTGTCAGAAAAGGATATAATTATTCAGTGAATGAATTGCTTTGATTTCCTAGGTAAGACGATTATCTCCGTCCTGTTCTGTAGGGCCCAGTGAAAGTGTGTGTGTCATCTGTAATCTCTGCTCTTTAGATAATGATGGATTTCCTCTCCTAGACTCAGAGGATTTCCTCAGAGAGAAGAGAGACAGAAGGGGGGAGAGAGAGAGATACACTTGCTGTACCTGCTGTTCATAAAGATGCAACTCTTACACACACGTCATACCTCTCTCTCACACACACACACACACACACACACACACACACTCTTACCCAGGGCTGATTGCTCCCCTTCTAATGTTATGGAATGTGGTTCTCCCTGTGGTTTCCCCTCTGTGATCGCGTGGAGCCAACTGGAAACCATGGCAGCGCTATATTTAGGCCTCCGATTATGGGATGGAGAGCAGCAGGCCTCGCAGTAGATATCAAACAGAGAGCGACTAGAGCGGTAGAAGAGAGGGAGAGGAGGAGAGGAGAGAGGGAGGGAGGGGAAAAGATCTGGCTTCAGAAAATAGCATCCCGTTTTTTAATGGTGGACATGGAAGTTATTACTAGACTCCAGCTGTGGGGTGCTACATGTTCAGGGGCTGGAGAGGGGAGGGCGGGGGGAGAGGAGAGAGGAGGGCTGTGGGAGAGGAGAGGGCGGGGGGAGAGGAGAGAGGAGGGCTGGGAGAGAGGAGAGATTTCCCCTTTTAAAAGAAGCCTTCAAACTTGATCAATATCTATACTTGTTATTGATCAAATGCTGTTTTTTAGGTAACAGGCCATGGTTAATGTTATACTATGTGATGATGTGAGTGACGATGTGTGTGAGTGCATGACTGTGTTTGTAAACCTAAATGTGTGTGTGTGTGTGTGTGTGTGTGTGTGTGTGTGTGTGTGTGTGTGTGTGTGTGTGTGTGTGTGGAGGCAGGCGTTGTGGTGGCTGGTTCTTTTGACGTGCATCCTGTGTTAACTGATATCAAGGCCAAGAAACTAGAGATTTCCGGTGATCTAGGGTGTGTGTGGTTACAAAGCAGGCTTGCATGTACGTGTTAGCATGAGTTAGTGTGTGTGAGTGTTATTGTGTGTGTGTGTGTGTGTGTGTGTGTGTGTGTGTGTGTGCGGGGGGCGGTGTTCAGCTGAACGCAGTCTTAATGACATGTAGCAGAAAGTAAAGATGGAGACAGAAACAGGAAACAAGAAAGCTTGAGAGGAAGACCGTCTCTCTGTCTCTCTGCGAGGATAATGAGAGAGAGAGGTTAGGGGAGAGGGTAAGGAGAGAGAGAGGGTAGGGGAGAGGGTAAGGAGAGAGAGAGGGTAGGGGAGAGGGTAAGGAGAGAGAGAGGGTAGGGGAGAGGATAATGAGAGAGAGAGGGTAGGGGAGAGGGTAAGGAGAGAGAGAGGTTAGGGGAGAGGGTAAGGAGAGAGAGAGGGTAGGGGAGAGGGTAAGGAGAGAGAGAGGGTAGGGGAGAGGGTAAGGAGAGAGAGAGGTTAGGGGAGAGGGTAAGGAGAGAGAGAGGGTAGGGGAGAGGGTAAGGAGAGAGAGAGGGTAGGGGAGAGGGTAAGGAGAGAGAGAGGTTAGGGGAGAGGGTAAGGAGAGAGAGAGAGGGTAGGGGAGAGGGTAAGGAGAGAGAGAGGGTAGGGGAGAGGGTAAGGAGAGAGAGAGGTTAGGGGAGAGGGTAAGGAGAGAGAGAGGGTAGGGGAGAGGGTAAGGAGAGAGAGAGGGTAGGGGAGAGGGTAAGGAGAGAGAGAGGTTAGGGGAGAGGGTAAGGAGAGAGAGAGGTTAGGGGAGAGGGTAAGGAGAGAGAGGCACAGGATGACAAGGAGGGGTTGAAGAAAAACAGACTTGAAGAAGAAGAAGAGGGGGGAGAGAGAGAGAGAGAGAAAGGAAGGGAGTTGATCTGTAAACATAGAGAAGATGGTAACCACGTATGCACCTGGTATCTAACCACGAACAACTTCACACACGGATCTACCTTTAACATGTTCACTGCCACACACACACGTGCACACACACACACACACACCCTGGTTTACTGTACATAATACATTGAGTTGATGATCTTTATCATGATCAACTGACTGGAACGCGAGACAACGTCTTTCTGCTGTTCTCATGGCTCCTCCCTTCTGCTCCTCTGGCGCAGTGACATCATCACAAGGAGTCAGACATGGCTGTGGTCCTTCAGTTCCCTGGGGACTACGATTCCCAGAATCCTCTCTGAAACTGCATGTTTTATTTCAAGAGCAGGCTCCAAGTTACTGATCAGTCTTCATGAAGCCAGAGAGGAGACAGCATCCAGCCATCTCTCTATCTACCCTTCCTGTCCTCCATCTTTCTCTCCATCTCTCGATCCATTCCTCCATCCTTCCAACTTTTCCAACTCTTGCAGTGGATATACACACACACTCCCACACACACGCCCACACACACGCCCACACACACTCCCACACACACGCCCACACACACAAAGACTCTTCCATTCAGTCCTTTAATGGCAGTTGGAGAAGGGGTTCACTGAGGTCACAGAGAAGAGCCTTCCAGGTATTCGAGTGGGTGTGTGTGTGTGTGTGTGTGTGTGTGTGTGTGTGTGTGTGTGTGTGTGTGTGTGTGTGTGTGTGTGTGTGTGTGTGTGTGTGTGTGTGTGTGTGTGTGTGTGTGTGTGTGTGTGTGTGGAGAGAGAGAGAGAGGTTGAACTTCTGTGGGTTACCATAGAAAGTAGAGCCAAAGTTTATGTCACCTGAACAAGTGCACGATGCCAACACTCCCACTGGAAACTCTAGAAACAGCTTGTTGGAATACTCTACTGTATTCTACTGGACTATACTTCAGGAGGCTGGGGCGAGAGGCTGAGGCTGGGGCTGGGGCGGGAGGCTTAGTTTGGAGGCTGAGGCGGGCGGAGGAGGAGGAGAAGGAAAGAGCAACAGGATGACATGAGATGGTGAAAGAGAGATATCTGCCCATCTGTGGAGTACCACACTGTGGATGGAGGGAGGGAGGGAGAGAAGGAGGGAGAGAAGGAGGCTGCTCCTGGTTAGCGACTTGGCTCCGTGGAGACGAGCGACGGACAGAAGGAGGCAGGGAATAATTATGGGATGCATTGGGAGCAGAACTAAGGCTCTGCTAGGGGCGGAGGGGTGGAGGGGAAGGGGAGGGGGAGTGAGGTGGTATCCATATATGTAACCACATATTTACAATTACAAATCACCACGAAACAATTTAGCTAGCCGCAGGATAAATAAAGACCATTGTTTCACAGAGTTGGGGTGGAAGGATGGATGACGAGAGGGAGTAACGGATGGATGGGGGGGGGGTGGTGGTTGGATGGATGGATGGAGAACATATGAGACTGAATGAGCATCTGTGCTAAGACATGCAAAATAACAGAAGAATATAGAGTAGAGAAAGAAAGAAAGATACCATTGTTCGTACAGAAACCCATGTCCACTTTTCCCTCTTCCAGCCAACCGCCTCAGAACCTCAACAGACAGTTAGGCCCCCTGATGCAGCTCCGCAGGGGGACCCTGTGGGCCTGGGGGTGCAGCTCTGCGGTGGGGGCCCCTGGGCCTGGGGGTGCAGCTCTGCAGTGCAGCTCTGCAGTGGGGCCCCCTGAGCCTGGGGGTGCAACTCTGCGGTGGGGCCCCTGGGCCTGGGGGTGCAGCTCTGCGGTGGGGCCCCTGGGCCTGGGGGTGCAGCTCTGCGGTGGGGCCCCTGGGCCTAGGGGTGCAGCTCTGCGGTGGGGTCCTGATTGCAGGGTAGCATTACAGGCTGCTCCCTGGCAGAACTGTGGGCTGGAGAGCCTTCAGGAAGAGCTGCTCAGAGAGAGGGGGATGAAGGGAGGGAGATAGTGGGTGAAACAGAGAGAGGAAAAAAGAGAGGAGGAGAGGGTAAGAGAGAGAGAGTGGAGAGAGGAGTGTGACAAAAAAAGAGTGTGAGATGAGGGAGAGAGCTAGTTAGATCACCTTCATGGATGGTGCAGGTGTGTGAGTCTGTGTGTGTGTGTGCGTCTCTGCTTACGCTGCGTATGATTGGATTACGTGAGGCAGAATGTTCTCTCTCCCCAGATCAATAACTCCTGAGGCCAGTTGGGAGAGGACGCGTGTGTGTGCCTGCGTGTTCAGAGATGCTGGTGTGACTGTCTGTAGCCTCAACACCACACACACACACACGCACACACACACACACACAGGCAGGTGGATCAGTGTATGCAGTAACACAGCGAGGGTGCTGGAGATTAAAGGGAGCGTGTGAACAGCAGATCAATGAGCTCATCAATAGGAACATCTCCAGAAACATCTCCAGGGAGATTAAAGAGGCAGGCTCTGGCTGCTAATAGAGAACAAGGTCCGGCAAATGGAAACAGCTTTAATTGATGTGTGTGTCTGTGTGTGTGTGTTGAAGGGTTTTAATGGTACCACAGACACGACACACACACACGTATCTTGTCTTTTCTTTAAAGCTCTAAAAGGTTGTGTGTGTGTGTTTCATCTAGTTTATTCACTAGTATGGTTCTGATTCTAGTATGGTTCTGATTCTAGTATGGTTCTGATTCTAGTATGGTTCTGATTCTGGTATGGTTATGATTCTGGTATGGTTCTGATTGTAGTATGGTTCTGATTCTAGTATGGTTCTGATTCTAGTATGGTTCTGATTCTGGTATGGTTCTGATTCTGGTATGGTTCTGATTCTAGTATGGTTCTGATTCTAGTATGGTTCTGATTCTGGTATGGTTCTGATTCTGGTATGGTTCTGATTCTAGTATGGTTCTGATTCTAGTATGGTTCTGATTCTAGTATGGTTCTTAGTCACTCATCCATGTGTGTGTGGCTGGTGGTCAGTATGTTTCTATTATAAGGGAAAGAGGGAGAAGGGGAGTGGGACCGCTGCTGTCACAGAGGGAAGCCACAAGTGCCGGTCTCGTGTGTGTGTGTGTGTGTGTGTGTGTGTGTGTGTGTTTTAGTGGCCACATCAGTGCTGTTCTGGTCCTTGTGATATGTGATCCTGCTGGTTCGTCCAGAACTTCCGGGGGGGGGAGTCCCTCTGTCCCTCCCCCGCCCCCCCTCCCGTTATCACCATGACGACGACACGCCTGCTAGAAAGCTGTGTGTAGAGAGGGCTCAGCACAGTATGTGGTCTGGAGAGAGAGAGAGAGGGAGAAAGGGGGCGTTATATCTGGTGGAATCATGTGGGCCACAGGGGTAAAGAGAGAGAATAAATGAGAACATGAAAGAAGGAGCCCCTCTCTCTCTCAAGGAGGGAGAGAGACAGACAGACAGAGAGGGAGACAGACAGACATAGAGAGAGACAGAGAGAGGGAGAGAGAGACAGACATAGAGAGAGGGAGAGAGAGAAGAGGTGTGTAAAGGAATGTTGTGATTGATCATCCTCCTCAGGCTGGCTGCCTGCCTGCCTGCCTGCCTGTCTGCCTGTCTGTCTGTCTGTGAGGGGGCTGGCTAAGGGACAGCACCTCTACTCTCTCCTTCCTCCTGTCCTCCTCTTTATCCTCTCCTCACCCCAAATCTGACACACACACACAGACAGGACACAGCGAGGTCAGATCCTGGTGTTCTGTGTTTTCAGAGGAAGTGTGCTCATAGTGAACTGAGACTAACCTCTGACCTCTGAAAAGAAACTCAAGAGAAGTGTTTTTTTTTGTGTCTCTGGAATCTGGGGCTCACGGACTCTTTGAAGTACGTCCGTCCCCCCTCCCCCTCCCTTCTAAGACGCCCCCCCCCCACGCCTCCACTTTCAGCTCTTTGATCTTGACACTGTTAGATAATGGCTCTGGTCTAGTTGGTACGAGTGTGGAGACCAGATAGTTCAGCCCAGCCCACCTACTGTATATGAGAAGATCCACCAACAGTTCTGTTCTGAAAATACACTAATATACAGTATATTTATATGAGTGTATGTGCCAGTGAGAGTGAGTGTGCATGTTTTAAGTTGTGTGTGTGCATGCAAGTGTGTGTATGTGTACATGCCAGTGTGTGTGTGTGTGTGTGTGTGTGTGTGTGTGTGTGTGTGTGTGTGGCTAGGTTTTAGGCTTCAGTACAGTCGGAGGTGGTTCCCAGGGTCTTGATGGGGTTTTGGGAGATGAGTAAGGACTGTGAAAGGAGATCTCGTTCTGACTAGTACCAGTGTCTGTGTGTGTGTGTGTGTACGTACCCGTGTGTGTGTGTGTCTGTGTGTGTACGTAACTGTGTGTGTGTGTGTGTACGTACCTGTGTGTGTGTGTGTCTTTGTGTGTACGTAACTGTGTGTGTGTGTGTATGTACGTACCTGTGTGTGTGTGTGTGTGTGTGTGTAATACTGTGTGTGGGAACGCTGTACTCCAGCCCAGTGGTGCGCATGGGAATGCTCATCTATTGTCTCCGTAACCATGGCGCATAGGAAGTGTGTGTTTTCACCAGGAAGTAGTTCTCCTGTGGTAGAAACACTTCCTCCCAGCCCTTTGCTGTGTTGTTGTTGATGTCTGACTGATAATTATGTTTGTTATGCTCGTTATGTCATGACATCATAACAGACTGATCTGGAGGACGACTCGTTAAGTCATGACATCATAACAAACTGATCCGGAGGACGACTCGTTAAGTCATGACATCATAACAGACTGATCCGGAGGACGACTCGTTAAGTCATGACATCATAACAAACTGCTTTCCTTAGGATATTTTCGTGTTGCTTGTTTTATTTAACAGGTTCTATAGCTAACAGGCTGGTTGACTGGTTTGCTGGCTGACTGGCCGTATCTTAGTATGTCACTGACTTGTTGGTGCCTGTGTTGCGTATGTGTATGTCTTGAGCGTGTGTGTGTGTGTGTGTGTGCGTGAGGGCGGTTGTGAGGGGTTGGGTCTGTTAAACAGGGCAATGTTGTTATGTCTGTCTGAGCTTTGATGTCGTCCAAACCTCCAGATAAGTGGCGCTCATTTAGCACAGAGTGCCCAATCACTTCCAGACTGGGCCTCCCCACTCCTGATTGGCTGTCGGGGGTGTAATCACTGGGAGGGGCGCAGGGGGAGGGGCCAGTGCGGTGAAAGGGGGCGAGGCTAGGATGCCAGCATCATACTGGACATCTGGGTCTCGTACAGATGTGCACGCACACACACAGTCATACACCATGCACACGCACACACACACACACACACACACATATACTGTATATATATATACTGAAATCTTAATCTTAGTCATGCAGACCAATCTGTAAATGACTCCTACCTATATATAGCACGCAGCTAGAGTGAGGAGAATGTGTGTGCCATCAGTGTGCATGTGGTCAGAATGTGTGCGTGTGTGGTCAAAGTGCATGTGTGTGTGTGTGTGTGTGTGTGTGTGTGTGTGTACACGTTACGACAGGTGTGTGTGTCCCAGTGGATGTTGCTGATGAGGACTGATATTAAACATCCTGTGTTGTCTTCACTTGATGATGGCTAACATGATGATGACAAGGTTTGAGTGTGTGTGTGTGTGTGTGTGTCTGTATGTGTGTGTGTGTGTGTGTGTGTGTGTGTGTGTGTGTGTGTGTGTGTGTGTGTGAAATGCGAGGTCTGTGAGGGAGTGTGTCAGCTTGAAAGACTCCCAAGAAGGAGAATTTCATTCAGGTCCACTGACAGCCCTACCTCCTTCCATCATCCTGCCCTCCCTCCTTCCTTCACCTCCGCTCTCCCTCCATCCATCCATCCATCCATCCATCCCTCAGTCCTGTTTCCATCTATCTATCCACCCCTCAGTCCTCCCCCCAACCATCCCTCCATCCATCCTTCCTCTCTCCCTCCCTTCATCTAGTGGGCAAGGTTCTCCTCTCTTTTAATGTTTCCACCATGAAACAGTAGATTAAAGCCCCCCCCTCTCAAAGCACTCGTGGGCCCAAACAGAAAAAAAACAACCCTTAATTTCCGCTTCAAAAAAAACTACTTAGTCTTTTAACCAAAGAATATATTATAGGTGGGAGGGGCAGGAGCATTCTATCAGCCAATGGCCTTCCAGGTCCTGGGGTCAAGGTGCCTGTGATTGGTCAGTGTTCATTCTCAGTGACATGTCTCAAACACCATTAACTCTTTGATAGATCGGACGGATTCTTTTCAAACGAAGGCAGAGATAAAAGGACTTGAACGATATGCTAATAAGTGTCCTTTTAAGCGAAATTAAATGACAGGAGATGAGCTCTGTGTGTTTGACGGACTTAAAAAGGTTCAATATCTAATTGGGATTCGTCTTTGATCATGACACTGCGACCCAAGATTCACGTTCACGTTGGATTGAAGTATTGATGAGTCGCTTCGCTCCAGTGTCTTTGTCGAGTTTTGTTTTGTGTGTGTGTGTGTGTGGGGGGGGGGGGGGTTTGTGGGGGAGAGGGGGTTGGGGTTGTTAGGTTAAGACCTCGGCTGACTCCATTACATCTACAAAAAAAGTATTGTTCATGCAAGTACAAAAACCCAATTATGGGGAAGTTGTGTGTATGTGTGTGTGATGGGGGGCGGAGCTAAATAGGGAGGGGCTGATAATTACATGTTATATGAACGCTCTCATTCAGTGAGTGTGTGTCTGTGTGTGTTGAACTGGAATGCACACAAAAGCCACTTCAAGGAAAGCTAATTGCCTTTAGGAAAAGACAGACATCAAGAAGCATAAATATAAGTGTATTTCTGTGTGTGTGTGTGTGTGTGTGTGTGTGTGTTTGTGTGTGTGTGTGTGTGTGTGTGCAGAAAGGGAATAGTTCCAGAATGGGCAAACTCATAAACAGGCATGGGAGGTCTAGAAACACACACACACACGTTGTGGCTCATGCATCATGAAGAAGGCAGTCACACAGTCAAACTTTATTAACACGTCAAAGTTTGAACAGTGTTAAGTCTTGAGTTCCTGCTGCTGATGTCACAGAACTAGCTGCTCTCTGATAGGTCAGGACGAGTAACAACACTAGAAAATAGACACTATACTGAACACGACCAGCTCTCTCTCTCTCCCTCTCTCACTCCTCTCTCTCTCTCTCTCTCTCCCTCTCTCACTCCTCTCTCTCTCTTCCTCGCTCTCTCCCTCCTCCCTCCTCCTTGTCTTCTCTCACAGGTCTAGCTAGCATGTGTCAACATTAAAGGCACTGCTGGTTTGATCTGGGCCTGGCTACTTACTGAATACACATGAGACACGTGTGTGTGTGTGTGTGTGTGTGTGTGTGTTTGTGTGTGTGTGTGTGTGTGTGTGTGTGTGTGTGTGGACTGCCTCTAAGTGATAAGGCATTCACTTTGTAACTCAGCAGGAGGGGGTTCGTGAGAATCTGCTTTGCCTCCTGGTCCTGCACTGAAACACACACACACACACTCACATACACACTCATGCTCACTCACACACACTCATATACAGATGCATATAGGCAGGCTCACAAAACCCCAAACACAACACACATACAGTAAATATGCACCAAGATGTTAAAATCAATACCACACATGCAAGCGCACACAAACACGCATGTTCAAGAACTTTATTATACTGAGGTATTGGCAGTGTGTGTGTGTGTGTGTGTGTGTGTGTGTGTCTCTATACCTCAAGCACTAACCGCTGTGACATATCATATGTCAAACAGCATGCTGTTAGCATTAGCTATAAGTGGATTGTGCGTAAGTTATTGAAAGCCATTTGTAAACAGAAACATGAAAGCAAACAAGCCCTTATCCAGATTCCCTTGATCATCAAAGGGCTATCGATCAAATGGGCCCCCACCTCCGTCCATCCATCCCTCCATCCATCCATCCATCCCTCCATCCCTGATGGACCCAGTGTGAGCAAATGTATTCAGCCTCTAAAACCACATCTGTTTTTTTCTCCACACCGGGCTTCAAATGACTCTCCCTCCCTCTCTCCCCTTCCTCCCCCTCTCCCCTTCCTCCCCCTCTCCCCTTCCTCCGTCTCTCCCCTTCCTCCGTTTCTCCCCCTCTCTCTCCAGTCTAACAAGGTGTCGGTCGTCCAGCAGGGTCATGGGATTCATCCTCTAACGTCCCTGCTCCCCTACGGGAACGACCACTTCAGCCCCAGCCCCCCCCACCTGCCCACAGACATGAGCCACAAAACAGGTACCTCTATACCCACCGCCCTCCTCCCTATGCACCCCCCATCTACCTGTCTGGGGATCCAGCCCAGAGACAGGCTCCTCTGTGGGGATCCAGCCCAGAGACAGGCTCCTCTGTGGGGATCCAGCCCAGAGACAGGCTCCTCTCTGGGGATCCAGCCCAGAGACAGGCTCCTCTCTGGGGATCCAGCCCAGAGACAGGCTCCTCTCTGGGGATCCAGCCCAGAGACAGGCTCCTCTCTGGGGATCCAGCCCAGAGACATGCTCCTCTGTGGGGATCCAGCCCAGAGCCAAGGTCCTTGTTGGAATCCAGCTGGCCCCCTTCACCCTTGAAGTGGTCTAGATCTCAGAGGATGGCTAGCCACACACACACACACACACACACACACACACACACACACACTCACATACTCAAACACACAGGCACACACTCATACACAGGCACACACTCAGAGCTGGAAGCAATTAGGGTGACAATCAGCCATGGCCATCTAGACTGTGCAGCCGGTTCTGGTTAGTACACACACACACCTACACACAGACTCACACAGACACACACAGTCTCACACGCATGTTCTCGTAGAGAAATACTTATTTTACTTAACTTTATAAGTTAGAAACAGAGCCATAGTTAAGGAGAGAGAGAGAGACGGGAGAGAGATTAAGAGAGACAGGGACACCTCTTTCCCTCTCTCTCTCTCTCTCTCTCTCTCTCTCTCTCTCTCTCTCTCTCTCTCTCCCTGCCTCTATTCCTCTATCTTGCTCTCCCTCTCTCTCTCTTAGCTCCATATCTCAGCTTGTTGACGTTACACAACTAAATCTCACCTCCGCACCTCATCCTGCCCACCTCTGACATCACTTCCTCTCCTACTTCCTGTCTCTGTTTCCTGTGTGTGTCTGCGGGGTATAGAGTCAGCCAGGTATAGTCAGGTATTCATCTGCTCTCTCTCTCTCTGTCTAGAAATGAAATGTGAACACTGTTTGCAAAGGGAGAGACGGGCAGGCACTCACCTGAGGCTGAGGGAGAGAGAGAGAGACAGAGAGAGACAGAGAGAGAGAGAGAGAGAGAGAGAGAGAGAGAGAGAGGGTGGAGGCAGGTTGACTGGAATACATTCCTGTGTTCCAGACTGACGCAGAGTCCTGCCCCCTAGCCCTCTGCCCCCCTGCCCCCAGTGTCCTCCCTCCAGCCCCAGACTCCTTGCCTCCAGCCTCCTCACCAGCCTCCAGCCCTCAGCCCTCCCACTAATGACAGTGATCTGCTGCATACCTGGACTGCAGACACAGGGCAGGGCCGGCTAACTGCTAGCTGCCCCGCTCTGACAAATGACTTCCTTTGAAATCTTTCAGAGGAGAGAGAGGGTGGGAAGAGATGGAGAGACAGAGACGGAGAGAGAGAGAGAGAGAGAAAGAGGGACAGAGACACAGAGAGAGAGACACAGAGAGACAGACTGACGGAGAGAGAGAAAGAGAGACACAGAGAGACAGAGAGAGACCGAGAGACAGAGAGAGAGAGGGCTTTGCCAGTGGTCTCACCATGGCTTAGTAACGCCACATGACTCAAAACTTTCTGCTGCAGACTTTTTGGTCAGATGGGGAGGTGTGGGGAGAGAGGCCCTCCTCCTGCTGCTCCTCACCCCCAGGCCTGCGTGACTGCTCCACACACCAGCTGTTCTCACCCGAGAGAGAGGAGGAGAGGGGTGGAGAGAAAGAGAGAGAGAGAATGAGAGAGGGTGGCGTGAGATCAGGAGTGGAACAGTTTTTGACTTTGTGCTGGAGGGCAAGGCCATATAGAGGCAGCTAGACTTTGACCCCAGTTCTACACACACACACACACACACTCTCTTTAAGTGTGTGAGAACAGGAGTGTTAGGGTGAGTGACCTTTGTACCTGTGTGTAATACTAGGTTCCCAGACAACTAATGATGCCTTACATGTCTAACCTGACAACCTCTCCGCCTCTCCTCCTCCTCTTTTCCTCCTCTCTTCCTCTCTTCCTCTCTTCCTCCTCTCCTCCTATCCTCCAGGTATTCACAGGCCTCAGTCCCAGGACATCTCAAGCTTCTATTCTCTTCCCCCTGGGGGAGTTGGCCAGATCCCCCCCTCTATGGGCTGGTGAGTAACTCTCTGTGTGTGTGACACACTCTCACACACATACTCACACTTATACACATAGATACTTGCACATTTATAGACACACACACATAGACAAACATATCCCACACAAACACACATCACACTTCTATCTTTCTACCCATCTTTCTATCTATCTTTCTATCTATCTTCAGTTCTGCCTTTGTTTCTCTCTTCCTCTCCTTTCTCTCTCCCCCCTTCTGTCTCTCTCTGTGCCCCCCCCCCCCTCTGTCCCTCCCCCCTGGCACACAGTACACTGTCTCTGATCTTCTCTGACTGTCACAGAAACACGCTCTCGTCTTCTCCGACCGAGCCGTCGCCTTGGTGACGCAGCGGGGTTGTCGTAGTAATCCTCCCGCCTCAGTCCTTGTTTGTTTGTTTGTTTGTCTTGGAGTCGGTTGTTTGTTTGGGGGGCGGGATTAGAGGGTGTTAAACAGGAAATGTCAAGCCATGAGCCTCCATTGTCATGGCGATGTGGTGGGTGTGGTGTGTCCTTCGCAGGGCACCATATGCCCGGGGACCCGGGGGGGGAGGGGGGGGGGGGGGCATGTCCGCTGACCAGGCTCTCCTTGACCAGAGGGGACGTGTGAGGGAGAGAGAGAGAGACGGGGGGGAGGGGCGGGGGAGGGTTTAGAGGATATGTGTCCTAACTGGGCCTTTTGTTCTGGGGTGTTACCATGTGAACCCTGCCCCCCCCCCCTCCCCCTTAGTCCTCAAGGAGATGGAAGGAAGGGTCTGTGCATATGAAAGCCCCCCCCCCCCCCCCCCCCCCTCCTCCAACCCTGGAACACACCACTACAGAGATCCACATTTAGATGTAGAACTGCCAGATCTACAACACAGATCTCAAACAAGACCCCAGTGCAGACGACCCCCAGCTGGAGAGTGTGTGTGAGTGGTGTGTGTGTGTGTGTGTGTGTTTGTGTGTGTGTGTGTGGCGGTCGAATCTGCAGCAGTGGACTTCAACCCTGTGCCCACCTCCCCCACCCCCCCCCCACCCCCCAGGCAGAGTCCTCCTGTCTATCAGCTGTCCTCATGTGGATACAGACCGCCCTACTCCTCCTCCTCCCTCCCCAGCACCTCCTCCTACTCCAGGTACCGTACCCCCCCCCCCCCCCCCAGCCAAGCTTCTGCAGCCTGACCTGCTGCTTCAGCTGCAAATCTTTGGAGACCCCAGCCTTCCCCAGTGTCCAGCCTCCCACAGTGTCCAGCCTCCTCCAGTGTCCAGCCTCCCCCTACTTTCGGCCTCGCCCAGCTTCCTCCAGCCTCCAGCCTTCTCAAGCTCCAAGCCCCCAGCCTCCAGTCCCCTCGTGCTCCGGCCTCGCAGCTCTGAGAAGCTACCCGTTCAAGAGGAGCCTCCAGCAGCTTCCTGCAGCCTGGTGCCTGCCTGGGGTGGCAGCGCCCTCTGCTGGAGGCTGGCGGGAAGGCGGGTGCTGCTGCTGGGATCACCGCTTGCTTCTGCCTCAGCTCACAGTCCAGCTCCACTGTGGTACTGATAGTCTCCCCCCCCCCTCTCCCTCCTCTCCAGGTTCTCTCACTCCCTGATGCTGGGTCCGTCAGGGATGCACCCCACAGGAATCCCCCACCCCGCCATCGTGCCCCACACTGGCAAGCAGGAGCAGGAACAGTACGACAGGAACATGTACGCGTAAGTACCCAGAATGCTCCAGGCCCTGTCCTCTCCTCTTTCCTCTCCTCTCCTTCTCATCCCTCCCTCCCTCCTCCCCTCCTCCCCCAGGAAGCCCCACCAGGATCCTAAGAGAGAGAAGGAGCCTAAGAAGCCGGTGATTAAGAAGCCTCTGAACGCCTTCATGCTCTATATGAAGGAGATGAGGGCCAAGGTGATCGCTGAGTGCACTCTGAAGGAGAGCGCTGCTATCAACCAGATCCTGGGGAGGAGGGTGAGTACACACACACACACACCTGCCTGTTCACACACACACACACACCTATCTGCTCACACACACAATCTGTATTTAGTTTGATATTATTTGAACTGGAGTTCCTTATTCAAATGTATGTATGTGTGTGTGTTTTGTATGTGTGTGTGTGTGTGTGTGTGTCCCACAGTGGCACGCGCTGACCCGTGAAGAACAAGCTAAGTACTATGAGCTGGCCAGGAAGGAGAGACAACTGCACATGCAGCTGTACCCCAGCTGGTCTGCACGCGACAACTACGTAAGCCCCGCCCCTCCCTGCCGCCCGCCTGCCTGCCACGCCACCCCCACACACACACGCACACACACTCCCCCACTGGCCCCACTTTGACGCATGCCCTGTCAGATAACACAAGTCCATCTGAGTACGTTTGATGAGAATGATGACCGTTGCATTGTGGGAGTTTAGTGGTTGTGAGACCAGGGTGAGAATAGAGAGGACAGGAGGTGTGTCTGCTGTGTGTGTTCTGGAGGCAGGGGGCTGTGTAAGGGAGGGGGGGGGGGGGGGGGGGGGGGGGGGGGTCTGTGTATATAGATAGACACCTGAGGATGACTGAGGAGTTTACTGAAGCATGGCTTGTTCTGCTACCTCATCTCTCCTCCTCCTCCTCTCCTCCTCTCCTCTTCTGCCCTGCTGAGCTGCAGTCATAGAGCATAGCTGTGTTTGTGTCTAGCCAGTGTGTGTGTGTAGCCATTATGTGTGTGTGTGTGTGTGTAGCACTGTGCTGCTCTGCTCACTTGTCAAGTTGCTGTTGAACTCTTCCAGGAGGCGGGCCTTAGAGGGGGCGCGGGGGAAAACAGTAAAGCTGATTGGGTAGGGCACACATCAATCATTTATCCCCCACTTTTGCTCTACTAACAGTATTGGCAGGGTGTCTTTGGCTTGCGCTCCGGCTCAGCACTCAGGGTCACAGACAGGGGTGGGGTCTGTGAGGGGTGTCCTTATAGCATCTCTTTCACACTCAAATGTATGTAACTTAAGGGGGGATGCTCTCAGAGGGGTGGGGAGGGCAAGGAGAGACAGGAGGGAGAGATGGGGGAGGGAGAGATGGGGGAGGGAGAGATGGGGGAGGGAGAGATGGGGGAGGGAGGAGAGATAGAGTTTTAAGACGCTGGGGAAACTAACTGAGACGTGTGTTGCTAGGGAGAAATGATTTCTGGGTTTTTGGTTGTTAGAGGCTGCATTTAGGTTGCTAGGGACTAGGTGTAGGTTGCTAGGGGCTGGGGGCTTGGGGATAGGTTGCTTAGGGCAGTACAATGTTGCTAGGGACTGGGTGTCAGTTTGTAGGGGCTTGTTACTAGGCGGTTGGGTATCGGTTGCTAGGGCTTGGGTGTAGGATGCTACGTCCCGGGTGTAGGTTGCCAGGGCCAGGGTGTAGGTTGCTAGGAGACGTGGAGACAGGTGAGAGCTGGGGGGGGGGGGGTAGGCAGATTTCTGCAGGCTTCACACACCAAACTCCCTCTTTCTTACTCTGTGCTTCAGATGGACGACATCACTTTATAATAACCTGCTGTGTTAGGACCAGACCTCCTCTCCTCCTCTCCTCTTTCTTCTCTTCTGGCTGTGTGGTTGTTTGGCTGGCTGTCTTCTTGTCCTTCTGGCTGGCTGTCTGTTCGTGGATGGCTGTTATTTGAAGTTTTTTTAAGGGTGTAGTGGTCGTCACGGTGACCAGGTGCATGACTAATCACCGGCCTGTCCTGCCAACAGCCCCTGACCCAGTCTATAGCTGCATCATGTGACCTACTGTGTGTTCTGTCCCATCATGCACCCTGCTCTGAATACGCCAAACCCACTCAGACACATCCGAGCAGAGACCAAGCAGACAGGCAGACAGACCGACAGGCAGGCAGGCACGCAGACAGCTAGACAGACAGCTAGACAGACAGCTAGACAGACAGCTAGACAGACAGCTAGACAGACAGCTAGACAGTCACGGTTGTTTCTGAGAACACAGCACTACACGTCATGTGACCTGCTATCAAAACAGGAAGTGCTGATCCTCCCACGCTGCAGTGGGGTTTCTCCTGATAGCGCTAACCACACACACACATGCACACACACACGTACACAGAGGGTAGATGTTGTGTAAGTGTAGCAGCTTCCACATCCTGTCCCAGTGTGTCTGAAGATGTGACAGTGGGATTCTGTTTAACGGTGTGTGTGTGTGTGTTTGTGTGTTTGTGTGTGTGTGTGTGTGTTTGTGTGTGTGTGTTTGTGTGTGTCTCCACAGGGCAAGAAGAAAAGGAGAAAAAGAGAGAAACAGCAGGACTCCAACACAGGTAACATCCCCCTTCCTCATCCCTCCCTCTCTGAATGTCTGTCTCCATCCCTCCCTCTACCCCTCTCTCCATCCCTCTCTCCATCCCTCCCTCTATCCCTCTCTCCATCCCTCCCTCCATCCCTCTCTCCATCCCACTCTCCGTCCCTCTCTCCATCCCTCCCTCCATCCCTCTCTCCATCCCTCCCTCCATCCCTCTCTCCATCCCTCTCTCCGTCCCTCTCTCCATCCCTCCCTCCATCCCTCTCTCCATCCCTCTCTCCGTCCCTCTCTCCGTCCCTCTCTCCATCCCTCCCTCTATCCCTCTCTCCATCCCTCCCTCTATCCCTCTCTCCATCCCTCTCTCCATCCCTCCCTCCATCCCTCTTTCCATCCCTCTCTCCGTCCCTCTCTCCATCCCTCCCTCCATCCCTCTCTCCATCCCTCTCTCCATCCCTCTCTCCGTCCCTCTCTCCATCCCTCCCTCTATCCCTCTCTCCATCCCTCCCTCTATCCCTCTCTCCATCCCCCCCTCCATCCCTCTCTCCATCCCTCCCTCTATCCCTCCCTCCATCCCTCTCTCCATCTCTCCCTCCCCCCACACAGCAGGCAGTCATGCAGCACAGGCCCTGTGGTGGCACTAAAACACACACCGTAGGACATGATCCTGTGTGTGTGAGAGAGACAAACTGACAGTGCTGGTCTCCCTTCCTCTGTAGTGTAGCTCATCTCTCCTCTGTACGTCTCTCTCTCTCTCTGCTGGCTGTTGGGTTGCTGTGTATCGTTGTCTAACTCAGTAACACTAACAGAATTCCAAACTTGTTTCTTCTATTCACATATAACAGCTTCACTTCCTTGCTTTGACCTACCTCTCTCTCCCCCCCTCTCTCCCCTTCTCCCTCCCCCTCTCTCCCCCTTTCTTCTTCCCTCTCCTGACCTCCTTTTCCTTTTCACTTTTCTCCCTTGTCTCCCCCCCCACTCTCTCTCTCTCTCTCACTCTCTCTCACTCTCTCTCTCTCTCTCTCTCTGTCTCTGTGTGTCTCTCTCTCTGCATGTTGCATTGTGCTCAGACCCTGGCTGTCCTAAGAAATGCAGAGCTCGCTTCGGCCTCAACCAACAAACAGACTGGTGTGGCCCCTGCAGGTGTGTATCTCTCTCTCTTCTCCCTCTGTCTCTCCCTCCTCTCTCTCTCTCCCTCTCTCTCTCTCTCTCTCTCTCTCTCTTGTTGCTGCATGCTCTCCTGTCACTAACAGCTGCTCTGTGGATCACAACGCCCCCTACAGGTGGACCACATCAGCACACCTGGGGGCGAGCTGGGACAATCATGCCTTGATACACACATCTGAGTGGGTGTGAGAGGGAGATGAGGTGTGTGTGAGAGAGAGAGAGTGTGTAGGTGTGTACATCAGGATGGGATTGTTTGTGTCGCCCCTGCCATCTCAGTGTGTGTATGAACTCCATCCTGCTACTAGTGTGTTCCCCACAATGACGTCATGGAAACCTCTGTGTGTGTGTGTGAGTGTGTGTGTGTTCCTCTCACAAGAGAACAGAAGGGGCTGAATGTGGTTTGAGCGGATTCACATCACCACAGCTCAACCGGCGTGTGCACACACACACGCACACACTTTCTTACACGCTCACTTGCACCGCCTGCACTTTGAAGACAGTCTTAATACTCATCTGGAACTTTCTCCAGTCATGCGGTCAGATCTGCTGCTTTTGATGGGGAACGATGACATTTACCAGCACTCTCTCTCTTTCTTCCTCCCCTCTACCTCTAAATGCCTCCCCGCTCTGCGGCTCGGTGACTCACGCCCGCGTTCATTAGGGGATGGTTTGCGTTCTTTCGATTGCTTATTTAGATAAGGAGATGAATTGCGAGGCAGACCTGCTTTTTAGAGCTCTACAGTCAGACTCCAGCACCTGACAGCTAAACACCACCCACACACAGGGGTGGGGTGGGCGGGGGGCTTACGAGGAGGGTGGGAAGGGAGTTTATCAGAGGAAACCTCACTTTTGGTGTTTTTTTTTCCCCCCTGAAGCATCTTGAAGCAGCTGTCGCCGAGGTTACAAAGTGACTCTCTCTGCCTCCACGCTCTATTCACAGATAACTCTCTTGACTGTTCCTAGGAGGAAGAAGAAGTGTGTTCGCTACCTACAGAGAGGAGGCTGTGACAGCCCCTCATCTTCAGATGGAAGTGCTATAGACTCTCCCCCCTCCCCTCCCCACGCCCCGCACCGCACCTCCCCCGCTCCACCCTCCTCTCCCCCCCGGCCTCCCCGCCCCGCGCCGCCCCGCCCGCCAGGCGCTCGCACGCCCTCCCAGACCACGCCCCCTCAGCGCTGTCGGTGGCCAGGGCCGCAGGACTGTCTCTCAAGCTTCTGTCTGAGTCACGGCAGACGCACGACAATCACCGTCTCAACTGACCCTCCTCCTCAGCGTTCGAACACAGCCAGGACCCGCTCCACTTCTTGGTACGGAGGACAGGAAGCCATCTGCCTCCCTGCCTCCCGCCCTGCCTCCCTCTCTCCCTCCCCCTCTCCCGTCCTCCCTCCCTCCAGCCAGCTCTCCCCGGCTGTGTTCTCAGTAGAAGTCATCTTGTTCTTGCGGTCCTCTGCTCTGGGCGGACGACATTAACCCTCCCATCCTGCCCTCCTCTTCTCTGCTGCCACCTCAGATTCATGTTCGTTACCTTTTCCAAAGATTTATTTCTGTTGTTGCTGTTTTTTTTTCCTCCAACTCCTTATGTTTGTATTTATATGGATTTTGTGATTGTTAGAAATGTCGTCTCCATCTTGAAGGATCGGCGTCTGCTTGAACGTTCTCCCTGAAAACGAAACTGTTCCGCCATCTTGTTCGGACGCCATCTTGTTTGGACGATGTTTCGTGCAATTCGTTTTTTTTAGGCACTTCTGAGTTGTTTTGTTCAAACTCTTGATTGATTTAAAAGTATGTTTCTGATTGGTCTCTCTCCAGGAGTCCATATGATGTCATTGGTGTTAGTTCTTATGGACCATGGTGTTTTATGGGAACTGGAGTTTACTTGTCCACCCTTGTTGGAGTAGATTCAGTAGACAAACTGCCAATGGGGTGACTGAAAGTTGTGCTGTCCAGGACCAAATAGGTACTATATTTCATTGTGTTGTAAAGTTTATAAATGTGGAATTCCCTATATATAATTAAACCTTTATATGTTTTTATGTAAGCTAAAATGAATAGAAAAGGGGTACAAAAAATGTCCTGTAGTCTTTTAAATCGCCACCCTTTCTTAAAAAAAAAGCAATACAAATTTTATGTTTCTGATCTTGAAGAGAAAAAAAGTTGTTTTGTGCAGAAGTTTGCGTTTTCTGCCGACGTTTACACCGTTCAGCAATGTATATTCATGTTTTGTAGCTTGTGCATGTTTAAACTAAGTGTACCAAAAACACGTGCCAAACTATGACTTCATATTACAGCTTTGCTTTCTGCATCAATCCCAGTTTACGCACAGCAGACATGTCCTGTGTGCAGCGAGGGCTGCTGTCAATTCTGTGTTCGTCCACTAGAGGGCGCCGTAATCTCTAGAAGCATGGCACCCTCACGTGACATTTGTCACGGTGATTTTTCATAGTCGACTTTCCGGTTTGTCTTTTTTACACATTGAATGACGTTTGTCTTTAATGTAATACTTATTTTTGTTTTGATGTATTAAAATATTTTCAAAATCTTTGTAATAGTTTTGTTTTTTTGGAAAGTTTTTGGAATGAGAAGTATGTCTGACGTTTGTTTTAAATGCGTGATCGTGAAAATAGCAGCTCTACAAATAATGAAATGAGACAACAAATCTTTTTTTTCTTATTTTTATTCATTTCATTTACTTTTGGAATTTATAATGGTTGATATTCCTAAATGTCATCTTTAGAGCAGAACTCAGAAAAAAAGAATGTTTTCTGAGGACAACACCTCGCCTGTGACAGCTACTTCCAGTCCACAGGACATGTTTAGACACATTTCACCCCTTACAGAACCTTACAGAACCTTACAGAACACCCCAGAGCCGAACGTCCCCTTCATGTGTCGGAGAGAGAGAGGGGACACCCCAAAGAGCCGGTTTTTACAAAACAATTAGCACTGGGCTCCTCGTTTGTCAACTGTACCCCCCCCCCCCCTGCCTTCCCCCCCCCAAAAAAAACAACTATTTTCTCAGTTGACTCCAACAACAAAAACAATGACATGTCCAGTATAAAAGACAATCAGAGCAATTCAAAACTGGGCAGAATGCATCTAATCTTGGAATCGGGAGGAGGGGAAAGAAAATGGACCAGACTAAACTTAAAATTCAAGATGAAGTGAAGCGTGTGAAGAAAAAACAGGAACAAGCCTTTAAATTATTCTGCACCACAGAAGCGATGGAAACAGCCATGCTATGGAGTACAGCGGGGATGGGGGGTGGTGGTGGTGGGGGGGGGGGGGGTGGTGGTGGTGGGGGGGGGGGGGGGTATCTGCCTCTAGCTCTACAGAGTGTAAATATTAACAGTATGAACAGTGCCAGTGTGGGTGTGGGGGGGAGAACCCCTGTCAGCTGGTAGTGTCCTCTACTTCTCTTCACACCACTGGTTCTCCTTACGTACCTGCAGAGAAGAGACCGGTTAGAAAGGAGGGAGGGAGGAGAGAGAGATGGGAGAAGAGAGGGATGGAAAGGAGGAGAGAGAGATGGGAGAAGAGAGGGATGGAAAGGAGGAGAGAGGGTTTACCTGGGCCTCCTCTTCCTCCGTGAAGTCGTTCTTGATGTTAAAAGTCTTCCGGATCTCCTCCGGGGTCTTGCCCTTGATCATGTTGGCCACAGTCTTGCACGTCACATCCAGGAGACCCTTGATGTCCAGGTAGTTGGCAGCCTGAGGGGGCACAGAGAGAGGGGGCAGGGGCACTGTGAGGAGGGGGGGAGATGCAGGGGCTGTTCCCTGTGGTCTGGTAAACACACTCGTGTTCTTTAACGTCACAGCAGGCTAGAGTTACAGGACCAGACCCCCACCCCAGCTGCCCCCACCCCATGTAGCTGCCCCTCGCCCCCCCACCAGCACTGAGACTGTTGCTCAACCCAGAACCAGAACCCCTTCTACCACCACAGCCTGCTCTGGGGTTCGCAGCCACAGCAGAGACAGCTGGTGAAGACGATAGCCATACATGCAAACACCTTATGCAATGTACTTTATACTGGGTGTGTGTGACAGAGAGAGAGGGAGAGAGACCCACCAGGATGAGCTCGAAGAGGGTTCCCTGGTCCACCTTGAGGAACTCCTGGTCCCAGACAGGGATATCATCTGTCCTCTTTTCCTTGTTCTCATCATCCTCTGGTGGAGGAGGGTCGTCTTTGTGGTGGGTACACCACTGGATCACCTGGACACACACACACACACAGGGACACACACACAATGTTAGGAGACAAGCTCACAAAAAGGTGACAGCTTGTCTCTCTGTAGGAGGTTCAGCGTCCCACAGCACAACACAGACCACAGTCTAGGGCTGGGTCCTGGCTTTCTAGAATGTTCTGGAACATTCACTCCCTTTAACCAGATCTGATAGAATGAGGTTAGGGTTTAACATGGCTGTGTTCAGGCTGCTGTGCTCTGTCCAAGTTCCCCTCAACATGCCAACCAGTTGATGTGTTTACGTGGTCCTTATCTGTTGCTATGATCACTGGTTTAAACTTTAGCTCTTGGTGATCAGGCCAACATTAATGCTCCAAGCAACCCAATGAAACAGAATAAATGGGAAAAAATAGCTCTTTGTCAAGTATGCTAGCTAAATAATTCAACTGTTAATCTCCACATATCTCTATGGAGGCTTGGATCTTGGTAATAGTGTCTACCGAGTTCAAAATGTGTGTTTGAAATGCGAGTATGCTGGTTTACCTTCTTGAGGATGGCTGCGTTCACATTAGGTAGGGGGACAGGGTCATCATCCCCTTCATCATCCATCCCCAAATCTGACGACCAGAAGGACACAGCTCATCACCCCATGCCGAGATTCATGGCAGTTCAGTTAAGTGATTTAACTACCCTCCCAAACATCCGATCTCAATACATGATGAGGGTTTCTTTGGGGTAGTGGGGAAACCATGTCAAATATCCAACGTTTGTAGACTTTCTTCTAGACTGTGATAACTTACCTTCCAACATGGTCTTGATAGTAACAGACTGCTTCGCTATCTCAACATCCACCTCGAAAATCTCCCCATCGGAGCTTTGCAGTTTAATAGTAGGCATCTAGAGAAGAGAAGGGATGAACGAAACTTTCATTAGTTTGAACTGTTGTTAGCTGGCTAGCTAACATGCTATGTTGATTAGCCATCCTGCTACTGTACCTCTATATCGCTTTATTTATAGCGTGACACTTTAATAAACTTCCATTACGGTTCAACTGATAATAAATGACGATAAAAAATAAAACAACTACGATCATTGGGATAATGGTAAGCTATATCATCCAACCCTAATATTTAATGGACTTAAACTGGCGCTAGGGTAATCAAGTTCCACTGGCTAACGCCGTTAGCTACAGTAGCGTTGTTAGCAAGCAAGGCCTCTTAGCAACCGGATTTCAGATCCTCACATTAACGTTATATATTGACCCGATATTGAAACATCGCTCATAATATCCTTTAAAGATGCGTTACTACACCTTCCAAGACGTATTTAGTACTTACTATGAATGATTAACAGCAGATCCAGGAATAAATGTTAAGCGTCAACAGGGCCCGACCGTTGCAGGCAACAACTGGAACTGTCTCTGGCCAAGAGAGCTTTGACAAAGCAGAGCAGCAGTGGGGGTGGTTAGGATAATGTATGAAACCAGCTTTACTTTATGAATCAGTGGGGATGGTTAGGATAATGTATGTAACCAGCTTTACTTTATGAACCAGTGGGGTCAGTTAGGATAATGTATGTAACCAGCTATACTTTATGAACCAGTAGGGTTGGTTAGGATAATGTATGTAACCAGCTTTACTTCATGAACCAGTGGGGGGCGGTTAGGATAATGTATGTAACTAGCTTTGCTTTATGAACCAGTGGAGGCGGTAAGGATAATGTATGCAACCAGCTTTACTTTATGAACCAGTGGGGGCGGTTAGGATAATGTATGTAACCAGCTTTACTTTATGAATCAGTGGGAGTGTTTAGGGTAATGTATGTAACCAGCTATACTTTATGAACCAGTGGGGGCGGTTAGGATAATGTATGTAACCAGCTTTACTTTATGAACCAGTGGGGGCGGTTAGGATAATGTATATAACCAGCTTTACTTTATGAACCAGTGGGGGTGGTTTGGATAATGTCTGTCTAGATTTACTTTATGAACCAGTGGGGGTGGTTAGGATAATGTCTGTGTTGTGCTTTACTTTATGAACCAGTCTGAACTGACAATAGAAGGGGCAGGCTTGCATTCCTCCTTCATGGTTGGGGTATGACGAAGGGGTTGGGGTAAAACAGAGAATTGGGATTGGCCCCATATCTATGCTGCCACCTAGTGGACTTCAGAATTAGAATGGGGTTTATTCCCTATGCAAGATTAACAAACATAGAATTCACTTATGGTTTAATTAATAAAAACAGATAAGAGGAACACAGTACACTTGGTAAAGGAGCCATTTTTATTTTGGATCAGTCAATACAGACATCATTATGCTAATGACAACGTAAGTGTGATTTCAACCATGGAATAATATTTTCCGTTCGCTGTATATAGGAAGATAGTGCCTGTTTAGTGCATTTGACAAAACCCTGAATATAAAAATTGCTCGAGTCACTCTCTCAAAATAAAAAAGACAAAAAAACAATATTGGTATGAAAATCTCCATCTTATTGTGACTTATATTACAATGCTTCTGCTCAACAACAAAAAATCATAATCAGCTCTCAGATTTAGAGAATCAGAAAAGAGGGGATTTAACAGCCTACCGTTTCTACCGTTAGATAGAAACAGTTGGAGAGCATCAATTCTGTTTTCTCATCTTGGGACGGACCAAGAAGACCAGGAAACTGGGAAATCCTTGTTTACATCTTCACCAGGAGACTTCATCCTCTCACCAGTCAAAATGGGACACAGCCATTGGTCCATGTGCACAGGGGCTTTCAGTCATCTTCTAAACAGCCTCTTGGTGTCAATCGTAGATTTTGTGCCTTGTCACGGTTACGGCATCGGCCATGCTGGCCCTGTCTTTCCGGGTGTCAGGATTCTGCAGGTACTGGAAGATGCTGTGGAGATAGGGCACTGTACAAACCAGGGGGGTGTTTACAGGGAGTAGGGGAGGGCATACAGGAAGTAGTCCGAGTTTTACAGGAAGTAGTCCGGGGTTCGTCGGCTGACGTGGGGTTCTCCTCTACGAGGAGCAGGGTCGAACTGCAGGCTGGGGGGGGGGGGGGGAGAGGGAGGGAGAGGGGGGAGACAGGGAGGGGGTGTGTTGGTGAGAAATCTTCACACTCCAAATCATAATTTTTCACGAGTCATCATTTTAAATGATCATCCTGCTCCTCTAAGCTCAAGTGCTTCAGGTTCAGCACTGTGCTGGAGCCTAACCTGTCCTCTATTACCAACTCCAGGCTCTGACACTGGACATCAGCCCTCTTGAACACTTACAAAGAGTACTTGAGGGTGTCGTCAAGCTCCATAATAGCAGCCTGGTTGCCGCAGCGATAACAGTAGTTGGGGGCGCTGAAAATGGTCACCACGTTCCTCTCGTGACACCAGTTGTAACCCTGGTGACAGACAAGACAGAAAAGAGTCATGTGACATCTCCAGTGTAGAAGAAGGAACCAAGTAGAAGAAGAAACCAACCAACTCACTAAGTACTGACACAACCATCTGTGTGCTGGCCAACAGGGGAGCTTATAAGGATATTGATTCATATGAGCCCTATAGAGGCTCCCGATAGAGGGATAGAGGCCCTTATAGAGACCTCCCACAGAGGGCCCCATATGAGGCCTCATGAAGGCCCATCAGGTGTGGCGTGGGCCCGGGGTCTCACCTCCATGACCAGCTGGTGGGCGCGGGACACTAGGGTGAGCCGGTTGGCGTGGTTGAAGGTCTCTGAGATGTCCTGGCCGAAGGTGTAGCCCGCCCCCCGAGGAGAGATACCCCAGCCCCCGCGGTCATCAGGGTCCGACCACAGCAGGTCACACATGGGGCCCTGGAGGAGGAGGAGGAGGGGGGGGGGGGGGGGGGGGAAGAGATGGGAAGAGGGAGAGGAGAGAAAGAAAGGATATGTAAGGGGGATGAGAGAATGGAGAGTTATATACTGTATATGTGTCTTCTCTTTCAGCCTTGCATGTTGATGGGATTGGCAGAGCCGCTGTTGCCGGGAGGAAGTGAGTCGTACCTCGTGTGGGACTTCCTGGAGACGGTCCAGGGCTCGGATGTGATCCAGCGTGTCGATGGACGGCGACAGACCTCCGTGGAGACAGAAGATCTGAGGAGAACAGAGGTCACTACTAAATATCTTTTAAAAAAACCCTATTTAAAAATAGATTTTTCAACCTCAAATAGTTCCCAGCCAAAAACCTAAATAATAGAGTCCTTGCAAACTCCTAGTCTGGAAGAGCGATGGTGTGTGCCCTACCTGGGTGTCCACCAGGGCGGTGAGGGGCAGGTAGTCGAACAGGTCGGTGAAGTACTTCCACACGTTGGCGTTGCCGTACTTCCTCAGACACTCGTCGTAGAAGCCGTACACCTGGGTGATCTGACGAGACTCGTGGTTCCCCCGCAGGATGGTGATGCGTTCCCTGTACCTCACCTGGGATCCACGCCCCCAAAAAAACAACAAACATGAGATCCAGTCTCATCAGTATCCTCCCCTCAGTATCTGAGAGGTGCTCCTCTGGTATGAACACACAAATCCACGGTATTTCAGCTTCTTCTTGTGTCCAGATATAGAACCTTACACCAGTGGATTGAGGATTGTTTTTGTGTTCACAGTCAAACGGTCTGTATTTTTACCGGGCAGTGACTCCCAGTAGTTATAACATTTTCACAATGACGATATTACACTGTGTATTGCGTAACCTCCCCCCCCACCCCCCCCACCCCAGGGTCCCCAGCGTGTCTCCCGCTGTCCCCCACCTTCAGAGCCACCAGGAGGGTGACCGTCTCCACAGAGTAGTAGCCCCTGTCCACGTAGTCGCCCATAAAGAGGTAGTTGGTGTCAGGTGACTTCCCCCCGATCCTGAAGAGCTCCATCAGGTCGTGGAACTGGCCGTGCACGTCCCCGCACACCGTGACCGGACATCGGACCTCCTGCACGTTGGACTCCTTGGTCAGGATCTCTTTAGCCTGGGGGAGAAAAGGGGGCGGGGGGGATTAGAAGATGATCGTAATCTGTTGGCGGGAGGCTTTTCTGCCGCACGACGAACGAACGTGGAAGATTTGACCTTTTAACTTCTTGATAGCAAAGCCCTGATCTCAGAGAGGTCAGTGTGTCTCTCCATCCTGTCCTTCTGCTTGCTGTGCAGACTGCAAGCCTGCAGTGTGTGAATGATACGTCTGGGTTTTAAAGGGTCAAAGGTCAGGAAAGCCCCCGCCCCCCACTCCGGGTTGAATGACAGACTGTAAGAGCATCGGTGTGGATCCCTGGGGGTCTCTGGGGCAGGAAGGACCGTCTCTCTGGTGTGTTGGTGAAGAGGTTGTTTACTTTTCTCAGAAAGGCTCTCGAAGCTTTAAGAACAGGGAGTGTCGTTGTTAAACACACGCATGAATGAACTGGACGGTCATGTTTGTTGCCAATACATAGTCCCCCCCCCCTTCTCTCTCTCTCTCTCTCTCTCTCTCTCTCTCTCTCTGTCTGTCTGTCTCACCCTCTCTCAGCAGTTAAGGCCTGAACCTTAAACACATGTTTACCTGGCAGCTGTGGTTGTAAGCAGCATGAGCTGGCCAGCCTGTCTGTCTGCCTGCCTGTCTGTGGTGGTGTGGATCAGAGGTGATAGTCAGCAGAGCTTTGCAGAGCACTGATCCACTCTAACACAGCAGGACAGGAATAAGAACAATTCTAGTTCTAGTTCAGTTTAGGGGTGAGACCCAGGCTGCCCTGTGCCTGGGACAGGATGGGGAGAGGGCAAGAGGAACTGATAGACAGAAATAGAGAAATACAAGAGAGTGAATGGAAGAGAGAGAGAGAGGCACAGAGGATGTGAGTGTGAGCATGCCTTGGTGCCAGATGGGCGACTCAGCGCTCCTGTCCAGGCCAGTGATGACCTACATACGCCTGCAAACAATCCCCTCTCTCTAGCCATGACACATGATGAATGGCCGGCCTTTCAAAAAAAAAACTATCCATGTCCCCACCCCTAGCCACACCCACCTGTTAAAAAGGTCAAAATTCAGGGTACAGTTTGTGGTCACTAAGCTACAAGCTTGTTCTAGGAATTGCCCAGTCTTGTCTTATTGGTGTTATATTTCAGTTCTCAAGTGACTTTAGACGTGTGCTGATGTGAGCCATCTGTTAGTCTCTGCAGTCTAAATGGATACTGTTCTGGTCAATGAATGACTTAGCAAAACTTCCCCCTCCTGGAACCTTGAGCCCAGTATGACATCAGAGGGTAAACAGAACACTTGCTGACTGTGTGTGAAGTCATCGCCCGGGGCGATCATCCCCATGATCACAAGGTTCCACAGGACTGATGTCAAACTGAAGAAATCATGTTTATTCATGGAGGGAAAGGTTCAACTTTGACCTCAGGATGACTGAACTAAAGAACTCTCCAGTTCCCAGAATGGATATCAATTGAACAGTTTCCTCCCCAGAGCTCTGATGGTGAGCTCCATAACAGCGAGCCTGTCTGAACGCCACTGTTCTCTCAGGCCCATCGCCTAGCAACAATGTGATGATGCAAGCCAGAATCAATCCCATCCGGGGCTATTTATACCAGGGCAGAGCATTCTGTCGAATCCATCAGTCCAACACTGGGGGGATGGGATCACAACCATTCTGGAACACATTATAACAACCATTCTGGAATGCATAATCACAAACAAGAACACATGACAACAAGCATTCTAGAACTGACATGTCTGATCCCATGTTATAACAGCCACAGCTGTCATTTTCTTAGGCTACCTGTATGTTTTCTGGGCAGTAGGGTGGTTGTGGTTTACATGATCATGTTGTGGTCAAGAGTTCAGATTGTTCTGGTTCTGTGATTGGACCCTGAATTCAGTGGGCTTCAACAAGCCGCTGACAGCATCCTTACAGTAAACACAGCTTTACTCACAGATGACTCCTAAGCCTGGGAACTTAGTGCCACATCGTTCCGTCTGTGGAGTAAAAACATGACTGACTGTCAGGAGAGATTGAGGTCAAATCCCAGCTCAGACCAGAGCTACACAGACTGAAGTCACAGCTGTAGGACAGTGTCTGGGCCTCTCACACACACACACACACACACACACACACACACACACACACACACACACACACACACACACACTCACCCACACGCGGCTCTGTCCGCAGTGGATCATGAGGTGAAGTTCTGTTTGACCTAGTTGTGGCCCTCTGCTCTTTACAGTGAGACCCTGTTCTACTGTCACACTGCTCTGCTAAACTATGCTGCTAAGATTGACATCGAGTTTAGTTATTTTACTCTAATTATCTCGTCTTGTGCTTCAGTTCAAAGCCACGCTGAGATTCCATGTTCTTCATTAAGTCTATCTTACCTGTGGGTATTTCCAATAGAGAAAGTCTACATACTGCTATTAGAATGTAAATGGTCTTATTTGACAGGAGGGTCTACATTAGACCATATTTCTTCCAAGAGGCCCTTCCAGGAAAGTTAATAGTAGTAAACTTGGTATGTGGTTTACATTCACTTTAGATGAATGTCTAGAAGTTGCTGTAGTACAATTGCACTCCAAACCTAACCCAACTACTTAATAAGTTACCATTCATTTCAAAGAGAAATGCCTTCCAAAGAGGCGTTAACACAAACAGGTAGTGTTGAGGAACTTCTTATTCTTAAAATGTTTAAAGCTTATGTTCAGTGTAATTTCACACCACACAGACGCCATTTTAAGAATGTCTGGTTATAGAAGCTCTGGAAAAGCTATAATTTGATACAGTAACATTCTGGAAAACTCAATGAATTATAGCATTTTAACAGTGAATACAGAATGGTCTGAATCTCTTGTTTTCCTATAGGAATGTTGGTGACTTAACTGACATCCAAGTCATAACATAAGCTATATTATCTGAATGTATGATTGTCTACTTTAGACTTTCAAACTCAAATTAACTCTTACCTTTTCGCAAAGTATTTTGACTTGGTTCTCTGACAACTGTTTACATTCGTTGAGTTGTTCAATCCACAAATCAATTTCCTTCGTAAAGACCTTTTCGTCCATTTCTGACTGTTTCTATAACTAGATAATAATGTAGCGTACAGTGTAACAGTGATTCGATCTTGTAAAATAATAGAAGATTATTTCTTTCTTAACTAGGAACTGTTAAAAATATGCATAAATCAACCGGCAGCGTCCAGATCCTTGTTTCTAAGAAGCCTGGAAGAGGAAAAATGGACTGAAATATGCGGAGACCGAAGCGGTCAGCTGCTCATCCGACCCTGCGGCGCTCCTCTGGAAATAGAACGACCGGAGCGACGAGCGCTGCCGTGTGATTGGTCAGCATAAGGAAATCTCTGCCTTTTGATTGGTCATCCTAAGGAAAGCTCTGCCTTCTGATTGGCCCCCTTTGAAAAGCTCCGCAGTGCTGGAGATGCGTAATGTTTGTACAGTAGGTTTGATACATTTACATTGTAGTCCTGGAATAAAAGTTTTTAAAATTCCTCTTTTGTTGGTTGCGTGTTGCCTACCATTCTTATCACAAGGACTAAATTAAATACATAATAATACGCTTTGTTTAATACAGATTGTTTTCAAATGTTTTCCTAATTACCAACCGGATTTTAAAAAAATGATTTAGGAATATTTAGACATTTCAAAGGCGGGCGATATCTCTTCTAATATCTAATAATAATTCTCAAAACATGTTTGTTGCAGCTACATAAAAAAGCACTACATCAAACTAATGTATCCAGAACACTTATTGGCAGCAGTGATTTATTCTTTTATGAGTTCAGTGTTTGATAGACTGGATCACACAGTTTATTGTCAGTTTAACAGGACGGCTACCGAGTTGCTTTTTCAGAACCTGAAAAAAACATGCATGGAATATGGCAACAATATTGACCTCAAACTTTGTTCTAGAACATTTCCATGGTGTCCAGAAAGTTCCAGAAAGTTATTTTGCTACACCAGATATATACCTACTTAGTGCCTTGATCTGGGTAGTCGACTGGCAATAATGAAAGTATTCTGGAATCTTCTTTGCTCTGCTCTTTCCTTGAATGAATGGCAGGCTTGACTGTAAACAAAACAGCAGACTATAATGTCACTGTGTGTGTGTGATCATGTGTGTGTGTGTTTGTGTGTAAGGCTGCGGATGACACACCCTTGCCTGTTTTGACAAAACCCAAAGCCCTAACATGCATGCTTAGACAGTCCCCAGCTCCACAATATCACCCCCACATTTCCATAACTCATCACACTGCCAGACCATCAAAGGGGCCAACACACACACAAAGCACAGAAATTATCATCTTTGTTAATGAATTAATTAGTCAGTGTTACGGCCCCTGCTGGCTGCCTTTTTGTTTGCATTTGATTGTGATCCTGCCGATTATGCAAATTCAGGTGTATGATTCCCTGTCGTGGATTGGTCCTTTTCTGGAGCTGAGGCCGCCCAACCTGCCAATCAAAAGACAGCAATCAACCCTAGCTTCTCTTTAAATAGTTTATGTGTCCACAGTTCTAGGCGACTGTGAACCAGTGATCAGTTTGCCTTGTTAGTATTGGTCACACACACCACTTGGGTTGACCTAGAGTTTGATATTTGTTATATTTGTTATATTTTATATTCAGATTCAGATTACTTTATTTATCCCGAGGGAAACTCCTTTGTATCAACGGCACACAGTCTCGTAAAGCACACAAGGGTAAGGGTATCCTTAGGGTAGGGATAAGTATATCTAGACTTTTTGTACTTTATGTTCTTTAATGTCATATTGCAAATTATTCCAATCTTAATTTCAGTTTCCCAAACATACGTTACTGCTCTCCAAAACTAGTCGGGCTGTAACATCAGTCAGTCTGGTCACCGGATCAGTTGTCTGGATGAAAGCAGTGGGATGAAGGGATAAAGATGTGTAGAGGAAGAGGAGGACAAAGTACATTTCTTTTCTCCGTCTTTTCTTTTGAAACACGCAACGTCCGATCTCGGTCTTGACACTTCCTAGTGAGGCCTTCATCCAGCAGATCCCCTACATCCATGTCTGTTCCCTTCCAGATAACAGCATCTCATAACCTCGCAAACCACAAACAGATGAATCCATCCTCCTGGATCCCAGGGCCCCTTTTGTCTCTGCACCTGGGCGCCTCTCCAACCTGGCAGACACCCCTCCCTCACTCCCCACCTCCCCTGTGACTCGTTTGTAGCAGCTCACCAGACGCCACATGTGAGCCTCTGGGTGTAACGTCTTTTTTTGGCCCCTTAAACCCTTTGGGGGAACCAAAGTAGTTGTTCGGGACCTATATGCATGAAAGAGCTACGGCGAATGGATATTATTAGGACAGCGAGCTGGAAGATGAGAAACCATAGCAACTGTGTTAACCAGCTGAGACCTTGAGCTCCACCTGGTGGAGAGAAAATGCAGTGAAGCACCGAATCAGTGATTCCTGGCTTTTTTCCATCTCCAATTGCTGCAGGGTCGAGCCAATGAAACACTAACAAAAAGCAATCTTAGTCAAAGTATACTTAGTGTAGTACATTTTATGAAATTACTTGCACAAAATACTTTGATAAGACTGACACAGTAAGAGAAAAAAGTGTGTTTTTTCCACACTAATGCTCAGATACACACGCCCTCCTCCCAACTCCCTGTCCTGTTCCTGTCCTGTTCTCCTCAGCTCTCATCTGAGCGCTGACTCACTCAGGCCATCCCAGCCACATAAACATCACCAGAGGATTTGGCAGCCCAGCAGAGGCCTCACCCTCCACACAGACAACACCTAAGCTGGACAGGATGTCAACGTTGCCAGGGAGGTTTAGCTACATGAGATCAGGTTTTGGGGGAGACTTATTATACGATGAAACGATGCCTTTCTGAAGTAGACAAAAAGATCAAAGCCATGGCAGAACAGAGGTGTGAAGTCCTGAATGATGAATTAGACACACCTGTGGACGTCCAGGGTCAGGTATGACTGTACAGAACACTGTGTTCTCTGCATGTACCAACGGTTCATGAGTCTTGACTCAAATGCCCCCCCCACCCCCCCACCCCAAGGCAAAGCAATAAAAACAGTTTTATGTGAGGTGTCATCGGTTATGTATAAAATACATATGGTGAATATCATGTATTCGTTTAGTAAGACGTAGAGGGGCGGATTCGAGTCTGTCATCTTCAGGCAGACACTCTAACCACTAAGCTGAAGCCATCACAGCCATGTGTGTAACAGCTAGAGGAAGTGTTCCTGCTGTGCCCCCCTGCTGGCTGCCTGCACAGTGCTGAGTCATGGCTGGGAGGATGTTAAGGTCACCGCAGCCATTGTTTTGATGAGGCCTCTCAGATCCCTGAGAGGGTCAGAGGGACTGTTACTGAAGGACAGAGAGAGAGGTGGGGAGAGAGAGGGAGGTGCAGGGAGAGAGAGGGGGGTGCAGGGAGAGAGGGAGGTGCAGGAAGAGAGAGAAGTGCAGGGAGAGAGAAACAGGTGCATGGAGAGTGAGGAGGTCTCTTGCTCTCTTGTGGCTAAGCGGTAAAGAAAGACAACTTGTCAAGTGATGTCTTTCTCAAAATAACATGGGTTCAACTCTTGTGCCAGACGGCATTCATGATTCTTCACGTGTCACACTTTACTTTAAGGATGTATACTCAGAATATGTTTGTAAAGGCATGGCCCTTGTGGCTAAGTGGTAAAGCAAGTCAAACTAATCATGGGAAGTTTCACTTAATATAACATAGGATCGAATTTTGTGCCTATCAGCATTTATGATTCTTCACAAGTGTCACACTTTACCTTGAGGATGTATCCTTAGAATATTTTTTGCAAAGTTATGGCTCTTGTGGCTAAGTGGTAAAGCAAGTCAAACGTAACTCGGGATGTCTCTCTCAAAATAACATGAGACTGAGTCTTCTGCCAGTCTGCATTTAGGACAATGACCACTAGTCTGTCTCAACAGAAGTCGCAAGAACCCTGTGTGGCTCAAATGGTAAGGACGGATGCCATCAAGCCTGAGAGGCATAAGGTTTAAATCTTGCTCAGATTAATTGATGATTTATTTAACTGATCTATAGGTGTCAAGATCAAAATTAGTTTGTCTTGTCATAAACACCAAGAGCCCTCTGTGGCTCAGTGGGTGAGTATGAGTGCAGCAGAGTCTGAGAGACTTTTCAGCATCCATGGTTCAAGTCTTGCTCAGATTAATTCATGATTTATTTAACTCATCTATAGTTGTCAAGATCACGATTCCTTTGTCTCAGCCAAACAGCAAGTGTCTCCTGTGGCTCAATAGGTCAGTATGAGTGCAGCAAAGTCTGAGAGCCATTTCAACATCTATGCTTCAAATCTTACTCAGATCATTTGATGATTTATTTAACGGCTCTATAGGTGTCAAGATCAGAATTAGTTTGTCTCTACAAAATAGCAAGCATCTTCTGTGGGTCAGTGGATAAGTATGAGTGTAACCAACTCTGAGAGGCTTTTCAGCATCCATGGTTCAAGTCTTACTCAGATCGTTCAACAATTTATTTAACTGATCTATAGGTGTCAAAATCACAATTATTCTGTCTCAACTAAACTAGGAAAAACCCTCTGTGGCTCAGTGGGTAAATACATGTATGTTTAAGGCTGAGGCTAAATTTGTTAACCTTGGTTCAAATCCCACTCAAACCTCTTAATTTAAGCTATTAGTAATTTAGTAAGTCATGGTGTAGGGGGTTACACACATGCTTGACAGTGCTAAGTGCCAAACACCCTGTGAATGCAGTGCCCCCAACTGGCCTGACCACTCTGAACTCCCCGACTGCCCAGAAGGGCTCCCCCAACTGTCCTGCTGACCACTTCCCTGTGTCGGCAAGGTGTCCCTCCAAATGTGTTGATGACCAAACCCAACTGGCGAAGATGGTGGAAGATGAATATAAGAATATAAGAATATAAGAATATAAGAATATAAGAATATAAGAATATAAGAATATAAGAATATAAGAATATAAGAATATAAGAATATAAGAATATAAGAATATAAGAATATAAGAATATAAGAATATAAGAATATAAGAATATAAGAATATAAGAATATAAGAATATGATTTTCATGTAATAAGGTAATAAGGTAATAACTAACTTACTTGCAATTTGACAAATTTAGATTTGTCTAAAATTTTAGCTGCTCATCTGGCTCTGTTACATAACCCCTCTGCACTAGATGGCAAATTTCCAGGGGGGACACGGCCCCCCCCAGCCCTGGGCTCTCCCCATGGGTCTCCGATACAGCCGTGCCTGGGATTTGAACCCCGGTCGCAATTGGCACTCCGAGCCCGCCAGTGACGTTAGTCTACCTGACTCTTCATCGTTAACGAGCCGGCAAACCCACTACGCCACGGCCTCTCGGCGGTAACAGACCTTTTCTCCAGGCGTTTTTCAAGTGCCTCTTCCGTGCCCTGTTTCAAAATTTTGCCATGTAAATGCTGGGATTAGAACCCTAAACCTTGGTGTTACAAGGCAGCAGCTCACCTCACTGAGCCAAACCCAGGTTAACATTCACAGGCTCTCCGGGCGTTTTTCAAGTGCCTCCTCCTTTAAGCATTGCTTTAAAATTTGACCCTTAAATGGCTGGGATTCAAACCCTGAATCTTCAGTTTCCAAGGCAACATCTTACCTCACTGAGCCAAACCCAGGTTAACACTAACAGGCTCTCTGGGCGTTTTTCAAGTGCCTCCTCCTTTAAGCAGTGCTTTAAAATTTGACCCTTAAATGGCTGGGATTCAAACACCCAACCTTCAGTTTCCAAGGCAACATCTTACCTCACTGAGCCAAACCCAGGTTAACACTCACAGGCTCTCCGGGCGTTTTTCAAGTGCCTCCTCCTTTAAGCATCGCTTTAAAATTTGACCCTTAAATGGCTGGGATTCAAACCCCGAACCTTCAGTCTCCAAGGCAACATCTTACCTCACTGAGCCAAACACAGGTTAACACTAACAGGCTCTTTGGGCGTTTTTCAAGTACCTCCTCCTTTAAATAGTGCTTTAAAATTTGGCCCTTAAATAGCTGGGATTCAAACACCCAACCTTGGGGTTATGAGGCAGCATCTCAACTCACTGTACCAAACCCAGGCTAACACTATCTGGTTCTCCAGGGGTTTTTCAAGTGCCTCTTCCTATAGGTGCTTTAAAATCTGGCCCCTGAATGACAGAGATTTGAACCTCAAACATTGTGCTTATAAGACAGCATCTCTGAACATTGAGCTAATTCCAGGCTAATGCTAAACAGTTCTCCGGGCGTTTTTCAAGTGCCTCTTCCAATAGTTGCTTTAAAATTTAACCCATACATTGCTGAGATTTTAACCTTCAACCTCCGGGTCAAGAGGCAGCACCTCTCCTCACTGAGCCAAATCCAAGTTGACACTGAAGGGTTCTCCTTTAAAGTGCCTCTTCCAATGGTTGCTTTAAAACTTAACCCATACATCGCTAAGATTCGAAACCTTCAAACTCATGAGCCAAGCTCCAGGATAACACTAAGACTGGCATGAGCTTTAAACCCATGTCTTTCCAGAAAAGCCTTATATATAACTTATATGAATGTGCATGTACTAGAAACATCAAAAGACAGACATTCTGTCTCCTCTCTCCTCATATCCTCCCCTCTCTTTTTTCCAGCGCCTTGTTTGTCTAGAGGGAGGTGGCATTGTGTACAGTGGAGAGGCCAAAGGGGTTTAATGCAGCTTATTTACAGGACCCAATTCCCCGGACAGCTTTTGTTGAGCCATGCAGGCGCACGTGGGATGCAAATCCAACTCCTTCATCATGAAAGGCTTCTTTTCAATCTCCAGAGGCGAGTGAGAGAAAGATCCAGCAGACCTCTTTTTGTTTATCCGTGACCTACTTCCCCTACAATGGTGAAATCCAAGCAGAGACAGTGTCCGTCTCTATAAAACACCCAGCCTCCGGAGACCGGACGGGACTTTTGATTAAGTCCAGACCGACCCGTTTGCTGTAATTACATTGACCGCTTTAGAGGTCGTCGTAAACAGCGGTGATGTTTCATGCCACGATGCTGCCCTCACGCCACACCGCACCCTGCCCTCCGCACCAGCCCCCTCACCCGCTTTGCTGATGTTCTTGTGGAGCTGGTCGGGGTCTGAGCTGCCTGTCAGGAAGGCCGTGCTGATGGACATCTCAACGATCAGACAGCCCGCAGACCCAGACATCCACAGGCCTGACACAGGGAGACAGAGACAGGCTCCTGAACTGAAGTAGCTCAGAGAGACTGAGATAGAGGAACCCAAGACATTGAGACAGCCCAGCGCCTGATCTGACCCTAGCTGATCTGAACCCCAGAGGATAAAGCCTTTCAGAATATATATATATATGTAATATGTAACGTATATATATATATATATATATATCACATAATTAACATACTTTAATTCACTCCAAGACATGCATCTTACAAATACCTAAAGCGATTTCAATCAGATCTTAAATTGCAGAGATGAACGGATCCACCTAAACCCCAACCCCATCTAAATGAGGCATTACTAAACGTTCCTTCCTGTTTCCCCAGTGGACGGGATGACGTCACTGTTACTAGCTGGACGCGTATGACGTCACTGCAACTAAGCTGGACGGGGATGACGTCACTAGCTGCCGAGTTGTTTTCGAGAAGAAGAAAAGGACGCTAGCGGAAGATAGCCAAGCTAGCTAAGGTGTCCGTTTCAACAATCGATTCTGATTAATCGTATGACCAAAGTCCTCCACAAATTAATATAATTATGTCGACTCCAGCTAGAAGACGGCTTATGAGAGATTTCAAAAGGTATAAATAACATTTTGATGTCTTACTATGTTTGTTGAGTGGGAGCTAACGGTGTTAGCTTAGCTACACGGCAGCATTACTGTACTGTGTCTGCTGGAGACTGAACACTTATAAGTTATAACATTGTACACTCTTAACAGCATTCTCTGATTATAAAGTATTTATATGCATGCTGTATTTGAACGACTCGAGAATGCACAACATCAATTTGTTATTAACTTGGCCCCTACTAGACCGAAAATGAGTGTAAATGCATGTGTATATGTCCAGTGTGTAGCCTTATAACCCTGGTGACATTACATTGTCAGGACTGTTGAATCTGGCTGTCTAACGAATTAAAGTTGCCTAAGGTCCTGTACGAATTATAATGATTTTAGCTGACTAGCTGCTACTGCAATTTCCCCCCTTTACTGCAATTTCCCCCATTCCTACCAACACTTAAATGGTCCTCCTTAATGACATGAAGCTGATAGTATTGATAAGGGTGATCTGATTGATGAGGGTGATCTGAGAAGGATACTGGGGTTAGGTATCACTCTGGAGACGACCTGAGCTTTGGACTGCAGATCAAGAGGTCACAGGTTCGAATCCTCCCAGTTTATAATCGCCCTGGATAAAAGCCTGTTGTCTGGCCGCTCCAGATCTGCTTGTCTTGGTCCCTTGGTAAAGTGAGAGGGGGAAAATGAACCAATTACAGCAGAAAATTAGTCTCGGGAGTTGGGGAAGATAAACAGTTTAACTGTGTTTCCCTGAGGGGGTGAATTTGCACCTGTTTGTGTGTCGTTCTAATACATATCCCAGTATCTGTTGTTGAAGATCCAGGTGAGTTGGCAGAGCAGGTCTGGACCCACAGCTGCACCTTTGCCAGGGGAAAGAAAGGCTCAGCTATTCCACAAAGTCAGCCCTGCAGAGGGGAGAGGATAGAATGACAGTGAAACTGTACTCCAGCCCTCCTTGCCTGACCGCCTGGAGATCCCTGGGCTGACCAGCTGTTTGGGGATTGTGATGGAGAACAATAGGCAGTTTGATGGAAACCATTGGGGGCTTTTGGCGATCGGTGGCCTGTTGAGCTCGGTCTTGCATGACAGCTGGCTCTGGTGTTCCTCCCTTGCCTGTGCATCTGTCATATCAGGGTTAAATCCAGGTTCCTTTGTAGGAAGTGGGTGAGCGCAGTAGTCCTACGATGGACAGGTCTGTGTAGGTTCCACTATTAAGAAGCCAGGCATATGAGATTAGAGAGTAAACAAAGGCTAATTCCTCTGTTGGGAGCGGGGAGGAGGAAGAAGATGAAGATGATTTTGGGATGGAAAAAAACCTGTAATTAAAGCAGCTTTTCAGAGGGCTTAGGTGAAGCCTGAGCCCGAAATAGCAGCGGAAGTTTGGGGATTGATCAGATCTGCTGCCAGGAGGTTCTGTGTTTAGATATCATGTAACAATGCCCAGCACAGGGCAGCAGACCCCCCCCACACACCCCACCACCCACCCCTGCTGGCTGTATCTCCTCCAAATATGGGAGTTGTTTAGTTCTGCCTTCCTCCACACCCACAACCATAACCCCATCTACATAATGACACCTCCGTCCTCTAATCTCTCTGTTCCCCCCCCCCCCCCCCTCAGGCTTCAAGAAGACCCTCCCACTGGCGTTAGCGGAGCACCCTCAGAGAACAACATCATGATGTGGAACGCAGTTATTTTTGGGTGGGTGAAGGTGCCAGCGTGCCCCTTAAACAGAGGCACACTGTGCCAGGCATGGAGACCAGGAGAGGCAGCGTCACGTGGGAGACAGGCAGCTTGAGCTGTGGCTTAGACGGGGGGGGGGACTAGCGAGAGAGGGGATGTGGAGGGAGGGAGGGAGATGGTATGCCTAAATGTTGCCTTGTGCATGTTTAGCTGTGGAGAGCCAGTGGCCACGCTGTGCTTTAAGTTCAGAGGGTGGCAGGCGGCACTCAGACGCCTCTTCCAGCCCTGTTTTAACGAGGCTCTCTTTGTGTGTGATGTCATCTTTCCACACTACGTAAACACTGAGCTGTAGACAGATATGGGCGGTCATAGTCATGATCTCACTGGCAGTCACATTCACAAGAACTGATGTTCCTGCTGGTAACTGTCTCCTTGTCTTTTGTCCGCAGACCTGTAGGTACGCCATTCGAGGATGGTAAGTTCCCAACTTTTATATTGCCTCTGAACAAAACATCAAACTGGTTGTGAATCCAGTCAGTGGTAATTGGCGAAGGAGGAGGTCTTGAGAAGTGCAGAGTCAGCGACCGTGTTTGGGATTCAAAGTTCCGTCACACACTGTTAACGGTGGACTCTTAGGCTCCACGAGGGACCGGTTCCTTTCAGGAAGAACAGACTGTATTTTTAGTAACGCTAATTGTCTCCTCCCTCCCTCCCTCCCTCCCTCCCTCCCTCCCTCCCTCCCTCCCTCCCTCCCTCCCTCCCTCCCTCCCTCCCTCTGTTCTGTCCTTTTTTCGCTCCCTCTCTCTCTCTGCAGGAACATTTAAGCTCATGATAGAATTTTCAGAAGAATATCCTAACAAGCCACCCACAGTTCGATTCATATCCAAAATGTTTCACCCTAATGGTAAAACTCCCTCCCACAAACACACACACACAGACGTTCTATCTTAAACTCAGTCAAAACCTTAAACTCAAGTCTTCATTTGTCCGTAAGCTTCACAGACGCTGTAGTTCTAAAGCTTGTGTTGTCTTGTGTTTCAGTGTATGCAGATGGCAGTATATGTTTAGACATTCTTCAGAACCGTTGGAGCCCCACGTATGACGTGTCCTCGATTCTGACTTCGATTCAGGTTTGTTTGCTCGCACATCTATGAACACGGCCAGTGGAACTACGCAACTTTTGCTCTGTTGCTGGGGACTCTGTCAAGCGTTGCGCGCATTCAGTTCCAACATCTCCCCATCCTGAGGCACCTAAATAAAGTTCAAGGCTGTACTAACGGTGACGTGTTTGTTCACAGTCTCTGCTGGACGAGCCCAACCCTAACAGCCCGGCCAACAGCCAGGCAGCCCAGCTTTACCAGGAGAACAAGAGGGAGTATGAGAAGAGGGTGTCCGTCATCGTGGAGCAGAGCTGGGTGGACTCGTAACCGCTGAGCGTGTTCCTCTTCCTCCTCATCATCATCATCATCATCATCATCATGAACCCCATCATCTCTTCACTCTCTTCATCCGAATACTTTGCTGGTTTATGTACCATATGTTCCACAAAAATGACTACATATATATATCAAGAATTCAAGAGAACTTAAGTGCCACCTGAGGAAGAAAAGATGAAATCCAGTCAAATTAAGAATATTCAGAATGGACTTGCTTGCCAACACACGAGGAAAACCAATCAGATAATTGTGTTTTCTTGTTCTTTATTTTCTTTTTATTGCATGATGTGAAATAAGTTATTGCTAACAGAATTTGTAATATATCTTTTCTTTTTTTCAGTTGGATTGATGCTGTTACTAGATAATTTTTGATAAAGTATTTTGGTTTGAACATAACTGGCTGTTTCGGAGGGTTGTCAATCATATTGTTCAGTTGGAAATAGCCAATCAAATGGGACTGTTTATATGTCACATAGTAAACAAACATCTGTCCTGTCATGAAAATGATCAATGGAAGACGCCAAGTGTCTGTCAGCTTTGGGAAAGCACGGTACCATTAATCACCATTAGTCAGCTATACTCTTCCAGAAACATCCAAAGACTATTCTAACATTCGAGCGGAAGGCAGTTCGGTGGGCTACGGTGAAACGTGTGGGCGGAGTTTGGTTGGGCTAACCAAGAGGTCACACCTTTGACAGAGTGACACGGGCGGTCTCCTAGGATACAGCTACAGTAACAATGTTAAAAAACGTGTTCAGAAAAATAGCTTTTTTTCCCCCTCCAGCTTGGTTTCCAGCAGTTTGTCTTTGGCAAGTGTCCAAGGGATCAGACAGGTGAATGCAGTATTAGGACTGCTACTCTCTAGCTAACCTGTTCATCCATCATGATAGAATTTGCGTTTAAAAGAGACTTGATATGTTTTACAGAGACAGTACAAGGCATTGTGATAAGTGGTTTATTTCACCTTGTAAGGAGAAGGGATACGTTGTACGAAATCGTTTTTGTGACTCTAAAACAATGTAAACTTATATGCTGTATAAACATAATAAAACATTTTTCAGACTTTGACATGGTAGTTGCCCTATCACATGCATATCTGTTGGACCCTCAAATGTAAAAAGGAAATACTATCGTTTGGGAAAAAAACTTGTTTGCATTTTGGATCCTAATATTATCCCTTGACAACAGTGTAGCAATTGGGATGGAACATTTCATTCAAAATATTAGGATCCAAAATGTAATTTAAAAATGAGACATTTGTATTCAAAGCGATGTAGAGATGGAGGGATTCGGACCTAATATCGATCTTATGCAGTTAGTCCCTGCCCCTGGTGTTACACCCTGCCCTGCAGAGTGAGGGCGCTACTTCTCTTCGGTGCAATAAACCAGTGGTCCCCAATCCTGGTCCTCAGGGCCCTCTGTCCTGCATGTTGTAATGTTTCCCTACTCCAACACACCTGATTCAAATGAATGGGTCGTTATCTAGCTCATAAGAATCCTGGTAACGAACATGCATCAGAATCAGGTGTGTTGGTAGGGGGAAACATCTAGAACATACAGGACAGTGGACCCTGAGGACCAGGGCTGGGGACCATGGCAGAAACTATCACAGATACTAACATCACGTAACTACAGGGTTCAGACAAACTCCCCCCAAACACGTTAACAGGGGGGAAAGTATAACACATGGTGGTCAACCAATTGTTTGACTTCAGTACAAATGTTCTGTCACACACACAAAAAAAAATAGTTGAAACCGACAAAACAAGCAACAGGAATCCTCGCAAGACGAATCACCTCCAATCACCGCCCCTTTAAGAGATGGAGAACAGACCCCCGGTTCAGATTCAGAATACTATTAATCTTAATTATTATTATTAATATTAATTAATCTCAGAGGGGAAACTCTTTAGCAACAATGGCACACAGTCTCGTAAAAGCACCCAGGGGTAAGGGTGTGAGGTAAAAGAGTAGAAAAGTGCACACAGGGATGAGGAATGGGGGCAAAATAGGTGAGTAAATGCACACAAGGGGTAAAGGGTCATAATCAGGTAATAGAGTGCTGGGATACAAAATGTACGGATCTTGAGATATATTCAGTAATAATATTAGATAAGATAATATTCAAGATAATATTCAGGAGATAAATAGTTGGGAGATACAACCCTGTTGACTTAGGGTCATACATACTAATACTAGGGGTTGTAATGTGTAATATTCACAATTTAAATGCAGTGTGGGTTATTATTTACAGACTATATATACAGTCGGCAACCCTGGTCCTAGAGAGCCACTCTCCTGAAGGTTTTAGACGTTTCCCCTGCTCCAGCACACCTGATTCTAATGGAGGCTAATTACGAGGCTTCCACAGAGCTTGATAACGACCCTTCATTAGAATCAGGTGTGCTGGAGCAGGGAAACATCTAAAACCCTCAGGACAGTGGCTCCCTAGAACCAGGGTTGCAGACCCCTGGACTATACAATTTTACAAGTGTACAAATTGATTTGCAGAATGTACAGTGTTATCTTACAGGATGTTACATTACAGAATATACTCTGTGGTATATTCAAGGGGGGGGGGGTTACCTGCTGCTTTTTCATGATTTCTTCTCTGGTTTTAAAAACAGGCGCGTCCACCACTGTGATGCCTTCAGCCATCTCCAGTACTTTCTCCAGCATGTCTGGGTGGTAACTGGAGAGAAAGAGGAATAGAGTATAGATATATAAAGTCAACCCCCCCCCCCCCCCTCCCCCCTCCTCCCCCCCCAATGACTGTTGACTTAACTCACCGACAACCCAGGAACACGTGGTTGGCCCACACCATGGACAACGCCAGGAGGTGATCCACGTGTGGGTCCTCAAAATCATTAATGTTCCGGAACAGGAACTCTCTTCTAGCCGTCCACTGTTTCTCACTCTCTGAGACACCGCGGTACGCCTCCACTTGCTCGGCCAAGTGCCTATTTTGTTCGATGAACTCTTGAATGTCCAAGTCAGCCATCGTTATCCCAGCTGAGACAACAACAACAACAACCAGAAAGACACTCTGACGTAACTTCCTGTCTGTACGTAAGAAAGCGTAAGTAACGTCATGACGTTGGATCTCGACATTGCCTCCGCGTGGCTACAATAAGAACAACGTCAATATGAGAGCGCGCTCACAAGTGGCTACCTAGAAAATCGGTGGTGGATGAATTATTATTAAATCAGACTTCAGACGAGTTCAAAGAGCAGGTGGGCTTTGTGCAACGTTCACCTTCCAGGCATGACTAAATTCCCTACCTTTCAATTTTGGATGCCAGTTCCCAAGTCCCATAAACATCAAATCAGTTGGACATGTAGACCAAGACGGAACATATTCTCACTTGTTTCATTCCAGGCCACACACAACTGTAACGCCTACACTTTCCCGCTAAAACACCCTTCTTCACAATGTATGACGATAATCACGGTACAATAATAATTATACATAAACAAATTGCATGTACTTTTGTGCTAATTGTGGGATGCTTTTGGAATTCAGCCCGAAGCAGCGGGAGAGTAGAACCCAGCAGAGAACGTCCCTCCTCTCGGCGAGCAAAACCCTCGGGTCTCGGCTTGTTAGAACAAGAAGCGCCTGATGTGCTGGAAGATTCCAGAGACGTGCGAGGGAGCTGGGCTCCCCCCTCCTCCTCCTCCTCCCCCCTCTCCCCCCCTCCTCCTCCCATCCCTTCAGAACAGGTTGGAGCAGATCTCAGACAGGACACATGGGGCGTGAGGGGAACATTAAGGAGAATAAGAGTATGAAAATGATTGTGTGCCTTTTGTGTGTGTGTGTGTGTGTTTGTATGAGACAGTGTGCATAATGAAGGGTGAACAGATTCGAGCTTGTACACTGATGCATGTCTGACATGCTTCTAGGATGGCTGAAAAGGCCCTTAACTTCTCCCTTTACTACACCGACTTCATGGATGACATCATGGGAAAATATTTAATATTCATTTTACAGACAAAACATAAACAGGAAGTGTTTGTCCTCTATTTAGACATGAACAACATCAATAAGACCTTTTAAAGGGCCCCTGGATATCACACACTGTTGGGAAACAAAATGAAAACAATGAAAACTCATTAAAATGCCACGGCAACAGAGAATTCTGAACTAGTCAGCACAAATATAGCAAACACAGCTAATGGACAGATGCTTTAGGAAACCAACTGAATATTCTCAAAGCCACTCCAGTGACTATATGGCAATTGCTTGAAGTCCCAAAGTACTTAGATAATTGTTGTTTAGGAATCTCCTCACTATTCTCTCACACCCCCCTCCCCCCCAACAGTGCTGCTGTGATATCCTCTGTGCTAAATGTGGTTCTTATTTGTCTATGCAGTGTCGGGTCATGAAGTAGACTTGTTGCGCGACGTTAAGTACTGCGGTGTACCAGTGTTAACGTGTCTACCTGCAGGGGGCGCTGCCATGGGCCCGATGGACTGAGGTGAGAATGCAAAAACCCGGGTTCGATTCCCCCTCACACACTCCTTGTCCACCTCTAGCTGTATCTGACCAGTAATGATGAAAAGAGCCCAAAGCCATCCTAAAACACTGATTCAGACAAGCTGTTCATACTGTCTGTGTAAGTGTATTGGTTGGATGAGGAGTTAGTGTCTTTTCCCCTTTTAATACCTTTTAAAACTAGTACATTCTATATGATCATAAGATGGACTATTGAGAAGTCCTCAGATGTGGTTAAACGCCAGTACTTTGGCCTTTTCTGAGGTGTACAGATTACCAAGCAGGACAGGGTAACATTTGCAAAGGTTCTTGTCAGTCACTCAAATTCACGTTTAATTAAGATCACAGGAACACGTCGTCCTCTGTCTTCCCCATCTGGGAGTGCTGCTGGTGTGTGTGTGCGTGTGTGTGTGTGTGTTGCAATAGGGGGAATCCCAGCAGTACGGCTCGCACACATTAATGTGCTTCAGACATGGTACACCTGATCCTCCCCCTTGTTCTCTGTTTTCACTATCTCATTGACTCTCATTTTCACAGACTCCATCCACCTCTCATCCTCTCTCTCTCTCTCTCTCTTACTCCCCCTTTTTTGCTCAGTCTCTCTCTCCCTCTTACGCTCTCTCTCTTGAACATGTTATATATGGGTGTGTATTCCAACTTGTACAAGACACCGTTCCATTGAGGGAGATAAACCTGCGCCCCCCCCCCCAGGGGAAAACTATAAACGGGTGCCATGGAGACAACAGGTAGCCTTTTCAGCCGAGTTGTGGTCCCAGGCCAAGGTGGACAGATTAGCTTAGCTCAGACTCTGGTATCACTCACTCCAGGAAGCAGAGAGAGCTGGTCAGTGTTGTGTTGGGCCGTGGGGGAGAGGAGATATGAAGAGGGTGTTATGGTTCCCATAACTGTGACAGTAGATACAGCCGAAGGCGTTGTTATGGTACCTGACTACAGACAAAGCCGATGGGGCTGTTCCGTTACCCTGACTACAGACACAGGCTGCACAAATGGGAGGCGGTTTGTTACTATAGCTCCACAAAGCATATTAAGCCGTTAGTAAGTAGGATTATAGTCGTATATAGATCTGGATAAGAATCATAACAGCACTAACAACCTATTATTATTAATAATATTATGGAATGGAAGAGTGGGGTGAGGGGGGGGGGTCCCTTCAGGGACTGGAGCCCACCTGGTACAGTTTGAGGAGAGGGGGCTTTGAACTGGTGCCAAACCATGTGCAGCCCTGTGCTGTTCATGACTCTAGTCACACTAACAGTAAAAGAGCATCCACACACTGTGCACCAGACACACGTCTAATAACCCCCGACACGCACACACACACACACACACACACACACACACACACACACACACACACACACACACACACACACACACACACACACACACACACACACACAGATCTGACAGCAGCTTTAACTGAGTCAGTTAGTGTGAGTGGGTTAGGTGCCTTCAATCTTCAGATAAAAAAGTTGTTTAGCCACAGTAGCAGCAGGTGGATCAGATCTGTGAGGTCAGAGTATTGTGTTACAATGTTACCCCAGCAGCTATTAAGCATTGTGTATTGTTTTTTATGTAACGTGAAAACAATGCGTAAACAAAACGTTGATACAAAATGAATCGGCCAATCACAGGCTAAGAAACGGATATCGCTTCAAATTAAGGAATTGCGAATTTAAAGCGATTTAATTTCCAAATCGAGTCGTATGTTGAAGTCATCTCCCCCCCCCCCCCCTTCTCCACTTGTGTTGGAGAGAAAAGTGCGGCGCAAAAATTCGTAGTACGTCATTAATATGGCGCCAAAAGAGTTTGAAGAACCGTGTGCGCTTATTTTGTGCGAGGCTGCTTTCAAGAGACCCGCCTGCCGGAGAGAGGTAGACCCGCCTGCCAGAGAGGGTAGACCCGCCTGCCGGAGAGAGTAGACCCGCCTGTAGCACCAAGGATAGAGGAGGGGGGGAACCGAACAGCATCGAGGGAGTATCTGTGTTTTTAAGGCAGAACGTTGTGAAACTGGCCCAGTTAACTATCTTTTTTTTATTCCCCCAAAGGACAATATTTCCCCTCCTGGACCAGCAGCTGAAGATACAAACAAATAAACAAGCACCGACCAGGGACATGCTGGATAACCCAGTTCAAAGTGGATTATATTTTTTAGAAATGCGATATGGTGTTATGAAGATTGTTTCCTTAGTCTACCTTGCCAGATAGGTGCACTGCTGTAGCGATGCCTATCCGTTAACTATTACGGTGGATAAGGGAGATTTTAACGGGAGGTCATCTTTTAAGGGTTTGGTGGATTACAGATGGGACCTTCTCACTAAAGTCTGTTTAAGGTTGGACTGAGGAGGGGGGGGCACTTCTGTTTTGGAAGATATCTCTTTTTCGGGAAAGACTTCTACAATGTCATAACCCCAGCAGTTACTTTTTGATTCGGACTTTCATGCAGAACATCTGACGCGCCTGTCACCGTACGAGCCCCCCGCACAGGGCGCTAGGGTCCTGTCACCGCACGAGCCCCGCACAGGGCGCGAGGGTCCTGTCACCGCACGAGCCCCGCACAGGGCGCGAGGGTCCTGGTCACCGCGCGAGCCCCGCAAAGGGGGCGCGAGGGTCCTGTCACCAACGTGGAGACCAGCGGGGCTAACAAGCTATCTGAGCTCTCATAGGGGATTTTCTTTGGGGGGGAAACACCATCAAACCCCGCTGCCTCTGGATAAGATTCAAATGATCCCGTAGTTTCTTCTCATCAGCCTTTCGTCCAGAATCGAGGACGTTTCGCCCATCCGGAGCTGCCTGCGACTGAGGTACAAGGTAGGGGAGGTTTAGGCTTTCCTCTGCCCGTGTTGGGGGGAGTAGCAGTTAGGATAACACGCACTTTAGGATCCGGGCTGTAGCCAGGCTGTGTGTGCGGTACATGCGGGGCTGGGAAGTTCCAGTCAAACGTGAACGTTTAAGAACAGCATGCAGTCCAACTTTGGATGTTAGGAGGGAGAAGAAATACAACAGAGTGGCGTGTTTAGTGAACTACGCCACAGCCATGCTCAGTGGTTATGAAATGGCCAGGGATAGCGGCTGTTCTGGGTACTGTTGCATCAAATTATCATTTTGATTTCCGGTAGGAATTTACCTCTCCAATGCCCAACAGCAACAGCAATGTTTATGGGTATATTCAAAGGCTTGAGGGCATATTATGATGCATCTGTTTGTTATTCTCACGCCAGTTGCCTTTGAGGAACAGACATGATGTTAGTGATCGTATGTTAGACATGCTGGCAGTTTTACAGGCAGGATAAGTTAACAAGTACCGTGATCGTCACGATCATTATCAATACATATCGTTTTTTTACAGGGAGGAGGGAGACTTATACAGATGAGCCATCTTTTATGCTTTCCTGTAAATACCCCCAAAATAAAAGAATACGAGTGCACGTGCATTCGAATTGCGTTTCCCCCCCTCGAGCTGCACTGCATATGGGAGGTCGAGCACGCGCATATCAAAGAATTAGAAACAAGCCTGGCAACTCTGCGTGTTTGCCCCATGGTTTGCCCCCCTCTGCTAACACCCTTCTCCGGGGTAACAGTTTGGGGGAGTGGCCCTTGTTTACCTCGCGCGCAGAGAACAGGGGGCGGGGCTTTCTTATTTGATGCTGCGCAGCGCGTGCGGGGCAAAGCCGCGACCTCCTCGCCTTCTGTTTAATAATTCGAAGCGAGCACACCTAAAGTGAAGTCACGTTCATTTTGGAAACGGCATAAGATATGTGGACGACCAGCAATGCTGGGATGCCAAACCGTGATGTTCAGCATGTTATGTTGTTGCACCCCCCCAGTATCAGTCCTCTAAGGGGCTTCATTAGTTCAGTTTGCTGATAGGAGGTTAGCTTCGCGAGGCTGAGCTCTCCAGCCGGTTTTTTCATTGAATCAATTAAATCTTATACACTAGGGGACTTGTTAAATGTTCCCAGTTGTGACAGCGTAACCCCCCCCCCTCCTGCCCGCCCCCCCCTCCTGTGTCCTGCTGGGCACGACTCAGGAGATGAGTCATGGTGTGGGGGGCATAAGAGCCCCCCCCCATCTCCCCCTCTCTGTCTCCCCCTCTCTGTCTCTCTCTCTCTGTGCCTCTCTCTGTCTCCCCATCTCTGTATCACCCTCTCTGTCCCCCCCTCTCTCCCTCTCTCTGTCTTCCCCCTCTGTCTCCCTCTCTCTCTCCTTTTCTCTCCATCCACCACCCTGTATAATACAAGCACATTAGCATACTTGCTTTCTCGAAATTTTGGTGCAGAAAGCTCTCCCTGCATTTCTCTGTCTCTCTCTCCCCCTCTCTGCATCTTTCCCTGCCTCTCTCCCCCTCCCTGCATATCTCCCTGCCCCTCTCTCTCCCCCTCCCTGCATCTCTCCCTGCCCCTCTCTCTCCCCCTCCCTGCATCTCTCCCTTCCCCTCTCTCTTCCCCTCCCTGCCTCTCTCTCTCCCCCTCTCTCTCCCTCTCTGCATCTCTCCCTGCCCCTCCCTGCATCTCTCTCTCCCCCTCTCTGTATCTCCCTGCCTCTCTCTCTCCCCCTCCCTGCACCTCTCTTGCTGCACCCACAACACATCTGTTAATGAGGGGAGGGAGAGGAGGGATGGCATCTATCATCCCCCCCTTCTCCACTGTGTGTGTGTGTGTCTGTGTGTGTGTGGAGGAAAGCATGTGACCCCTCTTTCACCCACTTCGTGTCATTACCAGGAACTTGGCTCTTAGGAATGTGTGTATCAGAGAGAGAGAGGGAGGGAAAAGAGAGAGTGAGACTGACAGGATAGTGAGTGAGAGTAAGAGAGAGAGAGAGACGAACGGATCGAGTGGCGGAGAGGGTCACGTTACGTGTGCGTGTGCCTGTGTATCTCTGAGAATCATGTGACGTGATGCTGGGCCGTGGAGAGCACATGGGTAAACACGCGTGTGCGTATGTGCGTGTGTGTGTACGTCCAGCAGCGTGTGTGCATGTGCGTTAAGCCCTGCAAGATGATTGGTTGGAAAAAGGGGTAAGTACCTCACGTGGTCTGGTGGAGGTATTAGCTTGTACGCTATGGAGGGAGGGAGAGAGAGAGAGAGGAGAGAGAAGGAGGGAGAGAGAGAGGAGAGAGAGAAGGAGGGAGATAGAGGAGGGAGAGAGAGAGAAGGAGGGAGGGAGAGAGAGGATGGAGAGAGATAGGGCAAGAGAGAGAGAGATGAGGGCGAGAGAGAGAGAGGAGGGTGAGAGAGAGAGCGAAGGATAGTGAGAGAGAGGGATGTAGGGATGAGGGGTAGGAGGAAGGGAGCTAAAGAAGGAAGCGGGGATGGAGAGAGATGGAAGGAAGGAAGGAGGGAGGAAGGAAGCTATAGAGAGTGGGGTTGGGGGGTGTGGACCTGCTGCTACGCTGTGATGGCAGAGGAGGAGGAAGTGATGGGGAGAACGAGGGAGGGAGTGAGAGGGCAGGGAGGAGGTGTGACTCATGAATGGATGACAGGTCAGGGGAGTAGGACGTCACACGCAACTGTGCTCCCCTTCCTGCGAGCTCACACACACACACACACACACCCACACACACACACACACACACACACACACACACACACACACACACACACACACACACACACACACACACACACACACACACACACACACACACTCACACACTCTTTTCACAAGTTTTGTTGTTGTTGAAATTCACACGCACATGCTGACTGTACACACACACACACACACACATCAACACGCATGAACACATACACACACCCGGCTTCCCCAGTGCTGTCTCTGAGCCGTGTGTGTGTGTGTCAAGTGAGAAGGCACACTGAGATGGGGAGGAGAAGGTTGGAGGCAGGCTGGCGTGTGTTATCGGACTCTGTGTGTGTGTGTGTGCGTGCGTGATCCTGTTTATGGGGGAGGACAGTTAACTTTTCATGTGAAGTTTCCTCTAATGAAATGACTGGAAGAGCAGGCCTGGAGGTGTGGACCACACTTCACTGTCAGCCACTGAACTGGTCCCTGAAGGCTCCACTGTGTGTGTGTGTGTGTGTTCGCTGATGCATGTGGATGTTTGCTTGCGACCATATATGGTATATTGTGCGTGATTATCTGTTTATGGGTGTGTGTGTATGGGTGTGTGTGTGTGTGTGGGTGTTTGAAGTTCATAGAGCATGGAGCTCATAAACAGAGAGCCAGGGTTATCTATGAGGGAAAAGAGAGAGGGGAGAGAGAGGTAGAGTCAGCCCAAACTCCTGGTCTGGAATGCATATTATTCACATAGACCAGGGGAAGAGAGGTGTGTGTG
>CM059315.1:2456236-2656236 GCA_030340665.1 Neosalanx taihuensis
CACCTCGCTCCTTTCCTCCTGAGAGAGACACACAGAGAGAGACAGAGACACTGTCTTTGAGAGATGCTGTGCTGAAAGCACTGAGCAGTCTAAGAGGGAGATATCCTGAGGCCCCAGTTATCCAGCAGTGTGGAGAGAGAAACACTAGAGATACATCGTCTTCGTCCAGTCAGACGACCACAGTCCCCTCAACTCCCTCCCTCTCTGTCTTTCCCGTTCTCCTCTCTGTCTCTCCCCCCTTCTCCTCTCTGTCTCCCCCCTCTTCTTCTCTCTGCCTCTCCCCCCTTATCCTCTCTGTCTCTCCCCCCTTCTCCTCTCTGTCTCTCCCCCATTTTCCTCTCTGTCTCTCCCCTTCTCCTCTCTGTCTCTCCCCCCTTCTCCTCTCTGTCTCTCCCCCCTTCTCCTCTCTGTCTCTCCCCCCTCCTTCTCTCCTTTTTCTCCTCCAATCAGATCCCTAAAGTCTGTCCACTACAGTGGTGTTGTCAGGGTGACAGCAGAGTTGGCACCTGAGAACAATGTTTAGCTCGATCCGCTCCTGAATAAGCACCCAGTCCCATAGCTAACTAGCCTAGCCTACACCAGGACAGGTCGGAGCCCCTGGAGGAGTTATATCTGGGGGTACATGACCCTCAACCTCCACCCCTTGTCCCCTTTGGCATTGCATATTGCATAGTGTTAGCCATAGCTTAGCATTAGTGCGGCTTAGCCTAAACCAAACGTTAGCCTGGTTTAGCATTAGCCTAACGCCAGCTTGGTTTAGCATTAGCCTGTGTTTTGGAGATGCTTCCACTGTGATGCAAGAGAGAGGACTCATATGTGATGATCCCTGTGTTGCGGTGTTGACAGACTGAGCAGGGGGGAGAGAGAGACTATGATTCCAAATCTCTATCTCTCTCCCCCTCTCCCCCTCTCTCTCTGTCTCTCCCTCTCTCTCTCTCTCTCTCTCTCTCTCTCTCTCGCTCTCTCGCTCTGTCTCTCTCTGTCTCTCTCCCTCTCCATCTCTCTCTGTCTCTCTCCCTCTTCCTTTTGGCTTCCCAGTAGGACCATGAGAGGATGAATTAGCCCCCAGTGTTAATGACTATGATAAAAAAAACTAATCTCATTAAACAGCTCAGCGAGGCTTGCAGGCAGGCGGGCAGGCGGGGAGATAGACAGGCAGGCTTAGAGGCAGACAGGCAGGGATGAAGGCAAACAGGCACTAAAGACAATCGGATTTAAAGGCTGACAGCCAGAGTATTCACCACAGTAAGATCAGACAAATGAGCATCATGCAAGGCAAGACTATGGTGATGGGAGATCTGCATCAGCTTCCACTTGCTCCTGTATCTGGCTGGCTGGCTGGCAGACCGGCTGGCTGGCTGGCTGACCGGCTGGCTGGCTGGCTGGCTGCTTGTTTAGACAAACAGACTTTGGCAGACAAGGAGCCACACAAATCAGTCTAATTATCCTTAAACACGCAGGATGTTGTCGTCTCAGCCGCTGAGATTCTGCTACCAACACGACACAGCAGCCAGACCAGTGAGCAAGCTCTTCCATGGCTGTTTGTGTTATTCTGGGTTTTGTACCAGCGCTTTGACAAGATGCATATATCCAGCAGAATGGGTTAATGTTCACAATTCATCAGGCCACAGAAATGTCAGTTGGCAACATGATAATGACTAATCAGTATACAGCTCCAGATGCAGGAGGCTGTCTGATTGCTTTTGATAACATTGATATTGATTGATATCTATTTTCTCTTTCTCTCCCTCCCTCCAGGTTTCTCTAAGACCTTCCCCTTGGATAACTCTCTGTTTGACAGCTGGCTAGCCCAGTCTGTCCAGATCACAGCAGATGACATGCTGAACCAGTGGGCTCTGGATGGACAGCACCGGGACAAGACTGCCAGCCTGCTCTCTGACCAGGTAACCAGCCCTAGAACCAGACCAGCGCAGCCCTAGAACCAGACCAGCGCAGCCCTAGAACCAGACCAGCGCAGCCCTAGAACCAGACCAGCGCAGCCCTAGAACCAGACCAGCACAGCCCTAGGACCAGACCAGCTTTTCCCTAGCTAGAACCAAGCCAGACTATCCAGTTCCATAACATCACATCCTCTTCTGTGACACTGCATCCCGTTTTATGACTCCATATCCTGTTTTGTGACATCACATCCTGCTGTGCTTTCCTTAGCTCTTGCAAGGGGAGGAGAGTCTTCTGAGCCTTATGATGGATCACTCCATGAAGTCTACCTGGCAGACCCCCCAGCTGGGTCGGAGGCCCCGGGGTGGCAAGCCCAGGGCCCGGGCCCCCCCGCACGCCAGCCCCCCTCCACCCCCAGATCCCCCGGCCGTCGCTACCGGCCCCTCTTCTACCCGGGGCTCCAGGGTAGGGCCGGTGAATCCAGAGGAGCGTCCGGCCCACGGGCTCCGCAGAGGGGAGCGATCCAGGGGGTCCAGGGCCCTCCATCAGCACCACCACCTCCACCCCCAGCCCCGCTGCATGGACCCCCGGCAGGACCCCCCACCACAGCCCCCCATCTCCAAGATGGACTCCTGCCACATCTCGGAGGAACGCGGACCTTGGGATAGCCTCCATACGGGGGGACCAGCCTCCCCGTCAGCCCCCAGTCCCACCTCCTCGCCCACACAAGCTTCTAGTCCCGGAACAGGACCAGAGACAGGGGGCGGGGCCCCCCGTGTGCCCCTGCGCCTCCGCCTCACTCGCCAGAGTAAGGCCCGGGGGAGGGGCGGGGCGGGAGGAGCAGAGGCAGCGGAACGCCCGGAGAGAGATCCGCCCCCTCCAGCGAAGGAAGCGACGCTATTGGACACTGAGACAGACGGGTACTTCTCGGATGCCGAGCAGAGCGACTCGGACACTCGCTCCAGCGGACGCAAGCTCCGCCTCCCCCAGATGCACGCTGGGAACGAGGACTTGCTGAGAAGAAGTGTTCTGGCGTCGTAAAACGACACAAAACATCAAACACGCACACACACTCTCTCCATAGACCAGGACACACACTGTTCACGCTGGAGCTCCATCCCAGCTCTCAAGTTTCCACGGTTACTGTCAACGCTCTCAACATCCACTATACATACCTACAGTTATACTCTATACTACCGTACTAGTTTGCTTTAATGAACCAAATCTGTGTACCTTACCTACCAGTCTGTCATCGTTGCCGCGCCGATCTGCTTGCTGTCAGTCAGATGGCTCCTCCCCCAGACCTCAGCCTCTAGAGCTGGTCACAGTTCTACAGATGCTGTCTGCTAGAACGAAACACCTCCCCCCCCCCCCCCTTTCTTCTTTTGTTACATGCGATCTACCCTTCCTGATGCTGTCCCGTTGTCGACGGCGACGGTGAGGAGGGTGTGATATGCATGTGGGGCATTACAGCGTCTGATCAGGTGACTCCCGTCGCTTCCTTCAGTCCGACCCTCGTCTCTCCAGCACGAGGCCTAACCCGACTCCAAACATGTACAGTCGAACGACAGAGGACAACCTAACCTTTCGAAAGCACAGACACAAGGAACTGTCATACACACCTGTGCATATACTGTACAAGGATGTACACAAACACACACACACACAACCACACTCCTATAAGAAAATGATTTAGCATTCAAAGCAGAAGTTGAAACAAGCTGTCAAATGGCTTCTTCCTCGCCCTCCTCGCGTTTCGGCTGACATAACTGGACAAAACGGTATTCTAAGGAATTCAAATGTGTGCCTTCTGTTGCCCTTCCCCCCCTAAAAATGTTTTGTCAACCAATCAAATCAATCAATTAATCAAATCAGTCATCAAATCAGATTTTCTACAATCAAAACAAAGGAAAGCCTGTTGTCGTAGGTCGTTATCGTGACTGACCAGCAGGGGGCCCTCATCCTTAATTGCTCCAGTGCCTAACGAGAAGGATGTATTAGCATTGATCACCCCGCCGAAGCCCGCAGCAAGAGAAACCACACAGGCGTCAGGGTGAGAGGGTGGATCTGTCCCTGCCCTCCCCCCCTCCTCTCCACGATTGCTACAGATACCCTGCTGTCAGGATGGAGGATCATTCATCCTCCTCCACGGGTCGTAATGCTGGTGTTTTTGTTGTAAATCAAGTTTCTGTTTCTGGATAAGAAAAAAAAATCTTTGTTTGTTTGGTCTCAGAGAGTTGTGTGTTGTACCGAAGTGGTCCATGGTAAATTTTCTCAGGGTTTGAACAAAACAAAAAGAAAAATAATCAAAAAGAAAAAAACTATTGAGAGGGTTGAAATCGAACCTGAAATCAAAGTTAAACTTAGGTATATTCTATAGTAAGAAAATACATATTTTATACATGTATAAAGCGATATGTGTAGAAAGTTCTTTTGGGCAGGTTTCACAGTTTAAACTCTGACTTTTGGGTCAAATACGATCTGCAAGTACTTCAGGTGTGCTTGATGCAGCTCATCCTGTACAAATTAAACCAATGCAGAAGCCAAAATGTGCAAACTCGTTGACAAATCAAACGTACGCCGAAGTACGTAGCATGGTAACTCAGCATTGGATCTCACTGTATTGAGCACCGGAACCTCCCCGGCCTTCTCAGAACTCTAAATCAGCCAATCGGCTGTCGACCCTGAGATGATCCAAGCCAAAGAACAGTGTGTATTAAGGCAGCATGCATAGCATCAGTAAACTCACTCCGGAAGTCCCCTCGTCCAATCAGGGGTAACCGCTACAGATTCAATTAACTAATCAACCAATAGTCTGCCAGAGCTGTTTAGACAGGCATAGATTCCAGATGAAAGATAATCTCATCTCAGTTGAGCCATAGAGGACTTTAAATGATCTGACCAATAGAATGGGGTTTGATTCATGTAGCCTTCAGTCCTATTGGCTGGTTCACACAACCTTTGACCCCGTAATGGAGAGAGATGACTGCTGCTGAACCATGTATGTGTGTGTGTGTGTGCGCGTTTGGTGTGCGATTTGGGTGAAAAACCTGACCACACCCAACCAGAGATGGTAAAACAGGGTTGTAGTGTAAAAAAATGATTAGTTTTCTAAGCGTTGTCTGTGGTTCAGGGTCAGACTGTGTGTTTCGGCCTGGAGTATTCAGGACGACCAGCAGCGTGTGTATGTGTGTGTGTGTGCGCACGTGTGTGTGTGGCAACAGCCCAACACCACAGCCATCTGATATCCCTACCATCCCCATGGAAAGGAAACCATCGCAACACATTGCAATGTAACAGCGTTTTTTGTGTGTGTTTGGGGTGGGGAATGGGGTTCAAAAAGGGGGGATGGGGGGAGGGGGGAGGGGTTGCCCTGACTAAAAGCCCCAACAACCCACCCCCCATCCCTCCCATCACTCTTCAACAAGTTGCTCAGACAACTCAATGTAAACTTAGTTCAGTATTCAGTATCGGGGTTTATGAACTAAGTCTGTAGATGGTGTTTAGACAGGCTTTTCATGAATATTCTTCACATGTTTCAGCCAGGCTAGGAGTGTGACGGCAATGTGCTCTTCCTCCAACAAGAGGCCGGGCTCCTTCAGATCTCCACATCCACTGTAGCACACTACCTGGGGCCCGAGGCTAGGGTGCTGCCTTGCTGGGTCAGTGTGTTACTGTGGGTGTTGGAACTGGGCCATGGTTGTTGCCTTTACAACCGTTATATTCCAACAAACGTAACTAAAAGGCATGGCTTAAGGAGCTCCGTCCCTGTAGTAGCTTCATCCAGTAGGGAAATGGTTCTAGTTTGCTTCATCCAATAGGAAACTGGTTCTAGTTTGCTTCATCCAATAGGAGACTGGTTCTATGCTGCTTCATCCAATAGGGAACCGGTCATTAGCTGTTATTTTGTATACACCAACAATATTGAAATAATACTGTACTACTACTACTACTACTACTAGAGACGACTTTCTGTTTCACTTTTTCTCCGTGTTAAAAAGCCTTTGCAATCTGTTTGGTAAACGCTTTTTCCGTAGCTCATTTCTACTGACTCATCAGACACACTGCTGCCTCTACTGGCGCTTTGCTACCACCCTCCTTCTCTCCTACCCCCCCCCCCCTTTCTCCTCCTCTTCTCTCTAACCCCCCCCCCCCCCCCCCCCCCATTTTCTGTTGTTCACTTACAGTGAAGTATGGTTTGAATCCAGATAATATAAACATCCCTCCCCCCATTCCTCCCCGCCGCCTCCCCCCTCCTCTTCACCTCTGCTCCCTGCTTCACAGCTGTGCGTCCCCTGTTCCCTAATAGTTTTTAAGCGCAGGAGGATCAAAGCAACCAGCTTTAAGGACAAATAATGACGTACATGTGTTGTGGAGGAGAGAACATTTATCACTCTGCTGTGGCTTTCGGAAAAAGAGAGAGAAGAGAGAGAGGAAGGAGGGGAGAGAACACTGTTGGTGTGGGTGACTAGGATGAGGAGGGAGGGAGGGAGGGGCATGCTGGTGGAGTGAAAGAGCGATTAGGAGAGAGAGGACAGTTTGTTCTTTCCTCTCTGTTTTGGGTCTTGTCCACACAGTGAACTTAACAAGCAGCAAATCTAAACAACACCAGCCCTTCGCTCTCTCTCTCTCCCTCCCTCCCTCCCTCCCTCTCCCTCTCCCTCCCTCGCTCTCCCTCTCTCCCTGGCTCACACACTGTAAGAACAGAAACATATCTGTTTTCACTGGAGCACAGTATATTTGCCTTCACTGCTCATGCTTAATATACTGAAAGATAAAGTTCTGAATCTGAACCAGATCTAATTGGATTTGATAACATTAAATAGAACACTGTCGAGCCAGTTGGGTGAATATGAGAGTTTTCACATGTGTGTGTGTGTCTATGTGCGTGGACAGTACATGTGCACTGTGTGCATGTCAACAATATGTACTTCACACCTGTATGTGTGTGTGGATACAGAACCACACCTGAGACTCCAGGCTAATTGCAGTTAAAGTCCCCCCCCCCTACACACACACACACACCGTGCTCTTCCTCAGACCTTTTGTTCTCCTCGGAGAACACACACACAACCAGGCTAGGGTTCTCCGGTTTGAGCGTTCTATTTCTGACCATTAAGGTCACAGTGTTGGTGTCATTAGAACCAGAAGTCCTCTTCAGAAAGGCTCTCCCTCCTCTTCCTCAGACAGATACACTTCCAAACCATCTTCCTCAGTTCTCTTCTCAGACGAAGAGTGGAGCGACCTGCCTCAGGTGTCGTTGTGATTTGTTCTTCAGCTCATTTCGTTGGTATATAAACTCGTTCCTAGATGAGTTCTGCTTCAATCTGTTCTCCTTATTGGTTCCGTCGCCAATCAGTCGCAACAGCAGGTCGACAGGTCCCGCCTCTTCATTTCCTATCTCAGTGTTCTTATAGGTCACATGCACTATTTGAAAAACAATCAGTGATCTCTCTAATCAGATTGGACCCCCCCGACAGGCTCCGCCTCCCTCATTAGTCATATTTGTCCTTAAAAGCGGTTGGGAATCACTGCTTCCCTGAACCATTTCTCTGTCCCATCAGTTCCACAATACAGAATATGAATGTTACAGGAGTTTTGTCTTCTGTGATCTTTGTTTCAAAGAATGTTGTGCCATTTTGTTAATAGCAAAGAGAGATATTGAACATATATTAAAAAGAAGAGCTATTTTAAATTATTTTTTGGCTTTTTTTTTTTGCAATATTTATTTTCTTGTATTAGATTCTTCTTTGTAGGAGGGAAATTCGAAAAAAAAAATATTTTTCATTAGTGCAAAAAAAACTATTTTTTTCCTTTTTGTACACTTTCGATGTTTAAGCGAAACTTTAAAAGCAATATGATGATGTTCCATGTGACTGTATCTGCATGCTGTTTGTGTCGCCTTAAAGATGGCTGTGTCGACTATGAACCCCCTCCCTCCCCCTTTCCCTCCCCCCTCCCCTCCCCCCTCCCCTCCCCACCCTCCCAACCTGTGATGGGGTTGACCAGTACAGTCAATAAAGCAGTGCTTTCTGTGTACTTGCTGCCTTCTCTGCCTCTCTGCCCGACAACAACTGATCTCAGACATGTTCAGCCTTTTGGGTTCTGGAAAGGAATACTAGTGACATCACTGAGGTCTACTGACCTGAGTCCTGTTTAGAGAGAGCAAAGAAATCCAGACGCAATCCATTCACCTCATCTGTAGTCTGTTATGCTACTGTTAAAGTGTGTTTGTTCAAGTGAGGGACTACAGCACCCAGAGTTCATTGCAGGAGTCGAGGTCTGAGAACTCTAGTGTTCACGGTGATGGATTATGGCCGTGCTGCTCTTAAAGAAACAAAGCCTTGACTTCAGAGCACTTGTTTAAAGTGTCCCATCATGCACAGCAGGCTGAGGAACTGAGCGATGGTTTGTTTCTGTTGATCTTGGGCAGCTTCCAGGACACTTTGCAGTAAATGACGTCATCTCTTCCTGGACCCTCACCACCCACACACACACACACACACATACACACATGAACACACACACAAACACAAATACACACCAGCACACAGACACAAGCACACAAACACACAGATATGACTACACACAAACACATACACACACACAAATACAGTCTCAAACACACATACCATGACACACTTGAAGGGGAAGACAAGCTAACTTGAAATGCAGCAGTTACACCATCTCGCCACACGAAGGCGCAGCTAGCATTTGGAACTATGAGTGTTAGGATGAGAAGAAGAAAATAAAGTTGCATTTTCTAGAAGGGTGGGAGGAGGCGAGGGGAGGGTGTGTCATCCGCCATGGTTATTCCTGTCGCAGCCAATAGCACGTAGCGTAATGGATGATGTCGGTGCCTGTTGGTATGGTAACAGGCTCACAGCCCTGGATGACTGTAGTGTGAAGGTTTAGATGAATCTGAGCCAGGGACAGACTGAAGATCGAGGATCAGCCATCGTAGCTGCAGGCAGAGCGCGCTATCTGCATGGAGGGGCGTGACAGCCAGCCTGTTTATAATCAGTCCTCTGGAAGCCTCTAGTGGTGGTGTGGGGTTACTGCAGCAGACTTCGTCATGGGGTCCAGCCTCTAGGGCTCCATTGACCTGCTGAACCATCGACACGCTGGCATTGAGGTGAAACACAGAGACTCACACTAAGCACAGGTGTTTTTTTTGCACATGCATTGGTCCAGTGTTACGGTCCCTGCTGGCTGCCTTTTTAACTTAATTGTGATCCTGCCGATTATGCAAATTTAGGTGTATGATTCCGTGTCGTGGATTGGTCCTTTTCTTGAGCTGAGGCCGCCCAACCTGCCAATCAGAAGACGGCAATCAACCTTAGCTTCCCTTTAAATAGTGTATATGTAATATACTTGTTAGTATTGGTCTCATACCATTTAGGTTGACCTAGAGTGTTTGCGAGATTTTGAAAGTGCCCAAGATATTTTTACGATATCCACGTATAGTTTTTGTTTGTACAGATATATAATATAGCATAATTCACGTTTCAATATCGATAGCTGCCATTGAGTTTGCACTTAATCGTGATCCTGCCGATTATGCAAATTCAGGTGTATGATTCCCTGTCGTGGATTGGTCCTTTTCTGGAGTTGAGACCGCCCAACCTGCCAATCAGAAGACGTCAATTATGTCTGATTCTGATTTTGGGGGTTATTTGTTGTACTTGGAGTGTTGGACTGTATTTTCCTTTAATTTCATGTTGTAAATTGTTTATTTCCCAGCTTTTGTATAGGCTGCTTTTTGTGTTAGATTTCCCTGTGCAAGCGCACTCTTTACTGGTTAATTAAACGCTTTCATTTAACCAGAACCTGTCCAGTTGTCGCTTCCACTTTAATTGCTATCCCAAACTATATGTTACTGCTCTCCAAAACGAGCCGGTCTGTAACACCAGGCATGATCTGAACTCTGCTGTGCTTGTTAACTATTTATTAATTTATATTCATTATCAGTTTTATTCTCAGTGTAAGTTTACACATACGAGGTGCGTACAGTGTACATGTTACATCCATCCATCTGCATACATTTACATTTAGTCATTTAGCAGCAGACGATCCACCCCTCTCTCTAACCATACACCTAAACTATTTTATTCTGAATTCTGATTCTGATTATATCTGTTCATATATCCATCTTGTATATCAGTCTATATATACATCTAACCAAGAGAGGTATCCCATGTTCCTTCTTGTTAAACAGCCTGCAATGCAGCTGAGTCCCACTTTTTTACTACAGTATCAAACTTTCTCTTTCAAGATGGCTGCTTCAGACCCCCAGGACCCCATGTGTGTGTGTGTTAGTGTGTGTGTGTGTGTGTGTGTGTGTGTGTGTGTGTGTGTGTGTGTGTGTGTGTGTGTGTGTGTGTGCTAGTGTGTGTGTTATTGAGATGTTACAGAGGAGGTTAACGGAACAACTGGCTCCCTGCTGGGTTTATTGTCAGTGAAAGTGTGTGTGTGTACCAATGTACACAGTAGCCGTGCGTGTGTGTGCATGTGTGTGTGGGTTGGTGTGTGTGTGTGTGTGTGTTGCTATGTGTGTGTGTGTGTGTGTGTGTGGTGGGTGTGTGTGTGTTGCTATGTGTGTGTATGTGTGTGTGTGTGGTGGGTGTGGGTGTGTGTGTGTTGCTATGTGTGTGTGTGTGTGTGTGTGTGTGTGTGTGGTGGGTGTGTGTGTGTTGCTATGTGTGTGTATGTGTGTGTGTGTGTGTGTGTGGTGGGTGTGGGTGTGGGTGTGTGTGGGTGTGGGTGTGTGTGTGTGGTGTTGCAGCTGGTTGCATTATCCTACTGCAGGTCCCCAGGCTGTCTCCAGCTCTGTGAGGAGATGAAAGTCCTGCTGACAGAACAGCCTCTTCTGCTTATTACTGAGGAGGAGGGGGGGGGGGGGGGGGGGGCTCACTGGCTGGGACTGGGAGAGGGAACAGGAAGAGAAATGAGCAGTATGGAGGAGTAAAGAGAGAGAATGCTGTGGTGATGACAGTGTTGCAACTACCACACACACCTACACACACAAATGTGTCTGATCACTAAGAATAGATCCCCCTTCTGTCCTTTTGGGGGGTTCGCTTGCCCTCTTGTGTGCCAGTAAGGGACGCTTCTGACACAAGCCTGACTAGACAGCTGGCTGGAGCGGGGTTCCCATGGTAACGAGGAGGAGGAAAATAGACTGAGGATTATATCTCTGTGCAGAAAAGCAGGCTTTAATGTTGTATTCTTGTTTCTTACGTTAGTGCTGCAAACTTTTTACATTTTATCAACTGGGTTATTTTAACTCAGGTTATTTAAGTAATTTAGTCAACGTTGAAGACCCCCCCCCCCCCCCAAAAAAAAAAAAGCTGATTTGTTCACTGTGTAACCTAAAACGGAAGTACAGCTGACGTGCCGCTTTCAAAACTCTAAAAATCTGAATGAGAAACCTTTTTACTTTATGATAAATTGTAGTGACTAACGTCTTCCATTGCTTACTGATTAATGTCATGTAATATACTTTGTCATACAGTTATGAAAAAAATACAAACTTTGCGTCAACTACACTACAGCCCTTTTGTGGCTGAAAGTTGACACTGCATCAAGGGGGCTTAGCCTTACAGTAGGATTTCAAGGATTTAAATCCAGCCTGGGCTTCTTTCTTTCCCCCACATTTCCCTTTATCTATTCACTGCCTATCCTAATAACCTAGAAGTATCATGCATGATTTGACCCTAAAAACTGTTTGTATCAAAACAGAACTGTAAGTTGATCTCAATTGACACCAGCAGCCTACTAACACCTCTACTGGGTCCAAGAAGTGTTACCTGCCTGAAGGGCAGCGTGGTGGTCAAACACATTGCAATTGAAAGTTTGTATTTTATATATGCAGCTGCAGTTGTGTGTTTCCTCAATCTTATGCAGCATTTTAGAGGACTAGAACAGACTAGACGCCATGTCTCATAATTTTCCAATCAGAGTTTTGAAAGGTGAGGAATCCGGGACGCATTGAGCGGAAATACAAGGTGAAAGTGATGAGAAAGACGACTTTGAAGGACACGGCTTTACAAGGGATGCAACCCCGGGTGAATATGTGGCTGTTGAAAGGCAACAGGTAGGATTTAAAGTGTGACATCTGTGCTTCCAGGCTTGTAAATATTCATGTTAACAGGCTGGTTAGTGTTTGCTAACACGGGGAATGTAGTAGGCACGTGGGGTGTGTGTGTATGTGTGTGAGGGGGGGGTGGGGGGTGTTAGCAAATGCTTAACCGAGGTTGCCGAAAATATAATGCAGCAAAATGAATGACAGAGAGTCTGACAAACATAACTTGTGATAATAACTCTGGTTTACCATGCACTGATTTGCTACAAAATTTGGTGGCTTGCAGATTGTCATGTTAAACTGTTCTCAGTGTCTTAGCCTTAGTGTTGGCAATAGAAATAGACCATACCCAGGAGAGGAAGAAGGTTCTTGTTTTTCTGAGAACTGCACTTGTAATTCTAACTTTAAACCATGTAAATGCATTTATTCCTGCCAAATTACAATCATACAATGGACGTATTCTCAAGCAGATAAATATTGTTCACTTTCATCACTGCGTTTGTAACGTTCGCATCACACGACCCCTTAAAACCCCCTTCCATTGGGATGCGCTTCACCACCGCCATCTGGTGTTGAACTGTGAGAACTGCACTTGTAGTTCTTACTTTAAACCACTAGATGGTAATATCGTAGCGCAACCTAATGGGGACACTAGAAAAATACCCTAAATCTAGATTTAACACAGGACAAGTGTGTTGACGGCTATTTTAAAGCAAACCAATGTTTTTGTTAAACCCAATGGTATAACCCTATGCATGACATATTTTAATTTTATTAAAGTGAAATAATAACAAGTAAATATGAGATAAAATGCATAATTCTGTTAACTCTGTGTTTGTATATCCTGCATAGCGAATAAAATAGATTCTGATAGATTCTGATTCTGACAATAAACGACAAACAGATTTCAACATGTAATTTATTTTCATGTCATTTATGTGTTTTATATATAGTTTTAGGATTTTAACTTTTGATTCAGAGTTGCCAGTTTGGCTGTCAGACATGAGGTTTTGGTTGCCACCATTGACGGCCTGTTAATTGCAGGCTGCGTTAACACCAAATACCAAAACGAAATAATTTAACGTCTTTTTTTGACTGTTTGGCTAATTTCGGACCTGCGAATAAAAAATGCATTACAGAAGCACCAGAATTACACAAATGACCGCCTTTCACTTCTTCCTATGGGAAATGTAGCTAAACAATTAACCTATGTCTGACAGAGGACGTAGTAAACCAATCAGAACGCAGACGCTTAATTGTTGCTGAACACCCCTCCTTCTACACTGGGTAGTTTCGCCCGTTTCCAGGGTAACGGTTGCGTACACATCATGGACAACGTGCTGGAGTGACTGAGACACAATAATTTCTGATGGACTCTCATTAAGGCTGTTATTCATTGCAAACATTTATTACAATTTATGATGCAAACAACAGTAAAAGTCTCTCCTATCAGGGACAGTTAATGGATACCAGAGAAGTATGAGACAGAGGGACAAAACAAACTTTATTAATGCGCCATTCCGTTATGTTTCTTAAGAATAATAATAAGAAAAACTACAACAGATCAGAGACAATATGTTCTCATAATCTTCAACATTTATTTTTTTATTGTTAAATTTGGCATCTGCTCCCTTGTAATGTACTTTCGTATATGGTCGTTAAAAAAACAAAACTTAAAGAACAAGGCATGCATAATAGTTTCTGATAATGCACATTGATTGAAGGAAACCGCTTATTGAAAATCCATGTACGATGGACGTGTACATTTCATACGTGGTCCCTTGTAGATTTCCTAGGCCTGCGATTTGGCCCTGTTCCAATACTCTCCAATGCATCCTTCCCCTCCTCCCCAAGAGAGAGAAAATATTGATCTGATATCAAATGCCTTCCGAACCATGCCGGCTCGTATATCTGTGATGAGGAGAGGAAGTGTGGAAACACTCCAGAGTATTTGAGCAGTAATTTATGTCCACGCTCTGCTAACTCCACCAGTCTAATATTCCCCTCTGAAAGAGATGCTCTGTCTAGGAATGGATAGACCCGTTGCCGCCGACGACCACAGGGTCATAATAAGGTGGTCGGGGGGCGTACACTAGAGGCCACGGTGACATTTCTACTTCCTGTCGTAAAACTACCCTTGATAGATCCGCTTATTTGTATTTTTCTTCTTCACAATTCTTCTTCATCATCATCATCATCATCATAATAAATCGCTCTAGTTAGATCATGTTTGTTTGTGCTACCTAAAGAATCTCACCCTTGGAATGGTTACTGTGGCCAATATCATTCTGAACTCATTCTAGAACGAACAAAAAAAAACCCCAAAGAACAATCTCTTTCCACTGTTGGATGAAAACCTGTCTCTCTCTCCTGCCAACGTCTCCTGCTCAGAAGAACCCCGATACTTCTGCATCACCTACAACTCACAACAAAGCTCCTCCACAGAAGTTTCCGGACCCTAAAACCTGCCGCTCCGACCGTGAACATCCAACTAAACGTTAACCTGGGATACATGAGTGAAACAAATGGATCTAAATTCATGACGTCAAGCTAAATAAATGCACATTGGCTCCATAGTTATAAACAGGCGAGACCATGACAACGCTACCTGGGAGAGGACAGCTGCCATCTTGGAGGTCTCGTGTACTCGAAACCATGTTTCTGTATATTTATACATCTATATACTTCATATATAAAAAAATAAGGGGGGGGGGGGAGTCCAACTTATCGCGGTCTTCAAACAACTAGTCGTGCGTCGGCTTTGCTGTTAAAAAAGTATTTTGCAAACGTGTACCGACTAGATTAGCCTGTTCCAGGCTGCTCAGAATGAGTTGGAGATGAGAGAGAGGGAGGGAGGGGGGGGAAACTTTAGAGTTGATACCTTTCAGAGTCATGTACAGAGTTACAGTTTAGAATGTGTTGGTCACAACAACATGTCATGAAGGCAGATGGGTGGGAGGGAGGGAGGGTACAAGATGGAGGGGGAAAAAAAACTATAAAACAAAAGAAAATCATCTGTTGGAATGGGAAAAACATCTCTGCAGAATCGTGAGATGGAGGGAGAAAGAGAGAGAGAGACAGATGGCATGGAACCAAATGTTCGACCAATAAAAGTCTATTGGGTTTGAGTTGTGTTGATTTTTTTTTTCTTTCTGATAGCGACTTTTATAACCAAACATGGGGCTGAGTATGGTGGTGGGAGGGGCGTGGGGGCGGCAGGCCTGGGTGGAGCTCCCCTGCCACATGGCAGGTCTGACTGGGCTGCTGTCTAGTCGATGTACTGGGACAGCCAGCGGAAGCCCTCTCCATAGCCCTGCCTCATCTTTACGCTGCACATGAACACCTCCAGAGGCCGTGTGTTCAGCTCCTTCATGGGAGTGCTGCCCTGGAGACCAAAACAAACATCCATAGATGAGTTAAAACGCAGCTGTCAGCATGGATGGAAGCAGAACACCAAAACGCAGGAGCCTCGTCTGTATGAGTGTCCTCACCTTGCCCGTTGTCTGTCCATACAAGCCAAACAGCTCCCTAAGCTTCTCCTCACTGACGGCCTCTGGTCTGTCAATCTTGTTGCCGAGGATCAGGATAGGCACATTACCGATGGTCTCGTCTGTCATTAATGCCTAAAGGGACGAGGAGAGGAAAATGTTGGAAATGAAAGACCAAACCACACCAAACCAAACGAGCCCTGCTCTCTACTCCTCCCCCCCCCCCACCCTCACGTGACCTCACTGGGCTGTTTGGATTCTTACGTCAAGTTCTGTTTTGGACTCCAACAATCTTGGGTGGTCTGCACAATCCACAAGGAACACGATGCCATTGATGGCTGGGAGGTAGTTTTTCCAAACTCTACGAGCTGCAGACACAGACACAGTGTTACTGTATGTGATGAGTGTTGTTGACCTTCGTTAGAAGCCTCCAGTCTCCCACCCACTATTACAGCGACAAACCCCCTGTTGCTTTAAATGAATGTGTGTCTCTCTCACACACACCTTGTGCATGGCCTCCAAGGTCAAACGTGGTGAAAGTCATTCCGGCGATCGTCAACTCCTCCGACGCTGAAACAGGAAGACAATCACAACGTCACCATAACAACACTGCAGCACAGGAAGAAGCATCACAGAAGACCCTGTTCTGCTCCTTCACTCCCAAAGGTCAAGATCAAAGGGGCAGGGGTTTAGTATTACCCGGCCACTGTTGCCGGGCAGATCTGGGATCACCCTGAACTTACTTGGATGTAAAGTCGGGACGTGTTGTCCCAATCTGTCATCTTTGAGCATGTGCAGTAACGTCGTCTTGCCAGCATTGTCCAAGCCCAAGAACACTAACTTGCCTGATTTCTTGTACAGTCCTGAAAGTCAAAACAAATGTGTCATCAAACAAGTACAGATACAGATCCTAAGTAGATATTCTCATAATTTTGAAATCGCAATTAAATCAAAAGGTTGAAACAGAACAAAATTTTGGGTTTTATTACAGAATACAATTGACAGCAGCTCTATATCCCTGTTGCATAATGAAATACATTGAAAGGTATGTTATATAACGACAAAGACAGCGTTTCAGTACCATCTAAAGACAGAACGCTGACAGCTGTAACTGAACTGGTTTGAGTGTGTGTCTGTGTGTGTGTGTGTGTGTGTGTATCCATGTCCTTCTGTCAAGCGTCTGTCATCATTCCTCCACTGTTACTCACGTAAGCAGTACGTTACCTGTTTAACAAGCTACTGTGTGAAGCCACACCTTGTATGCAACAGAGACATCCTAACAAACACAGAAACTAGGTTAACCCAAGTCTCCTCGAGTCTACTGACACGGAAACCGACACCTGTTTAAACTCCAGCAAGTCCCATAGAGGCACCAGTTCCTAAGTAGGAAATTCCTGCCAGTTCTCAGCTACTGAAACAGAACCTAGAGATGGTGTCTGGATAGGATCCAGGGAGCCTGCCCTCCTATCTGTCTGGTTATTATCATTGTGCTGCCAGCTTGGCATTAAGCCTGTGTTCATACACCATGTTGTGTGTGTTCCCTAATTCCTCCTATGTCCTCTCATCCACAGGCTGGGCCAAGGAGCTGCCTGTCTGACCCACCAGCGTCGTCCAGGTGGCCAGACGAAGCACTGCTGAGCAGCGGCTTGATCCCTGTGAGCGTGCAACAGACTGAGCGTGTTCGTCCACCGGTACTCACCTAGAAACTGTAGTACGCTACTGAAACCACTGTAAATCCAGTCAAATATGAAGGACATATCCGGAGCTGTTGAATCCTGGAAGACAAACAAGAGGAGGAGATCACAGGTGAAACGGACGCTAATGAAGGACAAGATCACACGCTCAACGGGCCTGGTTTACAGTCCAGACGCTGGGCCCTGGAGTTCAAACCGAAGCGTAAGAGTGCAACGTGAGGAGGCAAAGCTATCCCTCCCTATCTGGAGCAGCTAAGAGATAAGGACTGTGACAATCAGCGGCTATCCATTGAGAGTATTATCTTGTTTCATTTTGGATTAATTGTGCTGAAGAACAAGGAGTTCACAAGTCAATGTTCACAGTGTACTGAAGCCAGACAAAGAAGATGGGCACCATGAAAAAGAGGCTTCCAGTACCATCAAACTTCACCATGGATTTAGATTTTTGTCAGATTGGGAGTGGGAGTCAGGTGGTTCAGCGGTTAAGGCGTTGGGCTCATGATCGGAGGGTTGTGAGTTCAAATCCCGGTGGCTACATGACATGTGTATGTCACTTACAGCAAGATAAAGATAAAAGCATCTGCTGAATGAGTAAATGTAAAATAACCATACAGGAAAGTTAAAGGTATAGCAAATATCCCCAGAAGTGAGTTATAACTTTTAACAGTTGTATCCTACTGTTAGGTGGGGGTACAAGGGTTATTCCGATGCAGACAGCCCTTCCCTTAACCGCTGAACCTCACTTTGTACCCAAAAGTGAACCCTGGCATGTAGCGTGCCATCATCCAGCACGGTCACCCACACTGGGCTTCAGCAGCAGGGGAATGAGCTGCCCCCGACCTGTGGCTCTCCTTACGCAAGGTGTAAACAACCCCAGGGTTGAAGGGTGCTGGTGCCAAAGGTCAGGAACATGCTAATACAGCTGAGCTACACGTCAACAGACGTCCAGCCAATCTGCTCTCTCCCAGCCTCGCTCTTTGCCCTGCCGGCTGACACGCCTGGGCCGCCCTGGAAGAGAGCCCACGTGGGACGCCCCTGTGTGTGCCGGTACTGCAGAAAGCAAGGAGCCTAACCGAGGGGTCTCGAGACGCCAGATGCATCTGCTAGAAGCTTCCTCCAGCTTAAGTATTAGTAGTATGAAGTACGAACAACATTATGGTGACTGAAACATCACTACATCAACAGACCAGTCAAATCATTACTGAAATATTTAAATCTTCTGACTGGGGAATCTACCATGAATTCTTTACCATCCCTTCAATGTTCTTGTCACTTCCTGTAGAAATAACATGGTTAAATACAGGCTATTTGTGGACTGACAGCTTATGGTTTATTTACATACAGTTACTCCTCACAGCCGAAGACCCCCTCAAAAATAAAACTTTTGTATTAGTTATTTTGATCTATTTGAAAGCTTTCATCATAAGTTCAAACAAAACCATCTCATATGGAAGATGCTTTATTTAATCTTTATCTTCTTTTTGATTGATTAACGGATATATGCAGTTAGAATTTTTTTGCTTCAAAAAATACAAAGAAAGAATCCTGCACCAGCATTGCTCACCTGGTCCATTTGATACAACTTTGTTACTACCAACGATAAGACTATACAAATTAGTGTTCTACAAATATATAGGATTTTTGGCAGTAATACAAATGTCATAATAGGTTCTTACAAAGTAATATGACAGTAATGGCTCCAGCAGCTCAGGACTGCCTCCCATTATCACAACTCCAGACTAGCATTATAGTTGTGAAATCATTAGCTTGGGGACGTGTATTCTTCTTGTAATTGGCCTCATTAGGTCTAACTTTCGCAGCGTCCAGTGTGTCATGGTGGAGAAGTTGGGACTTATTACATATTCATGGGGCAAAACTAGCCAAGTAACGACGACGTGTCATGTTTTCGAGGCATCTCCAGGCTGGTTAGATGGCTACTGTAGCCTAGCCTTCAGTACAGTCATTAGTATTATCCATATAGCTAGAACTTAACTTGAAAGATTATAAAACAGCGAGAAAAAGTTTCTGTACTAAAATATTGATCAGTCGATGATCCAGTGATAGAATAAGGTTGGTAATAACTCGCAGTGTTACACAACTATTCAGGTTTCCGCTGTTGCTAAGGTCGGCTAGCAACGGGCGGAGAGCCGCATCATTTTGACAGAAAATATACATTTCATGCTATAACTTACCCGCGTTATCTACGTGTAGATGAATTGACTTGACGTATTTATTCTTAACACCATGAAAATTGGTCCCCTAAGTCAAACCAGAGCCCCTTAATTGACGCCTTCCTCTCTTTCTTCGTGTTTTGTTACAAGAGCCACGACACAGTAATGGCTGAAACTATCCACCTAACCAGGCTAGCCGCTTCCGGTTAGTGTCTCACTGTCACCTTTCCGACAGGGATACACAAATATGTATGATTATGTAGTTTATTTTGTCCGTATATATTAATTGTTCTAATATCATACAATTTCAAGTCGTTTCGCTTTTTATATAGATTTTTTTTTACGTGTGACGTTTAACGTTACGTATGACGTGTAACTTTTTTAACATCTCAGTCGATTTTTCAGATCAGCTGCATCTCTGTTTTTGACCAAGAAAACAACATTTCTAAAGTATGCCCATCGAATCACAAGCACAGAGCTAAATGTTAAAATATATATTTATTTTCCAACATGCTTGGTTCACTTTATTTAAATATTTATTTATTATCTGTATTTGTTTAGCCTTTTCTACTTTTATTCTGCTGCTGTAGCAAGTACAAATTGTGGGATTAATAAAGTATATCTAATCTAATCGTATCAAGACTTGATTATTTTTACAATGCACTTGTAAGCGTCCCTTTTTGTTTCTAGTACATTCGAAAATCTCGATGCACAGGAAATGCCACGTGTACACAGTGCGCATGCTTGAGGAGGTTTAGGTTGATCCCAACTTCCGGTGCTGGGAGAGAGAAGTGTCTCACTTTATGATCTTCCCCAGGCCTCCACCCGTACAGACGGGGAACGGCCCTCAACCATGATCCTCTGAAAAGCTAACAACTCTGATAGCTTCATTAACTTGTCACACCGTAGACAAGACGCGGATAAAGCCGCTGTTTTTCCATCAAAACAAACCAATAACCGTTACTAACCGTCACCGCGAGCCCGCCAGTCAAAGTAAGTCGTTGCTAGGCTACAAGCTATCCGCCTAGCCAGCAGCTCTAAATCTGATCACGGTGTCTGTTTCAAAATGTCAACTACGGGCTTCAACTCTCAGAATGGCTCAGGAGGAGGACAAGCCTACGCAAATGGTGAGTTTAGTAACGGTTAGTAATGTAGTGGGTTTAAAAGGTTGAACCACCAGGAACCACCTGTTCAAATCACAATGATGTGTCAAAATCACTTAAGCTGGGTTAGCTGCTCTCATAGCAGCTAATCACCGAGCTAGTTAGCTTCCAGTCCTCCTTGAAAGGGAGGGAGGAAGGGAGTGCTGGTCCCAGATCAGGGTTTAGGATAGCTAATGGAGCTAGGCTAGGTAACTTTCCTCTCCAGGGCCGGGGAAGGACCTTCTAGAATGTTGTTCAGCCTGAGTTTGACAGCTGTTATTAGTCATTAAACAGCAGGTAAAAACATCTGGTAAAATCAATCCTGTCATGATCAGGTTGTTGCTGGCTGGAAGGCAGCAACTTGTATTTTACTCTAGCTAAATTTACGGTGTTCGTCGGTAAGCTAACTACATACAGACTGTCCACAGTGATTACTTTTATGTAAATAAAAACATATTGTAGGATTTGTCTTTAAGAACGTTATTTAGTAAACGAGCAACTCGATAACCTCAAAATGAGCCGATGTGAACTGTCACTACAATCTAACGTTAGCCGACCCGAAATAACAATCTTTTCAGGGTAGTTTTCAAACTGGCAGGTTGGCTTATTGACCTTTGCCCCCTGAAGTTGTATTACTCATTTCATATAAAGGTTGTGAAAAACTCCCGTCACGATTGCCAGCGAATGTCAAGATTAGTGACTCTCACGGAATTGCGCAACATCCAACCAACACAACTCTGTGAAGAAAAGGACCGAGCATTAGACAGAAGACAGCCATCTACGTTTCACTGTAGATGTGGCATGTTGGGGATGTTCCAGATCTGCAACTTGTCAGATACATCTGTACTGGTTCTCTCTACGCCAGCAGCAGACGCCAGCTTCGACAATCTTTCCCAGCGGGAGGAAACACAATATTCTTAAGTTTGAGATAATTAGTGAAGGGAGAAAGTAGTGAAGTGTGTGTTCAGTGTCTTGGTGTTTTCTAGACTAAAGGTAAACAAGGTTGAAACGGTCACACTTCTGTTTCGTAGCTTCTCTCTCTCTCTCTGATCGCACTTTTGGTTGCTTCTTTATCAGAAGGCTTCTACTGCAGGACTGACCTTTGATATCTGACCAAACTATCTTCTCACAGATTGCAAGCCTTTTACATTGTAATGACACTGTCTCTCAAGGTCTGGCCTCTGTTGATTAACGTTGATCTTGTTTGCAAGAAGTATTGTAAGATCTGTAGTCTGCTTGATTGAGTCTCCTTATGACGCAAACTCATCTTGGGTCAGGGTCGTCTACTTTAATGCAATTATTTTTTATTCCACCCTGCACCTTTTCCCTTAATCTGTCTATCTAAAAAAGAAGTACTTGCATGCCTGGTGGTGTTTTTTAATCGGCCAATCGGTTGCTCTGGACACCAGGGAAGAGCGTTTCTATTGGCGGGGAGGGAGCGGTGACCGTGGTCAAGGCCGACCTGGGGCTTAAATCGGGAGATTTCTCTGTTTGCCTGGAAGGTCAGGGATTATGTCGGTGTCAGTTCATCCTCGCCATTGAGAAGAGTTGTTTAGTAATCCCACTCCTCCACCTGTTCACCAGGCTGGGGAGCCAGCAGGTGTGGAGGGAGTGAAGCACCAGCAGGTCTGGATCATGTGCAGGACCAGCAGGTCTGGATCATGTGAAGGACCAGCAGGTCTGGATCATGTTAAGGACCAGCAGGTCTGGATCATGTGCAGGACCAGCAGGTCTGGATCATGTGAAGGACCAGCAGGTCTGGGTCATGTGAAGGACCAGCAGGTCTGGATCATGTGAAGGACCAGCCAGGTCTGGATCATGTGCAGGACCAGCAGGTCTAGATCATGTGAAGGACCAGTAGGTCTGGATCATGTGCAGGATCAGCAGGTTTGGATCATGTGATGGACCAGCAAGTGTAGTCACAGCCCATTTATACTTTGTTTCACTTAGTTTAGGATGTTGTGGTTGACCAAGAAACATCCATAATGTATGTGCTGTAGGAAAGATTGTATTATTCAGACCCATGTGTCATCTATACATATGCATGAAGGAACACCTGTTGACTGTCTCTGTTGTTTTGAATTCAAATGAAGTGATATGACCTTTTTTGACCTCGTATCTAAACCCCACCCCCTTTCTCCTTGTCCTTCAGGCCCCTCCCAGAACCAAGTCCCCCTGCAGCCTCCAGGACAGGGTTACAACACAGCCCACCACATCCCCTACAACCCCATGCAGGCCAAGGCCCCCATGCCCCCTGGCCCTGGACACTATAACTCTGGGCCCTACCAGCCCGGTCCTCCTGCTGGATCCTACCAAGGCCCGCCAGGTCCTCCCATGATGACTAGGCCTCCGATGGGGTCCTTAGGGGTCCACACCCCTCCTCAGTCCTCAAGTCCCAGCCCGGGCCCCAGCCCCATCCCTGGCCCCAGGATCTCCCCCCTACAGAGCACCCCCACTCCGCCTGCGCCCGTCAACAGCTACTACCCTGTCCCCCCTCAGCAACAGCCTGCCCCCCCCAACTGGCAGTACGGAGCTCCTCGACCAATGGGAGCGCCGCCTCCCATGGCCACGCCTCCCCTCGGCCCCATGGGTAACCACGTAGGCTCGTCCTCACCCGGACCGCCGCCGCCGTCGACCGCAGGCTACGGCGTGGCAGCAGCCGTTCCTCAGCCTCCCGCCTTCCACAACGCCACTCCTCCCCCGGGGCCGGGCCTTCCGCCTACCACCGTCCACGGATACATCCAGCGAGGTGATTTGAAACCTGGCCAGAGGCTTCCCCACACCCCACATCTCTGCCTGCCACTCAGTCAGGAGGTCACTGGATGGCCATACAACACCGATTTATAATCCACATTAAATGTGAAACTCTAAATTTACGTTTAGTTGCCAGGTTAGCAGACAGAGGGGTAGGGTTAGGGTGTTTTAATGCGTAGTAGGAAGTAGGAAAAGGCTTGGTCATGGTGGTGAGATCACTGGCTGATGTTGGAAGTGAACATTGCCCCCTGATCACACATCAGCCTATCTCTCTGCTCTTCCTACTGAATCGTAGTTCAGAGGTCGTTTAGGAACTGCTCCAGAATGTAGACATCTGTACCCAGTGCTGTGCTCCCAAGGCTGGGCTGAGGCCGGCTCCTTCAGCCAGGAAGCCTTGCTTGTTTTCTGGGGTCAGAGCTGAAGGATGGAGCTACAGCCAGGCCCATGAGATTCACACCACCAAGGCTAGTATCATGTTACGAAGCCCAACACAGATTAGACCACACACCAGTGTCCACTACCCCCATTCTTAATCTTAGTAGTGTGTGTGAGTGAGAGGGAGAGGGAGAGAGGGAGGGGGAGAGACAAGCCGGAGGTGTCTCTGCACGGTGACGTTATGTTCTGACAGCGTTTCATCTGCAGCAGCTGTCGTCACCTCCAGAGTGAGCTGATAATATTACGGCCCCTTGTGGTCCCTATCTCCCCCCCGCCCCCTCTTCATGGAGCCTGTAGGGGTGCCCCTCTGCTGGGGCCCCCCCAACCCCCTTCTCCCAGCCTGGGCTACACCCTTACACCTAAAGGTTACCATGCGATGGGACTTGAAATAACGTGATGTGTGAAATCATGGAGGGCTTTTCTTTCAGCGCTGGGTTCAAATGTCTTCCAAACTGAGACGGCATTGAAAAAAAATGTTGATGCTCTGATTATGATGACGACGCTTGACTTTACTGACCTGTTGTTGTTCTAAAAAGGCTCCGCCCCCCCTCCGATGAATCCAGTGGCCCCCAACACATACCAGCCTGGCAGAGGCTCCTACGGACCCCCGCTCCCCGGGCCCCCCCTCCCCGGGCCACCCCCCTCCATGAGGCCCACCCCGCCCCCCACAGGCCCTCCCATGGCCAACGCCAACGCCACCCCTCCCCCCCCCCCTCCCCCCTCAGAATGACGGTGAGTTAAACACACTCTACTCCTGTCATCTGTTCTAATCAGAATCATCTAATACTAATTACTTCAATATAATCTTCTATTGTTGATTTGTTTACTGTTTTTGGTGCTTGATATGTCTGCTGTTCTTGGTCTATATGAATAACCCCCTTAACAGCGAGTCTTGGTGTTGACAGAGAGAGACAGAGAATAGAATAGAAACACCCTAGAGGGAAAAGAGAAACACCTAGAGGAAAGGGAGAAACACCCAGAGATTTCTGCTGGTTAAGTCAGGGTAACTGTAGGCAGGGAGATTTGACGTTTCATATCAGTGCAGCAATCATGTGAGTAGGAATGCTAGTTTTTTCCTACCACCAGGTTATCATGGTCTCACTACTTTTGCTTTCTCTCGACCCCTGACCCTCTACCCCAGCTCAATGTGGGGTCACAGCCAACAGCACCCCCCACACCCCCTCTGAGCCCAATAACCAGGAAGGGGATGTAGAGTGCCCAGGTGTGATTTGACAACTCTACCTGTTGTGGTGCTGTGTTGTCTTGTCTTTGAGCTAGCAACACCTCCCTCCCCCTCCTGTCTCTCTCTCTCATCTTTCTCTCCTGTCTCTTTCTCCTCTCTCTCCTGTCTCTCTCCATCATAATCTTGACTGACTGAGGGTTCTTGAAAATGTTTAGTCATGGTTTGGTTTCATCTCTCCCTCTCATCCTGTTCCTCTTTCTCTCCTTGATCTTCCTCTTATTGCTTCTCTCCTTCCCTTCCTCCTTTCCTTCCCTTTCTCTCTTTCCCTCTTCTCTCCTTGCCCAGTCATCAGTTCTACTTTCCTCTCGTGTTCCGTGTTCCATGCGTGTTCGTGACGCCTCCTTCATCCCCCCTCCATCGTAGACAGTAGTGGGACTAGCGTCAGCGACCGTAGCTTCCTGCCTCCCTCTCTCTACTTCCTGTTCTAAACCCCTCTGTCATCTCCCTGCCAACACAGGGTCGTTGCCTGGTAACGGAACGCAGTACCCCAACAGCTTTAATCACCTGGACGGCTCCGGAGCCAAGATGGGTGAGTTGATGGAGTCGGTCCATCAAATATGACTCTCAAATAAAGAAATATTCTGTCCTGGATGGACAATAATGTTTTTTTCTTTTGTTCTGTCCTGACCTCACTTCCTGTCTCTTCCATGCAGCAGGCCCGCCCCCCTCCCAGCCTGGGCCCCCTGGACCTCGACACATGGGCCTCTCCTACCCCTCCCTCCCCCCGGGGTACCAGAACACCTCAGGGCCCCCCAACGCCTCCCCTATGCACCCCACCTCCCTCCCCCCCACACAGCCTTACAGCCAAGCACCTCAGCCATATCCTCAGGTAAGGCCCCTCCCCCTCCCCACACTGGTTACATCTTCCATAGTTAGAGGGCAGTCAGTAAAATGCTCAAATCCCCCAGGCTCCAGCGGGCCCTGGCCCTGGACCCGGTGCGGCCCAGTTGAGCCCCTCCTTGGCTGGGCTGAGCTTGCAGGGCCAGCCCCCGGAGGCCCTCAGGGTGGTGAACCTGCTGCAGGAGAGGAATCTGCTGCCCCCAGGGCCCCTGATCCCCCCCACACCCTGCCTGCCCCAAGACCTGCAGAAGATCAACTGCAACCCTGAGTGAGTCTCACACACACACACACACACACACACACACACACACACACACACAGCATGGGAACACAACACACATACTGCATGGAAACACTACACACACACCAGTATGAAGGGTGATAACCTATGTGTGTGTGTACGCAGGGTGTTCCGGAGCACTCTGACTAGCATTCCCCAGACCCAGTCTCTGCTGAACAAGGCCAAGCTGCCCCTGGGCCTGCTGCTGCACCCCTTCAAAGACCTCTCAGTACGTTACACACCTGGAGACACGCACCTCTCAGTACGTTACACACCTGGAGACACACCCCTCTCAGTACGTTACACACCTGGAGACACACCCCTCTCAGTACGTTACACACCTGAAAACACGCCCCTCTCAGTACGTTACACACCTGGAGACACGCCCCTCTCAGTACGTTACACACCTGGAGACACGCCCCTCTCAGTACGTTACACACCTAAAGACACGCACCTGGAAATATAAAAACCTGGAGACACACACCTGTAGTCCCTCCCCCCTGTCAGTAACCCTGTCCCCCCCTGTCAGTAACCCTGTCCCCCCCTCCCCCTGCAGCAGCTTCCAGTGGTCACCTCCAGCACCATCGTACGCTGCCGTTCCTGCAGGACCTACATCAACCCCTTTGTGTCCTTCCTGGACCAGCGCAGGTGGAAGTGTAACCTCTGTTACCGTGTCAATGATGGTGAGCGGGTGGGGGATAATATGCATGCATTACTGTGCTGTCGGACTTAGATAATATGTGTTATTTGCTCAGCTAATATACATGTTTAGCTGACGTGTGTGTTTAGCTAATGTGTGTGTGTGTGTGTGTGTGTTTCAGTGCCTGAGGAGTTCATGTACAACCCCGTCAGCAGATCGTACGGTGAGCCTCACAAACGGCCCGAGATCCAGAACGCCACCATCGAGTTCATCGCCCCGTCAGAGTACATGGTGAGTTCAAGGGGGAGTGTGTGTGTGTGTGTGAGTGTGTATGTACATATGTGTTTGTATGTTAACTAGCCTGCTAACCTCCCCAGCTGAGACCGCCCCAGCCTGCTGTCTATCTCTTCGTGTTGGACGTATCCCATAATGCCGTGGAGACGGGGTACCTCAGCGTGGTCTGCCAGTGTCTGCTGGACAACATCAACGCGTACGTACAGACAGACAGACAGACAGACAGACAGACAGATCAACCTCCTTCCTGCTCACACACACGATCATGACTGCCAGCTGACTGTGTGTGTGTGTTTGTGTTACAGGCTCCCAGGGGATGCGAGGACAAAGATCGGCTTCATCACATTTGACAGCACCATCCATTTCTACAACCTCCAGGAGGGCCTGTCCCAACCCCAGATGCTCATCGTGTCCGACATAGATGGTGAGGGGAGGGGGATTGGATGAGGGTGGGAGTGAGGCTGGGTTGAGTGTGCCCAGATTAACACTCAGCCCTGTTCCTGCAGATATATTTCTACCAACACCAGACAGCCTTTTAGTCAACTTCAATGAATGCAAGGAGGTAAGAGAATTTGGTTAAATCTTTGGGGATTAAGTGTTAAATTTGTTCAGTGTTGTGATAGATTTTGTCTGTGAAGTGACTTAGCCTCGCCCCCCTTGCAATGCTGACATCCTCTGTGTGTCTGTTAGCTGGTGCAGGCCCTGCTGAAGAGCCTGCCCCAGATGTTCTCCAAGACCATGGAGACCCAGTCGGCCCTGGGCCCCGCCCTGCAGGCCGCCTTCAAGCTGCTGTCCCCCACCGGGGGCCGTGTGTCCGTGTTCCAGACCCAGCTGCCCAACGTGGGGGTGGGGGCCCTCAAGTCCAGGGAGGACCCCAACCAGAGAGCCTCAGCCAAGGTAGGGAGAGGGAGGTGGGTGAGGGACCCTGAGGGAGAGCTTCCAGGTGCTGATTCCTCCTCTTCTTCCTCCAGGATGTCCAGCATCTGTCTCCAGCCACTGACTTCTACAAGAAGTTGGCTCTGGACTGCTCTGGCCAGCAGGTGGCAGTAGACCTGTTCCTGCTGAGCTCCCAGTACTGTGACCTGGCCTCTCTGGGTGAGTGGGTGTGGAGGGGTTTGCTCTGTGTGTTTGTCTCTGTGGGGGGGAACGTTGTGAGTTGACTTCCTGTCTCCTCCTTCCCAGGGTGCATCTCCAGGTACTCGGCAGGAAGTGTGTACTACTACCCCTCCTACCACCAGGAGCATAACCCCGCCCAGGTGGAACGTTTCCAGAAGGATCTCAAACGATACCTGACGCGAAAGATCGGCTTCGAGGCCGTCATGAGGATACGCTGCACCAAAGGTCTGCCGCCGTGGCAACCACGACCACATCGTGGACCGTAGTATTATAGTCGTATTGGAACATCTCTCCCTGACCTTTGACCCCCTCCCCCCCCCCCCCCCCCCCCCCCCCCCCCCCCCCGCAGGCCTGTCCATCCACACGTTCCACGGGAACTTCTTTGTGCGTTCCACGGATCTGCTGTCGCTGCCCAACGTGAACCCTGATGCTGGCTTCGCTGTGCAGATGTCCATAGAGGAGAACCTGGTAGACCTGCAGACCGTGTCCTTCCAGGCTGCCCTGCTCTACACCTCCAGCAAAGGTACACACACACATGTTGAACACACACACACATGCTGAACATACACACATGCTGAACACACACACACAACGTTCCTCACAGAACATTCTTCAACGGTCAGTCTGTGTGAGTTAGCTTTTGATGCAGGTTCTGCAGGATTTGTTCAGCTGTGGTGTCTGACCCTGTGTGTGTGTGTGTGTGTGTGTCCAGGAGAGAGGAGGATCAGGGTCCACACCATGTGTCTACCAGTGGTCAACTCCCTCTCTGACATCTTTGCTGGAGCAGATGTCCAGGCTATCACTGGACTACTGGCCAGCATGGGTACGTCCTGTCTGAGGGGGGGAGAGGGGGGGAGGGGTGTGTGTGTTTTTATTGGGGGGGGGAAGTAGAAAGCAGTGTGTGAATGACCCCCGTGTGTGTGTGTGTGTCGTCCTCCAGCGGTGGACCGCTCGGTGACGGCCAGCCTGAGCGATGCGCGGGACGCCATGACCAACGCTGCCATCGACTCCCTGGCGTCGTACCGCTCGGCCGTGCTGACGGTGCAGCAGCCTGGCCTGCTGGCTCCTGCCTGCCTCCGCCTCTTCCCCCTCTACATCCTGGCCCTGCTCAAGCAGGTCTGGCTCTAACACACACATTGACACACACACTCTCTCTACATCCATGCCTTGCTCAAGCAGGACTCGCACACTCACACTTCTTCTCTCTGTCTCTCTCTGTCTCTCTCTGTCTCTCTCTCTCTCCTTGTTCAGATGGCGTTCAGGACAGGCACCAGCACGCGGCTGGATGACCGTGTGTTCGCCATGTGCCAGTTGAAGTACCAGCCTCTGGCGTACGTCATGCTTATGATCCACCCAGCGCTGTATCGCCTGGACGACCTGAGCGACGAGGTGAGGCGGGCCCACCTGTCAATCACTGCCCGGACAGCGTACGAGCTCCACACGCTCCTGTGTCATTAACCTGACTTCTCTCTCTCTCTCTGTTCATCTCTGTTCTCCCTCTCTCTCCTCTCCCTCCTCCCTTCCTCCAGGGGGCCCTGAACATCAGTGAGCGCACCATCCCTCAGCCCCGCCTGCTGCAGCTGTCAGTGGAGAAGCTCACCAGGGAAGGAGCCTTCCTCATGGATGCTGGCTCGGTCAGTATAGAGGAGGGCTGGGGGGGTGGGGGCGAGGGACTATGATGGCGTCTGGTGTCCTGTTCCCCTCTCTCTAACTCCTCCTCCCTCTCCTCCAGGTCATGTATCTGTGGGTGGGCCGGAGCTGCAGCCCAGACTTCCTGTCTAAGGTGCTGGGGGTCGCCTCGTACGCTGCTGTGCCCCAGGTCATGGTGAGGAGAACACACACCCACACCTCCTGCATACAGCGCTGACATACTTTCTATACACAGCACACAAACTTACATTCGAACTCCAACACACACGCTGCATAGTCTCAGTAACGCTAATGACCTGCCCTTCCAGAACTCTCTACCGGAGCTTGAAACTGCCGAGTCTCAGAGAACCAGAGCTTTCATTGGCTGGCTGAAGGAACAAAGGCCTTTCTCCCCGCTGCTGCACGTCATCAGGTGAGATGTCGACACCCACCCTCAGTAACCTGACTGGAGCCTATGGGAGGCACAGCTGTACCATCAATTAGGCTTTGTCCTTCACTGTCTGATACTGACTTTCCTTCCTGCTCTCTCTCTATCTCACACACTCTGTGTGTCTCTGTGTGTCTCTCTCAGGGACGAGAGCCCACTGAAGGCCAGCTTTATGCAGAACATGATAGAGGATCGTACAGAGTCGGCCTTGTCCTACTACGAGTTCCTGCTCCATGTCCAGCAGCAGGTGTCCAAGTAAAGCCAGCTAACGCACAGGGAGAGAGAGAAAGAAGATGGTCTGTGTGTGTGTAAGGAAAGGTGTGTTTGTGTGTGGGGTGGGATACGTGAGAGGAGAACCACACCTGTTCAGGACAGCCTCTCCATCACACCTCATTGCTCCCTCCCTCTCTCTCTGTGCGGCTCTCATATCCTGGCGGAAGATCCCCACAAGCGAAACGCCCATCTTTAGAACTTTCTGCCTGACACAAATCAAACTTTATTTGTCGATGAGGACAAAGGGGGCGGGGTTTTCTGATCTTAGCTGCTGACCTGGCGCCTTCCGGCTGAAGCAGCTTCGTCTAGACAGCGCCGACAAGGAATCGGTGAATCTTGAATCGGATTCGAGATTCACCGATGGGTGAATCAGCGAATCGCGAAATCTATGTACGAGTGAATCAGTGTTTATTCTCATAGAACAATACTGTCTGAGAAGGAGTATCTGTCAGATACAGGGCCAGCTAATGGATTGTGAACTTTTTTTTTCTTTTTTTGCAAGAAAAAGCACAGCTATCTCTGCTTATAATAAAAGTAATAATTGTTATTCTTCTGGTTGTGCTGGGTGCTGGGCAGTCTCTACCGAACATGTTCTAGAGATGACACTGTTCTGGGTTCCCCCCTCGCCCCGGTTCTCCTAGTATCAGGAGGGGGGTGGGGCGTAGTTCAGGTGAATCTCTGCTGATGTGTTCTGTCTGCTTCTTAGGACTGTTATGAGTGGAACCTCAACAGTAAAGCTCTCTCTCTCTCTTCACTGCCCTAGTATCCGGCTATGCGGTGAGGAATAATGTTTTGCTTTTAGTTGTTTCTTTTCTTTTCTTTTTTTTGTGTGTGTGTTTCGAACAAATCTCTCATGGCTTTTTGTAAAGGCAGGGTCAGTGTTTCAGCGTTTGAAGGAGATCTGGGACAGCTGAGCCCTGTATCGCTTCATACGCTGCCTTTAATGTTTAGAAGCAGCAGCCAACCATGCAGTTTGATCCGGTTTGGTGTCGCGTCAATCCTGTCCTTTAAGAGGGACCTCCCTCCCTGTCTCTCTCCCTTTCCCTCTCTCTTTCTGTCTCTCTTTCTCTCCCCCCCCCTCTCTCTCTTCACCTCTCTCCTCTCTCTCTCTCTCTCTCTCTCTCTCTCTCTCTCTCTCTCTCTCTCTCTCTCTCTCATCCCTCCTCTGTGATTTCCCTCTGACTCATCATATAAAACACCTTTTTTGAAGATGTCTTGGATGTTTTGTTTTGTTTCAGTTTAATTTATGAGAACCCCAAATCTGATTAAATTCTGTAATTGCCTTGGATGGGAACTCACGTTTTATTATTAAACCTGTTTAAATACAAACTCTATATGAAATATTTTAATATAATAGGACACAGGAAATTCTTTAACACAGACATAACAAAAGCCATTGTGATCTTTAATCATGCTTATTGATACTTGTATATTGACAGTACTACATTATAATGGTAAGAAATGGATGATTTTAGTATGAAAATATTATGGTGAAATGAGACAAATAAATTGTTTGGGATTTTTTTAACGCTAGTTGTGGTCTGTGTCATGAACTGGACTAGAGAAGGCATTTTCTGTTCCTCCCCTCGATCAACCTTGTGTCTTTTGATCAGCAACAACTTAAACCGTTTTGTTTTTATTGTCTGACTAAGTTAAATCTCCTAAAAGATGATTTAAGAATGGCTTTAAGTTTGTGTCATCGCCCTCTGGTTTGTAACTGAACAATGTCACATGCATATTATGCCTTAGAGGGTCCAGGAGGGAGAAACACCCATATATGATTTGAACATGACACTGTTAGTTAGTCTCCTTTGGTTAACTATGTGTGAACTGCTGCTGGTTATCTATTTGTACTTTTGACAAGCCCAGCAGTCTGTCTGTTGTCCTCCTAATCTGTGTGAGTCTGTCTTAATGAATTAAGGCAGCGTTTGTACTTGCGTCACATCCTGTTCATGTATGTACATTTCTCAAATAAATACTAGTTCTATAAAAACGTGCGTGTGTCTTGTAAACAGTTGCCTGTCTTGTATAAATGAATGGGGAGGTACGTGATGTCTTTCATCATAGAGAAACTCAGTGCATAAGAGTTCAAACAGCGAGCTCGCGGTGCCGGGTCACCTGGGTCACCTGGGTGAGTAGCGTCATCTTAACACGGTTACCGGGGGGGGGGGGAATTAACCATGAGCGTTTTTTTATTATTATCAGTAAGCACCCCCAAGTGTACGATTGTTGTTTTATAATTGTAATATGTGTATTCGAAGATATGTAATAATTTTGTGTTAATAAATAAAATCGTGAGCGCGCTTGGTTCGCTGGGTGAGGTGTCGTCATCAACGTGCGCAGGAACCAGCACTCTTCAGACAATGCAACTGAAGCGGATGAAGGCAGATCAAACATTAACACAGTAATCTGATCATTTGGGGGGTGTCACATTCATCAAACTCTGGGGTACTTATAGTAGAACAACCATAATCTGGACAGTGATGGAGTCGACAGGTGAAAGTAGTCCAAAAAGCCCCGAAGAGAGAAGCGCTCTCTCTGCTGCGCAGAAAAGAGCAGAAATTCGGAGGCGAAAACTGCTGATGAATTCCGAAGACAGGATGAACAGAATTGTGGGTTTCACCAAAAATGAGTCGGAAAACAACGGTAAACAAGTAATGCTACGTGCCTCCGTCACAAGTATGCTCAGTCATATCACATGAGCGAGGGGTTTAGGTGTAACATTAACTAAAATACGACTTTCATGTCTTCCTGTGTTTCTGTTGTCACAACAGGGTCCTCCAAGTGCGCCACAGAACCCAAGTTCCACCTGGACTTGGACGGAAGTGACGCATGGACCTCCCCGTCGTCCTCGTCACCCAGACTGTCCCCGTTCGTCCCAGAGGTCTCCAGCAGCAGCCACCACCACAGCTCCACCCGGGAAAGGAGGGAGTCCCCCCAGTCTGACAGCAGTGAGATGCTGGGTGGGGTTGGCGGTGTGGGGGTGGAGGAGGAGGTTGTCGTGGGAACGGCGGGCATCCGTCAGAGGCCGAGGGGGGAGCTGTCATCGGACGAGCCCAACCGCTCCCCTCGTAGAGGCCTGCAGAAGTACCTGTCCCGTTTTGATGATGCGATGAAGCTCAGAGGCCAGCTGGCCAATGAGAAGCCGGCTCAGGATGGCACCTCCGACCCGGAGGAGTTGGATTCCTTCAGGCTGTTCAGAATGGTGGGCAGTGTCCTGCTTGCCATCTTCGTCAGAGTCTTCGTCTGCAAGTACCTGGTGAGCAAACGCTTCACGTTTCAGGTTGATGTTCGGCATTTAGAAAAGAAACACGATCGGTGTTCAGCAATGTTCTTCAGATGGTGGATGCTGAGGAAACAGTACAATCAGAATCAAGGAATGGTGTGTTGTTTACTAATGTGTGTGTGTCCCCCACTCTCTGTTGCAGTCCATATTTGCTCCGTTTCTCACCCTGGAGCTGGCTTACATGGGCCTTTTCAAATACTTTCCAAAGGTGAGTTAACAGCGACATACAAGGCGACTTGAAACTCCAGCTTCTTGATCTGCAGGCCGATGCTCTCATTAGCTATGTTAAATAAAACTAGGAAAGTGGTGGCACACTTCTTCATCTCTCTTGCTTTTGGTTGTTCCTCTCTTCCTCCCTCTCCTCCTGTTCCTCCTCCTCCTCCTCTTCTTCCCTCTGCCAGGTGGAGAAGAAGGTGCAGACCACGGTCCTCACGGCCGCCCTGCTCCTGTCCGGCATCCCTGCTGAAGTCATCAGCCGCTCCATGGACACGTACCGGAGGATGGGGGACGTCTTCGCTGACCTCTGCATCTACTTCTTCACCTTCATCCTCTGCCACGAGATCCTCATTCTGATTGGCTCCGAGGAGGCACAGTGAGGAAGGTCACGCTTAAGGGCACAGCGTCGTGGAGGAAAAAGGGTGTCAAGGGGAGGAGGGAGGAGGGGGGGTTGTACCCCTGATTGTGACCCCCCGACCTCTGACCCACACCACCACCATATATCTGCTACTCAAGCTTGGGTTTCAATATGATTTGCAAGCCATACTTGGGGTGCACTTGATTTTAACCCCACCACTGCAGCAACACCCCAGGGACAGTCAGTGGAAACTGAGAAATACATCAAACTCCACCTGGTTTCACCAAGTCATTTCATATCCAGAGTTGGAGACAGACACACTAAGGATGAATCCTCATGGGCGGGGGGGGGGGGGGGGGGGGGGGGGGGTATGAGATCGGGGGGGTTTGACGTACGTTGAGACATGCTAACGTGTATGTGTTGACATTGGTTGGAAAATAACAAAACATTCATAAGAGCTGCTTCAAATTGCCCCACATTAAGTGTAAAGTGATGTGCGTGTAGTTTTGTGATCTCTCTCTCTCCAGGTGAATATATACATGTGCTTACATCACTGGGAGCATTGGAACTGCCATAGGCCGTTATTGATTTTTTCCTTTGCTGAATGTTTATAGCCGTGCTTGCAAGTCTGTTGTAAGCCTGAACAAGGGTCAGCTTTTTGTACATGACCCCTTTGGGGAAGTTGTGTCAGAGGGTAGAAACTGAACCTGGTATTCATTAAGAAAAGGTGTTATTTACTGGGACACGGTGGGATGTTACAAGCTTTTGTGTGTCTTTGCATGAGAACTCTGGCCAGTGAAGCAACAGTCAAATATTGCTTTACAATGTTTTCTCTCTCAAACAATCTTTCACTATGTTTTTGTTCTCCCCTTTCTCTTTATTTAACTCTTTATCACGTTACGGCTGATTCTACATTTTATTAAATTAATTTATTTGCTGTGTCTGTGACATATGTTTGTAATTTGGATTTGTGTCCTTAATGGTTTGCTGTTTGGTTCCAGATAATGTTTACAAGATTATTGTGTTCCATGACTTGAACTCTAAGTTGCTTTGTTTCTGAGTGTTTACTGGTTATGTAAAATACTGAACCTATTAATATATCAATATAAACCTCTTAAAAGCTAGACAGTATACTGGAATAACTTGTGTGTGTAAAACGAATAAAACTCCCCCATACTCGTATATTTTGTCCTTTGTAGAGAGAACATATCCCTAAAAGACTACATTTTTATGACATTCTGAAATAGCAATTCCTTAACGTCGACCTCCAGTCAGCAGGTGGCGCCACTGAGCTCGTCTGCTCTCAAGAACTGCCGCATCTCTGACGTAGGCAGCGAATAACCGGGCCAGAGCAACGCATGAAAACAATGTTGGAAGTTTTAGCAATAAAGCAACAATAAAACATTGATATTCAAGTAACTATTTGAACATGGGGAGAGAGTCGAGGTAAGCAAGAAGGGCTCAACCCTATTATATAGCTGCTGTATTTTATATTTATTGTTCGAAATAAGAAAGGGATATTATTTTCCCGTCGTGGATGCGCGAGTAGCTAAGCACGCTATCCACCAATGGAGTCTTGTATGTAGAAAAGCTAATACGCTGTTTTATTATTGAGCAGGTTACTTTTACGACATCCTAATTTATTATTCAAATGCAGCTTAGTCATTGCTGGTTCATTTGATCCAAAAATACCGTTTGACATAATTTTCAGACATTACAGGAAACGCTCTGCGTCAAGAGGTCGATCTGGAAGCCGGTCTAAAAGTCGCTCCCCTGATAAAAGATCCAAGAAGGATGACCGGGCAGCGAACCGGGACAGGGACCGGACCAGAAGGGAGAGGACCCGGAGTAGGGAACGGCGTCGATCACGGTCTAGAGACAGGAAGCGCCCAAGGTGTGATGATGAGATGGATATATAATCATTAAAAAGCAGGGTTTTCAAATGAGAGTGTGTTAATGTCTCATCCTTGATTCTGTCTTGATTCAGGCGCTCCAGAAGCCGTGAGAGGAGGAGATCTCGCAGTCGCGACAGACGCAGGTCCAAGAGTAGAAGTAAAGGACGGAGATCACGATCAGCCAGCCCCAGCAAAGGGAGAAAGGCAGAGGAGAAGTAAATAAATGACCAGCAACATTGACCCCTGGTTTACATTTACGAGTCGAGCCATTTCAACATCCCATAATATCATGACGTGATAATCTTCTAATTACCCTCTATTGCTTGTAGGTCCAAAAGCAAGGAGAAGGACAATCCTGACGGTTCCTCTGAGAAGAAAAAGATAAAAGAGGAGAAAGAGGAGGAGAAAGTTGAAGACGTAAGTCCCACCCCCCCACAAGCGGCGTTGTGACGTTAAATGCATAATACATGCATGTGTACCGCGTTTCAAACCCCCCTGACCAAACCCTCCACACCCCAATCTGTCCCCCTCCAGCAAGACTTCGATCAGAACAAGCTGGAGGAGGAGATGAGGAAGAGGAAGGAACGGGTGGAGAAGTGGAGGGAGGAGCAGAGGAAGAAGGCCATCGAGAACATCGGGGAGATCAAGAGGGAGCTGGAGGAGCTGAAACAGGGCAAGAAATGGAGCTTGGAAGATGACGACGGTGAGAAATGTTGGCACAGCCAGAGTTCGAACCGGGTACCTTCTGATAGTTAACCCGATTCCCTAACCGCTTAGCCACCTGACTACATGACTTTTCCCCATCCTGCACCTAAACTCTTTTTTTCCGCCTTCGGAAAAATCCTCTGGTTTAAAACGTTGATTAATATGCCTTCAATGTTCTTGATATAGACGACGATGAGGAGGGGGGTCCCGCCCCCGCTGACGGGGATGAAGACGAGGAGGAGGAGGAAGGAGGCGAGGGCAAGGAGCTGAAACCAAAAGAGGTGAAGGAGGAGAAGAAAGACGAAGAGGAGGAAGAGGAGGAGAAGGAGAAAGAGAAGGAGATGCCTATGGAGCAGGAAGCTGAAGATGAGCTGGACCCTCTGGACGCCTACATGGAGGAGGTGAAGGAGGAGGTCAAGAAGTTCAACATGGGCGCCATGAAGGGCGACAAGGTTTGTTTCCTGAGAGCCGCTATCTTTGTTTTATTGGATACGTTTCTGGTTTAAATGTTTTTTTGTTGGTTTCAGCTGGGATCTCTAACTGTGTACGGATTCTCTTATTTTAAATAGAAAGGGGGGATGACCGTAACCAAGGTGATGACCGTCCTCAAGACCAAAAAAGGAATACACACACACAAGAAGAAGGGAGAGCTGATGGAGAATGACCAGGATGCAATGGAGGTAAAGAGAGACAAGTGATCGAAAGATTTGGCTGACATTTTAGTCCTCTCTGTTCCGGAAGCAGCATAACCTGATGTGACATCACTTCCCGTTCTCTTTCAGTACTCCTCAGAGGAGGAGGAAGTGGATCTCCAGACCGCGCTGACCGGCTACCAGACCAAGCAGAGGAAGGTTCTAGAACCGGTTGACCACCAGAAGATCGAGTATGAGCCGTACCGCAAGAACTTCTACGTGGAGGTTCCAGAGCTGGCCAAGATGGCCCCAGAAGGTGTGTGTGTGTTCGTGTGTGTTTGTGTGAAGGGATCCTATTGGCTGCTCCCATAGCTGCCTAACCCTTTCCATGGTCTACCTGGTTCACAGAGGTGAACGTGTACAGGCTGGAGCTGGAGGGCATCATGGTGAAGGGGAAAGGCTGCCCCAAGCCCATCAAGTCCTGGGTTCAGTGTGGAACATCCATGAAGATCCTCAGCGCTCTCAAAAGGTACATCCAGAATTGTATAAAATAATGAAAACGTACTCAAATATGGTTTCCCCTACCTCCTCTGTTGGTTGGACGGAAGGTTTGGAAGGTTCTAGACTGACAGGCTTGTTCGTGTCCCTTCAGGCACAGCTATGAGAAGCCCACCCCCATCCAGGCCCAGGCCATCCCTGCCATCATGTCGGGCCGAGACCTGATCGGCATCGCCAAGACGGGCAGCGGCAAGACCATCGCTTTCCTCCTGCCCATGTACCGACACATCCTGGACCAGAGACCCCTGGAAGAGGGGGAGGGCCCCCTGTGTATGTACATTCACCCAGCCATGTATCCAGGCATTACAGCCTCCATCAGTTCTTTAAATGGGCTTCACAAACTCACAGCTCGGTGGTTAGAGCATTCGGCTGCAGATCAAGAGGTGCAGATCAAGAGTTCAAATCCCCCTGTATGTTACTTTGAATAAAATAACAACCCCTCTCCCCTCAGCTGTGATCATGACCCCCACCCGTGAGCTGGCGTTGCAGATCACCAAGGAGTGTAAGAAGTTCTCCAAGCCTCTGGGCCTCCGGGTGGTGTGTGTGTACGGAGGCACGGGCATCAGCGAACAGGTGAATACACACGAACACGAAGTCGCTTTGGCTAAAAGCGTCTGCCGAATGAATGAATGTAAATGTACATCCGATTGATCTGATTTGACAGCGCTAAAGTTCTCTCTCTCTGTCTCTCGCTCTTTCTAACGTGGATGTGCTGTGCTGTTGTTGTCATGGTGCAGATTGCAGAGCTGAAGAGGGGAGCGGAGATCATCGTGTGCACCCCAGGAAGAATGATCGACATGCTGGGGGCCAACAGCGGTAAGTCCCTGATCTGCACCTGTCTCAGGGTGATGATGATGAAGATGAGGATGAAGCCAGGAAGGTTCATCTGCAGTCTTTGTCTTTCCTTTGATACCTGCAAGCGATACATATTATCATTCATTTTGGAGGTTTACACATCCTCTGTCGTTAAGGTCCAACTAAACGGTTTTCGTATAATATGAGGTCAAAGGTAGGTTAGATTATTTAAGGGTTTAGTATGGTTACGAGAGTCTAGGTTATAATGTGAATCTTCCACACATGCGAGGTAATCTCTAATATGTTTCTTTTGTAGGTGAAAAGGCGCTCAGATAATGCATCATGTGACCCCCTTCATCTCTTTTAATGTATCATGTGGCCGTTCAGTTCAGGCATTTACAGGTCCCTCATTCCCTCTGAGATGGTACGCAAGACGAGATAGAGAGATAAAACAAATGCACCCGAATAAGATGGCCACCTAAAAGTAGTCCTCCTTAGCGACTGTATATAATTTGATTGACGTGTCTTGGACAGGGACTGTTGTTTTTAGTTTGGTTTGTTAAGCTGTTGGCTTCTTAGCCTCTTGGAAGATGGTTGCTATGTTAGGTTGGGTGTTACGAGAGATTCTGGGTGTCAAACGTTATCTAACTGTCTTCCCGGGTGTCCAGGTCGGGTCACCAACCTGCGCAGGGTCACGTATGTGGTTGTGGACGAGGCTGACCGCATGTTCGACATGGGATTCGAACCACAGGTAACCACAGCCCCCCACTCTCTTCTCACTCCGCTTGGCCAACCTTAGTGGAAAGTACACAGTTAGATGGTATCTACAACCTACCTAACTTTGAACCACAATCCCCCCCATCCCCCCCACCTCTCCCCCAGGTGATGCGCATCATGGACAACATACGGCCGGACCGGCAGACCGTCATGTTCTCCGCCACGTTCCCCAGGGCCATGGAGGCTCTGGCCCGCCGCATCCTGTCCAAACCCATCGAGGTGCAGGTGGGCGGGCGCAGTGTCGTCTGCTCTGACGTGGAACAGCACGTGGTGAGACAACCATGGAGATACTGACCGTGATCGTAGATGCTGATTGATGATACTGTTTGTGATCGAAGATACTGTTTTATGATCATAGATTCTCCTCAGGATTAGAGAGGCTGACTGATCGTAGATGCGGATCGTGTTTCTAGATACTCTTTGACACTTTGTGATTTCCCCTTGTGACATTTCAATGGCTTTAACCATCGATCCTGGTGTGTGTTTGTGCGTCTGTGCAGCTGGTGATCGAGGAGGACAAGAAGTTCCTGAAGCTTCTGGAGATCCTGGGTCACTATCAGGAGAAAGGCAGCGTCATCATCTTCGTGGACAAGCAGGAGCACGCCGACGGGCTGCTGAAAGATCTCATGAAGGCCTCCTACCCCTGCCTGTCTCTGCACGGAGGTACGTGGAACAGCTTGTTATGCTGGCTTGCTTGACACCAAGATCCTGGAAAATGAATGATCTCAGACTGTAAGAGGGTGTGGGAACCAGGTTTAGTCATATAGCAGACGCTCTTATCTAGAGCGACTTACAGCAAGTACAGGGACATTCCCCCTGAGGCAAGTAGGGTTATGTGCCTTGCCCAATCATTTTGCCCCAAACAACATTCAAATTACTAGCCTGATTCCCTAACCTCTCAGCCACTGACAGATTGTTGTTGTTAAGAGGGGAAGAAGTATCTTAAGTAATCTATCCTTGGATTGGTAAAAAATAATAATAACACCTTTTCAGCAGTAAGCATCTGCAGCGTCAAATCCCTGATCCTCGTGTTTCCTTCTGCTTCTTTCAGGCATCGACCAGTACGACAGAGACAGCATCATCAACGACTTCAAGAACGGCACCTGCCGTCTCATGGTGGCCACGTCCGTGGCTGCCAGAGGCCTGGACATCAAGCACCTGATCCTGGTGGTGAACTACAACTGCCCCAACCACTACGAAGACTACGTTCACAGGGCGGGGCGCACGGGCCGGGCAGGGAACAAGGTCAGAGTTCAGCCACTTGGAAGGATGGATGCCGGACGTTAAGAATTTAGAATGGTTTTGTTTCTATAGCGATGTGCTCACCCCGTCCTCCCTGTTGTCTTCTCAGGGTTACGCCTACACCTTCATCACAGAGGACCAGGTGCGCTACGCTGGCGACATCCTCAAGGCGCTGGAACTGTCCGGGTCTCCGGTCCCCACGGAGCTGGAGAGGCTGTGGGCCTCCTTCAAAGACCAGCAGAAAGCTGTGAGCAGCAAGCAGAACTAGCATGTAGCAGAACTAGCACAAAGTAGAACTAGCAGAAATTAGCATGTAGCAGAACTAGCATGAAGTAGAACTAGCAGAAATTAGCATGTAGCAGAACTAGCATGAAGTAGAACTAGCAGAAATTAGCATGTAGCAGAACTAGCATGTAGCAGAACTAGCATGAAGTAGAACTAGCAGAAATTAGCATGTAGCAGAACTAGCATGAAGTAGAACTAGCAGAAATTAGCATGTAGCAGAACTAGCATGAAGTACAACTAGCAGAAATTAGCACGTAGCAGAACTAGCATGTAGCAGAACTAGCATGAAATAGGATTAGCATAGAGCAAAACTAGCATGCATCTTGCATCTGCAACCCAGATAACACATTTTCTCCCTACAGCACCTCATACAATTACTAAAACAAGTCATAAGTAGTGACCCGGAAGTTGTTTCCTGGTTGACCTGGAAGTTGTTTTCTTGTCTCCAGGAAGGGAAGAGCATCAAGAGCAGCAGCGGGTTCTCTGGGAAGGGCTTCAAGTTCGACGAGACGGAACACGCTCTGGCCAATGAGAGGAAGAAGCTGCAGAAAGCAGCATTGGGTCTGCAAGACTCCGATGATGAGGACGGGGCTTTGGATGTGAGTTACCCGTCTGTTTGAGTGTCCTAAATCAAACGCACCCACACATGTTCTTTTCAGACTCTTGTACTTGCGTGAGTCAGAGATCTACAGCAATGTAGACCAAAAATTACACCTCCCATCTCCCACCACTCAGATCGACGAGCAGATCGAGAGCATGTTCAACTCCAAGAAGAGGGTGAAGGACCTGTCCGCCCCCGGGGGGGCCGGGAGCAGCATGGGGGCCATGGCGGCAGCGGTGGCGGCCGCAGGGGGGCTGGTTAACCTCGGGGCCCCTTCTGCCGGAAACATCCAGAAGCTGGAGATGGCCAAGAGGCTCGCTCTGCGCATCAACGCCCAGAAGAACCTTGGAGCCGAGGCCCAGGTTAGAGACCATAAGCATTTTTTTTTTTAAAAGCACAAAAATTCATAACATGCAAATTCAACAAAGCAATCATCTCACCTTTCCTCTTTTTCTCCCCCCTTTCCTTTCTCTCTCTCGACAGGATGTGATGCAACAGGCCACCAATGCCATCCTGAGGGGCGGGACCATCCTGGCGCCCTCTGTGTCGGCCAAGACGATCGCGGAACAGCTGGCTGAGAAGATCAACGCCAAGCTGAACTACATCCCTGTGGAGAAGCTGGAGGAGGAACGGCAGGCGGCCGAGCAGGCGGAGACCGTTAAGAGATACGAGGAGGAGCTGGAGATTAACGACTTCCCCCAGGTGAGAGACACTTCCTGTCCTGGATATATTGCGACACACCCGTGTTTTGTTCTGTGACGACGGAAGTTGTAGCTGTTTTTTGGGAACTTGATGGCAGAGCGTTGGTGTAGGTGGGGGTTAGTCTGCTACCTGGATTTGTCTCTTGGTGGAAATCCAAACGATTAATGTGTGTCTCTGTGTGTTTGCCCCCCCCTCCCAGACTGCCAGGTGGAAGGTGACGTCTAAAGAGGCACTTCAGAGGATTGGAGAATACTCAGAGGCAGCCATCACCATCCGGGGCACCTATTTCCCCCCGGGCAAGGAGCCTAAGGAGGGAGAGCGCAAGATCTACCTGGCCATCGAGAGTATGCTCCGTGCCCTGAAACAGTTCATCCTCAGGACTTGTTTTCAGGTGTGATAAGCTGAGCTGATCATGTTGTTGTTGTTTTTCCAGGTGCTAACGAGCTTGCTGTTCAGAAGGCCAAGGCTGAGATCACACGCCTCATCAAGGAAGAGCTCATCAGACTTGTAAGTTCTGTCTATCTACTAGTAATGTCTTCCACTCATGTCAGCTTCTACGCTTTGAACAGTTTCGTTTTTACTGACTTAAATTTCCGTTAACTTTTCTTTTCACAGCAAAACTCCTACCAGCCGACCAGCAAGGGAAGATACAAGGTTTTGTAGAGAGAGACCTTCAAGACAACAACTTCCGTCTTCATCACATTATGTGATCCGTTTGAATGTTTTATTATATTTTTATAAATGTCAAGACCCCTGTTAACTTCCTGTAGGGAATTCAAATTTTTCTGGTGTATTTCAGTTGTTGATTTGCTCAGGTCGGATTTATCAAAGGCATTTCATTGATCTGTTTTTCCAAAATTAACATGTTGAGCCTTTTTCCAACAAGACTCTTGCATCAGTTATTCAATCATCTTGCATATTTGCTGTTAAAAACTTACTTCAGTGTAAGGTATCTTTTTCCCTGTAGTTGTTTTTTAAGAACCACCTTCAACAGTGTAATGTTTTTACTTGTTTACCCCCACAATAAAAAGATGTTGCTTACTTGCTTAGGAACCTTATTGTCCTCGTCAGTTGTGTTCTGAATTAATTTTATTTAAGTTGATTTCAAATATTTGTGGTATAGTCTAGAAAAACAAGACGGGGAAATTGTATATAAAATATATTGACATTTTGAGTGCATTTATACTGAGAAATACTCGGAAGGGGGCATAAGAGAAGGAAGATTGTGACGTCTTATGGGTGGATCAGTGGTGTAAAATCACTGGGTGTGCAACCCTTGTATCGGGCAAAATCCCAAAATTTACGATAGAGAATAGTATAGCCATAACTCTGGAAAAAACATTTAAAATCTAATTCATTTGAGCTTTATTGCGAATTCCCTTTTGGAGAAGGGGCGCATGCTCAGTAGTTTCCATTGCTTATTAATTTTGAATGGTAATGGCTGCGTTTCTCATCTAAAAGCCGAGGCTCAGAGGAAGACAAAACCTATAATAAGGACTTTTCGTGGCTTTGGTAGATGTAAAACTGTCTTTTAGATAAGCTTTTTTTTAGATCGATCGCTCGTAATCCTCTTCGAAAAATGGACCGACGCTTGATTTGAATGATGGAAGATCTGTCATTTTTGTGTTTAACCCTTTGCATCCTATGATCTGTAAACAATCGAGGTACAGTAAAATGTCATTTTTATATTTATGTGGCACGTTAAATTACCCGATATGTGGCTGTTAGCGACACTAAAATATGACATTATGTAATGCAGCATAACGAAGCTTTCCCAGTGCTGCTGGCGAAGTTGCAAGTCTGCGTTGTTGGTCATATAAATAATCGTATTTTCTCAGGAGATGATTCATGATGTTCCCGAAACACGAACAAAACCAGAGCAATCTGAAGTGTTTGACCCCTTTACTTATTATTAAACAGAACTACCCTCCAAATAAAGCTAGTGACTGCAAACCTAGTACACTAGGCTACCTTCAGGCCGTCGGACAAAGGCTTCCCATTACTAACAAAACGTGTTTCTTTAGGCTTTTCTGAAAAGACATGGGTTCGAATCTCATGCTGTCTGTGACTTTGTGTTTCTTTGCAAATATCACACTTAACCCTAAGGATGTATTCTCTGAACATTATTGCAGTGTTATGACCCTGCTGGCTCAGTGGTTAAGCATGGGGAGTAGGTGCAAAAAGTCTTTCCTGGAAAAAGCATGGGTTTGAATCCCGTGACTTGGTGTTTCTTTACAAATATCACACTTCATTCTAAGAATGTATTGAAATTTAAGCTGCTCATCTCCCTCTGTTCAAATCCCAGCATTTAGGGTACAAGTTTTAAAGCAGGGCTTGGAAGAGGCATTTAAAATTCTACCTCTGAAAGGGTGGGAATCAAACCTTTAGCCTTTACGGTATTTGTCAGTTTCTCTCCTCACTGAGTTTTCCTCCGGGCATAAAGTCATGGAGTCCTTATATATTGCTGGAGGGAATTCAGTTCGAAGCCAGGCTTTGCTGATACATGAAAAATGTTGGCAGCATTTGCTGTGTCTTGATGGCTTAGTGGGTAAAAATGTGAGGTATGGAATTTGAGGTGTTTCTGGAAAGACATGGGTTCGAATCAGGTGTGAAGTTACATTTATGATTTTTCCACAACTGTCATACTTGTAGTGAAGTGGTAAAGCAAGTGGACTTAGAGAAATCTTTCTGATAAAACTACATAGGTTCAAATCTTCTTCCAGGCTGCATTTATGATTCTTCACAACTGTCACACTTTACCTTCAGGATGTATCCTTAGAACATTGAAGAAGGCCATGACCCTTGTAGCTAAGTGGTAAAGTCAGTAACACACGTAGAACCTTTTTACTGAAACAACTTGGGTTCAAATCTTGTGCCAGGCTGCATTTATGATTCTTCGCAACTGTCACACTTTACCTTCAGGATGTATCCTCAGAATATTGAAAAAGGCAATGGCCCTTGTAGCCAAGTGGTAAAGTCAGTGATACAAGTGATGTATTTTCACTAAAACAACATGGGTTCAATTCTTGTGCCAGCCTGTATTTATGATTATTCACAACTCTCACACTTAACATTCAGGATCTATCCTTAGAACATTGAAGACGGCCATAGCCCTTGTAGCTAAGTGGTAAAGTCAGTAACACACGTTGAACCTTTTTACTAAAACAACTTGGGTTCAAATCTTGTGCCAGCCTATATTTATGATTCTTCACGACTGCCACACTTTACCTTCAGGATCTATCCTCAGAACACTGAAAAAGCCAATGGCCCTTGTAGCCAAGTGGTAAAGTCAGTGATACAAGTGATGTATTTTCACTAAAACAACATGGGTTCAAATCTTGTGCCAGCCTGTATTTATGATTATTCACAACTGTCACACTTCACCTTCAGGATGTATCCTTAGAACATTGAAAAAGGCCAAGGCCCTTGTAGCTAAGTGGTAAAGTCAGTGGCACAATTCAAGCCTTTCTAATGAAACAACTTGGGTTCAAGTCTTGTGCCAGGCTGCATTTATGATTCTTTACAACTGTCACACTTTACCTTGAGGATGTATTCTCAGAATATTTGTGCAAGGTCATGTCCCTTGTAGCCAAGTGGTAAAGCAAGTGGCACAAGTCAAGTGAGGACCATCTAATCAAGAACATGGGTTTGAATCTTCTGCCAAGCTACAACTGTGTCTTTCTTTAAAAACAGAACGCCTCACCTCGTTCAGTGGGTAAGCACGAGTGCAAGAAAGTTTCAACAGCTATGATTTAAACCTTGCTCAGACAAATGATGCTTCGTTTAACTGTTGTATGCAAGTGTCATAATGGCAATAACTCTGTCCAGCAGAACCAAACTCTGTAAGAACCCTCTGTGGCTCAGTGGGTAAAAACATGTGCACTTAAGTCTAATGCTGAACCCAACTACCTTGGTTCAAATCCCCCTCTAAAAACCTGTTAATCATTTAACTGAAGCTATCAGTTTAGCAATATATAGATTCTCACATAGGGAGGTGGGTGGGCTCAAGTAGTGTAGGGGATACACACATGGTTGAAAACTTGCCAACCTGGGTTCAAGTCCAGCACAGATTGCAGTCAAATCATACGTGCAATGCCCCCATCAGGCCTGTCCCTGTGACTGCAACACATCCCCGACTGCCCAGCACTCCCCCCCCCCCCCAACTGTCCTGACGACCGACCCCGACTGCAGCACTCCCCGACTGTCCAGCACTCCCCCCCACCAACTGTCCTGACGACCGACCCCGACTGCAGCACTCCCCGACTGTCCAGCACTCCCCCCCCCCCAACTGTCCTGACGACCGACCCCGACTGCAGCACACCCCGACTGCCCAGTACCCCCCTCCCCAACTGTCTTAAATCAATTACCTTTTATAAGTCGAAAAAACAAAAAAAAATAAAAAAATTATTATAAGTCAAGCATTTGAGTACCCAATCTTAAGAGCCTCAGCTCACTTAGGTACCCAATCTTAAGAGCCTCAGCCCAATTTAATCTGTAAGAAGATCCTTCAGATAGATTTGAACCCATGATGCATGGCACATTAACCCACATGCTTTACCACCAAGCCATCAGGGTCACAACACTTCAGGAATATTCTGAGAATACATCCTTGAGTGAAGTGTGATATTTATAAAGAAACAAAGTCACAGATTTACATGAGCTTCGAACCCATGTTTTTCCAGAAAAGCCTCAACTTACATGTTCCACATGCTTAACCACTGAGCCATCAGGGTCACAACGTAGCAAGTATGTTCTGAGAATAGATCCTTAAGGTGAAGTGTGATATTTGTAAAGAAACAAAGTCACAGAATTACATGAGCTTCCAAGACCTGTTTTTTTGGTCTCCTAAACAATGGGATTTGAACTTCCAACCTTGGTGCTACAAGGGAGCATCGCACCTCACTGAGCCAAACCAAGGCTAACATCTGTATGCTCTCCGGGCGTTTTTCAAGTGCCTCCTCCAACCAGTGCTTTAAAATCTAGGCTGCAAATGCTGGGATTTGAACCTCCAACCTTGGGGTTACAAGACAGCATCTCACCTTACTAAGCCAAACCCAGGATTACATTCAAATGTTCTCCGGGCATTTTTCAAGTGCCTCCTTCAATCAGTGCCTTAAAACAGATGCTGGGATTCGAACCCCAAACCTTGGGGCTACAAGACAGCATCACACCTTACTGAGCCAAACCCAAGCTAACGTTCCCATGCTCTCCGGGCGTTTTTCAAGTGCCTCCTATAATCAGTGCTTTGAACACGTTCGATATTCCCTTTTGTTTAGGAAGCTCTGGCCACAAAACTTCCTTTAAAAAGGATACATTTATCAAGTGTTGCATTTGGCAAATAATGTGTTCTCATATCAAAAAATGATCAACTTTATCCCCTTTATTTTCTCCAGAGGAAAATGATGAGCCAGGTAGCCAACAATGGGAGTGACTACTGCATGAGCGGCAGGTCGTCTTGCCTGGCGGAAGATGGCCACCACCCGTCCGCTCATTTTGACCTCTGCTCCGCCCAGTCCAACAAGTTCTACCCCCCACCCTCTCATCCGCCCTCACTGCAGATGACCCTAGCTCCCATGCCCCTGCCCCCCCAGACCCACGCCCACACCAAGGCCCTGCCTCCCCCCAACCACCCCCACACCAAGCCCCTGCCCTGCCAGAGGCAGGCGGGCGGGGGCGAACCGTGCCCGCCCCCAGCGGGCATCAAGACCGACAACCCCGATGACGCCAAGAAGAAGAAGGTTCCGGGGCGATCCGGCAGGAGAGGCAGGCCGTCCGGGACCACCAAGTCTGCGGGCTACAGAACCAGCACCGGCCGGCCCCTCGGTACCACCAAGGCTGCCGGCTTCAAGACCAGTCCTGGGAGACCGCTGGGGACCACCAAGGCGGCAGGCTACAAGGTCAGTCCAGGCCGACCCCCAGGCAGCATCAAGACCCTCTCCCGGCTCACCAAACTGGGCTACAGCCCCTGTAGCAGCACAGCAGCGTTTCCATATGCCGTGCCGCACAAGGGCCTCTGCACGCCATCCTGCAAGGAGAAGGAGACCAGTGAGTAGAGCGCTCACCACCCACCCCCCCCCCCTTCTGGAGGACTCTGGAGGAAGGAAATGTGTGCTGGAAACCTCCTGTCCAACCAGGGGGGGATTGGAATAAACTCACAAACATGTAAGTTTGTACAACTTAGGTGGCGAATAAAACCCATTCTTATTCTGAATCTGAATGTGAAGGGGAAAAAACTCCTGGGATTCATCTTTCAGCTTACCATTTTTGGGCCTGAGACACTGCAGAACATCTTTTGGGGGCTAAGGAATTCCTTTGTTCTGTTGTCGTATTCTCTCGTTGAACCAAATAGTAGCTTTTTCTACGGGGCTGTTAGGATTGTTGCCGACAGGGGTCAAGTCACGACGCTCCTCCTGAGAAGATGCAAATGGAAACACTTGTTTTTTTAGTAACATCGGTGTCGCCTTACCTTGCCTGCTTACAGCCCAACATACAAGCAGGTTCCCACTGGTTCTCATATTACTTTGCATCCCATCAGGTTCATACGAGAGTGTACAAAAGACAATTGTGAATCGGGATGTTATTTTGCACTGATTGATGTCATGCTACACAGGACTCAAATAGCCAACGATCTGTTTTATGTCAGAAAGCCCTTTTGTTACTCTGGTTATGAAGGGTTTGTTGTTGTGTTTTTTTGCTCAGCTCACTCAACAGCATAATCAATACTAGCATGCAGAAATGTTTAACAGACAACCAGAAAAGTGAGCAAATGATTTAAAGACACCTTGCTTACGCTGGACTATCGACTATAACTTTTGGCATCGCGTTTGCCTACGGGATGTAATGAATCGGGTCGTTTTAGGCATACTGAATCAGAGTTCAGGATACTGTGCAATTGTTTTGCTTGTTGTTGACAGGGTTTCCTTGAGCAGACTGGGAGAAACAGTAAGCTAACGATAGTGTTCCGGGTGAACATGCTTACTGTTTATTTAGTGGTTATATTGTTGTTACTCTGACACAGAGCAGCACACATGGCAGTGTTGTCACAGGTTCATGATGCTCGGGAGGAACAGAGCTCGTCCCCTTTGCAGAAGAACCTGTAGTGTTTCATCTTAAGAAATAAGACAATCAGATCGGCAAGTTAAGTGTTTCTCCAGTGGCTGTTTGTTTTCGTGTGACTTTACAGACTTAGCATCGTGTCACATATATGGCTATAATCTGTCAACTATGAACTATGTACTGAACTGAGTATATGGAAGTGGTTAAAAAAGCTGCCCATTTGTTTCATTTTACTTTTCTTACAGTCATTTAATCTATCATCTGTGATATTTTATATTTTACTCTGTGTTGGGATTGGGATTTTGTGTTCACCCTGAAGGTCATTTCTAGTTTAGTTCAAGAGGAGTTAGTATTAAAGAGTCACATCTTTACCAGAGGACATCATTACTTTGTAAATGCGTCAATAGAGATTATTCCTATTCTCACTTGTTTTTCCATCACCCCTTACCAAAGAGTACAAAGATCCCATGATACTATTGATTCAGTGCATGCTAGGCATTCTTCCTAAACCAGATTATTAGAATTTGCTGTCAAAATATATCTTTGTATATGAAAGTATTTGTAACTTGTTGGAAAAGCACTTATTTATCTCTTCAAATCATCTTTAAAGATGCACACGTATAAAACGGTTGCCCACAGTACTTGATATACTCACACATGTTCTGTGCTTATATACATGAATGGTAACTAATGTTTTTAAACCTCCAGTATCCTTTGTAGATGTAACCCTGAACATGCTTACAGGGTCTGAAATCAGATGCGTCTTCTGCCTTGAATCACACTTTCCCAGTAATGCTTATGAACACATTTAAGACAAAGTTTTGTAACACAACAATAGGATGTACATAGGTCAGGGGTCAACAACCCTGGTCCTAAGGAGCTGCTGCCCTCAAGAGTGTAGCTGTTTCCCTGCTGGAGCAACATATCAGGGTGACAACTTTCATGCGATGAGGGTGTGTTAATCAACATGTTTGTACTTCTATTCCCACAAAATATCGTTGTTAATTGTCATTCTGTGTCATATTTGCGCAAAATGCTACATTCTGCTTGTTATTCCCACCAAGCTAATGTTTTCCGCATCCTCATACTCGACCACAAACACAATGTTTATTTTCTATTTTTCTTATTTTTTAATGCAAAGGGCAACCACGGTATGACTTGTATTTGGTAGACTAATTAAATGAATTTGTATTCTTGTTTTATTATCCTTGCATGATCGTCGGGTGTTGAAGAGAAAACTATGAATAAACTTGAATTGATAATCTTGACTGATTCATTTTATTGACACATAACCACATACATATAAGAGTCTAGTCTGTGCACATAACGATATAAATGGTACATAATATAGTGTAACAACGTGTGCTGACTTTATAATGTCTATGGTGGAAAAGATGCGGAAAAGGACACGCGAGATCTAGATTTAGAGGATCTTATTTTAGTGGCCCCATTACATTGCGTTACGATATCGCCATCTCGTGGTTTAAAGTGAGAATTACCACTGCAGTTCTCACCGTTCAACACTAGATGGCGGTGGTGAAGCGCAGCCCTATGGAAGGGGGGTTTTAAGGGGTCGTGTGATGCGAACATTACAAACGCAGTGGTGAAAGTGAACAATATTTATCTGCTTAAGAATAAATACATTTCCATGGTTTAAAGTTAAAAGTACAAGTGCAGTTCTCAGTGCGGAACAGGACACGTGTGTCTCTATCTCCTCATAACTTGTGCTGCTTTAAATCTAGATTTAGGGTCTTATTCTAGTGTCCCCATTAGGTTGCGCTACGATATCCCCATCTAGTGGTTTAAAGTGAGAACTACCAGTGCAGTTCTCACCGTTCAACACCAGATGGCGGTGGTGAAGCGCAGCCCTATGGAAGGGGGTTTTAAGGGGTCGTGTGATGCGAACATTACAAACGCAGTGGTGAAAGTGAACAATATTTATCTGCTTAAGAATAAATACATTTCCATGGTTTAAAGTTAAAAGTACAAGTGCAGTTCTCAGTGCGGAACAGGACACGTGTGTCTATCTCCTCATAACTTGTGCTGCTTTAAATCTAGATTTAGGGTCTTATTCTAGTGTCCCCATTAGGTTGCGCTACGATATCCCCATCTAGTGGTTTAAAGTGAGAACTACCAGTGCAGTTCTCACCGTTCAACACCAGATGGCGGTGATGAAGCGCAGCCCTATGGAAGGGGGTTTTAAGGGGTCGTGTGATGCGAACATTACAAACGCAGTGATGAAAGTTGAAAGAATAAATACATTTCTATGGTTTAAAGTAAGAATTACAAGTGCAGTTCTCAGAGCGCAGCCCTAAGGAACAGGTTATAATGATTATAAGGGCACATGCTATCGGCTATCAGAGCTTCCGTTTCACCCGGAAGTCAATTTAAAGTGTCGGTACGTACCTATAAGCTTCCCTCTACTACAAACACACATTGAATTCGTTCCTATGAGTTTGTCAAAATGAAGTCCTGATACCTTCTAGTCTGAAAACATCAGCATTATTATTATTTTACATTTAACCTTACCATGGCGTGGTTATCAAGTACAGTTCTTGTACACGCTTTGTTACTTACGTTTTATTTGTCTTCTTCGTCTGCTCAAGGTAGGTGACTAACAGATAAATAACATTATTCTGCTACTCAAACGTAGTTAACACAGACATGTTGGTGTCAAACTCCACTGCAATCAAACTCCTAATTGAAATCAGGTGCTGTAGTGAGTTAATTGACAGTGGGTAGATAGTAATTAAAACGATTGAGTGAAAGACACGCCTACCATTTCCTGACCCTACTGTATTTCACCATACACGCTTGGAAATAATAGTTTTTATTGGTTGATACAGTATTATGATATGAATTATAGCTGTTGGTCGATATAGTCAACAGCCCGTATATTGTTTGATCTATATATCGGAGTCATTGTGTTTATAAAGTAATGGGAATGCATGTCAGTGTGATTTGCTTAAAAAAAAATCTGAGTTTAATGTCAAGGTTACAGTTGATAACACAGAATATCTGATTCAACCCTCGTTTGTTTTTCATCTTGATATGAGTTTGCATCATTCTTATTTTCATATTCTAAATCTTTGGTTGTTGATTTATATCTAAAATGTTTGATGTTCTTGGTGCTTTTGTGTTTAAAGAAGACGATGAGCTGCCAGAGTTTGACTTTTCGGAGGATCTTGGTTCTGACCCGGAGAATCGACCCGAGTTTGTGAGGATGGATAACCTGGAGGCTCAGCCCAAGAGGCAGTACAAGACGGCCGAGATCGCAGACGCCTTGATGGGCACCGAACTCCCTGCTGACCCTTCAGGCTTAGCGTCTCTGATCCCCAAGAACGTGAAAGACTTCCAGGTGGGGTTCTCCCCTCCCTGTGACGATGACGCGCAGTGTGGTTCTCTGCAGAACCCCGGTGAACCTGCCAGCGAGAACCCCGTGGAACCCTCTCCGCAGATTACGCTGGGGATGGTCCATGTGGATGGCATGGCAACGGAAGAGCAGAATGCCACTGCTAAGACGTACAAAGTTAACTGTGAAAAGAGGAACATCACAGGGGTGGAGAACTACACTGTGCAGGTCCTCAACGCCTCCCAGGTAACTGACCTAGATCAAGGGACTGGGGGTAGTGGGATGGGGGAGGATCTTACAGCAGAGGATCAATAGGCTACATCAAACTATACATATGATAGAAAAGAAATAATTATGAGACTACTGCTATTCTAAATTATAAAATATAATGTCACCAGGCACCATCGTTGAATCCATTTATCTCAATAAATACAGTACATTTGCTTATTCTGTTTTTTAAATGTCAACATTTATTCATTCGTTTCTTGAATACTTTGATTTCCTAACATCATGTTTTATTTCCCTCCGGCCGTCCTCCCAGGATCTGATGGATTTTTTAAACGCCAACAACACCGAGTGTTCTCTCGTTCTGTTCTTCACCACCTGGTGTCAGTTCTCCGCCAACCTGGCGCCCCACTTCAACGCTCTGCCTCGCGTCTTTCCCAGCATGCATTTCCTCGCTCTGGATGCCTCGCAGCACAGCAGGTAACCTGGTCTGGGCGTCACATGACTTCCGGTTCTCCGTCCTTCACCAGTAGACAGACAATTTTTATTACATTTGTGCTTGTGAAGTGGTGCTATGAAATAACATGGTACCTTGTGTTTGTCTCCCAGTCTGTCCACCAGGTTTGGAACCGTGGCTGTTCCCAACATTCTGTTGTTCCAGGGCGTCAAGCCTATGGCCAGGTTCAACCACACTGACAGAACTCTGGACACGCTTGTGTCCTTCATCGCCAACCAAACAGGTTCACTATGCATCCATGTGTCATCTATTCATACATACATCCTCACTGTCTTTCTCCATAGGCTGTTCCTCTGTCTAATCCCCTTCCCGCCCTTGTCTCCAGGTTTCGAGGCGAGCTTGGACCGGAACGTCACCGACGCCGACCGCACGGGGCCCCTCCCCAGCGTCTCCATGAAGAGCATTGATTGGCTGCTGGTCTTCTCCATCCTCTTCATCTCCAGCTTCACCATCTACGCCATCTTGAGGACGGACAGCATCCGCTGGCTTATTCCCGGCCAGGAGCACGAACACCAGGAATAAAACAAACTCACCCTTCTTCCTGTGTGCGGTTCTGGGTTAGAATCTGCCCCCCCCCCCTCTCCTCATTCCACCCACACCCCACTATATGTTGCTTTTGCGACCTTTACAAGACCTCTAAAGTGTTCAAATGGGTCTAGTACTGAACCACATGCTTTTGATAAGACTGTAACACAGAAGTTTTGCTGAATTTCAGTTGCTGATTGTTGGGGGATTGTAGGTTTGAATCTCATTTGGGACCCAAACTGAAGAAGTATGTGAAGGTGTTGGGAGACTCAATATGAATCTTTACAAACTTCTTCCCCTGGACCTGACACTGGCTGCATGGTTAGGATACTGGTATTGGCCTAAAAAAATGTGATCTGAGATGTACATAATTATTTGCCGAATGATAATTTATGGGAGTGTTTTTTCTTTCTGCATTTTTGTTTCGTGCTGTGATTGAATAAAACTGGAGGTTAGAGCCTGAACGTCAATATCTTTGAGTGTTGTGTCCAGCTAAATCACATTAGAGTTAATTTAAACCTTTAGTGAATTTGACACAACACACTATCTTGATATAACACCAGTACAACAAAAAACAGGCCTGCAACAATATTCATCAGGCATGTTCCTGGACAGCTATAAGGTTTGTGCACATGCAGAGAAGTGAGCCACATAGTGCCAGTCCAGTTAAACTAGTATGCCAGGTTTAATGATTGCCCACTGGGTGAGAGCTGTACGATTTGGCCCTTTCATGAGGCTAAGCACCAAACTGCAGACTAGATCTTCATCTAAAATGGTAAGTAACCTGTCACTGTTTAGGATAAGAGACTGTGGTCAGTGTTGCCTCTGTTTAGGATGTGAACAGCCATGTGCTCATTGAGAGATTTAACTTTTATCTTCCATTCCAATGCAGCACTTCATGTCCTAAACTCAGAGCCCGTCCTGTCTGTCTCTATCACACTGGCAGTCTACACTATTCACATCGTGTCCACACACACAATCACTGAGTAACGCATAATAACTATAATATATCATCTGCATATCGATATTCGGGGGCACTTTCTAGCAATGTACGTTTTCAGGAAAGCCCAAAGGCAATTAAAATGTCAGTTTAATGTAGGATACTATCGAGTGCAGCCCTTGTGGTATTTTCATCTCAGAGTTGCAGTGAATATATTTTCACCAGCAGGGGGCGTTGGTACATTGCAGGATCAGAAGACAACACAGCGTTGTCTAACCACCTGTGTCATTACACTAAATAAAAAGCACCGTTGGCTACTGTGTAGAGCTATGTAAACCTCTATCATCAGGTAGTCCTCCTGCAGTGATAGTGGATAGTGGTTGGTACAAGATGGTGACATAGGTGATTCGAGTGCTGATGTTGTTTTTTTCCCCAGGCGTCAGAATCCCACTGGCTGTCACCTGCAGACAGAGATCACTCCACCATGGAGCTGAAGGCTACTGGCTGGGTGGAGGTGGACAACAGGGATGCTATCTACAAAGAGCTTCACTTCAAGACCTTCAACCAGGTGTGTGTGTGAGTGTGTGTGAGTGTGTGTGAGTGTGTGTGTGTGTGTGTGTGTGTGGGTGTTGAGGCACCTCATCAACTGTTTTGCTAGTGGCTGTGATTTGACAAGGCTTGTGTCTTAGCCACTCACATCTAGGGGCTTGTTAAGATACAGGCCCCGCCCCCCCATTTCTACCCTCCTCCAATACTTCTCGCCCCCCCAGTGCTATCGTCCCCCCCCCCCCCCCCCCTCCCATTTAACTCTGCAGTCTCACAGGCCTTCTCTCCTTACCCTCGCCCGTCACCATCCATTACTCTGACACAGGCCAGAGCGTTGCTTGGCAGCAGCTGGGTTTCGATCAGTGTGATTCCTTTTGCAAACAATCCAATTGGTTAAAATGTTTCATCTGCTCTGAGAAACCACTAACTGTCCTGTAGTTCCTGTTATTGGACAGTTGTTTTATTTATTTATTTTACATTTCTTGTTCTCCCCTGCCCCCCTCTCCCTCCCCCCTCTCTCTCCCCCTACTCTCCCCTTCCTCTCTCTTCTGGTGTTTTCTGTTTCCCTTCAGTAATGGAGAAGAGATCACCTTGTTCCAATTTGACATCTTTGCCATTTTCTCGTCCCTCCCTTCCTCCCCCTCTCTCCATCCCTCCCCCCCTCTCTCCCTCCCTCCCCCCCTCTCTCTCTCACTTTCTTTCTTACTCATCCTGTATTTTTTATCTTCTGGGTAGCTCGTTTTACATGGTGGTTTTTAAAGTTACTTCTACCAGAGGGGGAATTGCAATGAAGAGTGACACACTGGCTGATTTCCATTTGCCACTTATCTCCAAGTGATGGGCTTGGAAGAAATAAGATCTCCATAACTTTATAATGACAGTCACAAATCCCAACCCCTTTGGAAAAAGCTGTTCTTTCCCCAAACCCCTAGGGGGAGCTAGAGGTGTACGGTGATGCCAGACAGCTGAGAATTCAGTGGAAAATTATGCTGGGTAGACTTATTGTCATGTTTATTTTTCTGATTGAAGTGGAATTGTTTTCAGGATGCTATGACCAAGCTGGTAGTAATTGATCTGTGTGGCTATGCATTATTTATTTGCACTGGGCTCATAAAAGAAGTGAGTGGTTTTCCTCGTCAAGGGCGAAGACACGCAAATCAGATTTGAATGTTTAATATACTTTACTTTTTTTGGGGGGGTGTTGTATCCAAACATTCACAAACAGGAATTGTCTGCGTCTCTTTAGAAAGTATTCCTGTAGTTAGTGGATTTTTTCTGTGGATAGTTGGAAAGTTTAGGCTCCCTGACTTTCTTAATTTCAGAGGGTGAGTCAGATTAGATGCCTGACACTTCCATATTGTCAAGATTTAAGAAACCGTACCTGGCAGATTTTGTGTTCCGCTATTTTACGGTACAATCGTTTGTTCTCATAAAGCTACACTATTGAAATGTTGACGCTTTATGGAAACAACACCATACTTTGCGTGATGACTTCCAGGCATGTATAAGTATTCTAAATTCACAAATCTTCCCTGTTATGTAGTCATAAATAAAGGTTAGAGTATCTCTGTTGAAAGGGGATGAATCTGTGGCCCTCTTGTCAACCGTCCCATTGAAATGACAGCATTGTAATCACAGAGATGAACGACTGTTTTAGCATCTGCACGCTAGGAGATGCCTACTAAACCCTGGGCTTGAGCTCCAGGAGATAACATGGTCTTCAGGTCACATGACTGCAGCGGCGGCGGCCATGTCCCCTGTCTCGTTCCCCCGGGGGAACTTCACTCGAACGCCGACGATCCTTTTTGATATTCCTGGAGGGGTCTCCCCTCCCTTGCTCCCCCCTCCATCGCTCCCCCCATCACGTCCCAGGCCTCTCTCGGATCGTGTTAAATAAGTTGTCGAACAACCACGCCTAAGCCAGCTGGAGAAACCAGACTCCCCCAGTCTGGTCCCCCGGCTGATGGGGGCAGGTAATCCACTCAGCGGTATAGGTTACCCCCACCTCCCACCCTCAGACTCCCCCCATGCCTCCCTCCCTCCCTCCCTGCCTGCCTTGCTTGCCTCCCCCACCCTCCTCCACTCCCTCGCTCTCCAGCCCACCTATCCAACCCCATCCCATTCATACTCCTCCGCCATCACGTGAACAAAGCACTTTCCCTGGGAACTTCAGACACCGTCCTCACCTCCCTCCCTCCCCCTCCAACCCTCGTGTTGTAAAGGGTCCGGAGGGGATGTGTCCGAGGCGTGGCGCCGGGCGGAGGTGGCTGGGTAAACCAAGAGGGCTGTGATGTGTTGCGTCTGTTGAGGACCCTGACAGCTTGTTGTTCAATACCTGCGTTCCTAAACGTTGTCAGTGAAGGGCGGGCAGGGTGCCAAAGGACATGAGCTGGGTACTTTTATTAAGAGAATGAGGCAGGTCTGGGGGCTTGGAGTGGAGAGGGTGGGGGGGTTACATGAGAGCGCCTCAGAGCTATAATAGTAAAAAAAAGATATATATAAAAGACTTGGAGTCTGCAGAAACATGTTGGTCTTGATGCTTCAGTGTTGTTCCTCACTGGATCTCAAATTCCTGCTGTGAAAACGTAGATGTGGGAGATCACAGTCTCTGGAGTTGGAAACGTCCAGCCCAGAGGATTAATACAGGCCGCGTGACGCAGGCTGGGAATGTCTTTACCACCAGCAGGAATGTTGGCAGGCTACGGCGCACCACAACATTAGCTGGTTGTTTGGCTGAAGTTACACGGACATCAGAGGCCTTTCAGATGCCAGTTGGAGGCTTCTGAGAGAAGTGAAATGTAAGAGGTGCGGTCGTCATCATCATCATCAGCGCTGCTTGTGCGCTCCCTCCCTCCCCCCCTTCCCCTCTTGTTCCTTCCCTCCCTCCCCCCTTCCCCTCTTGTTCCCTCCCTCCCCCCTTCCCCTCTTGTTTCCTCCCTCCCTCCCTCCCCCCTTCCCCTCTTGTTCCCTCCCTCCCTCCCTATGAGTTGTGACAGCGTTGGGGCTAGTCATCAGGCGATAGTGGAGTGGTGTGGAGAGAGAGGGAGAGGAAGAGGGAGAGGCAGAAAGGGCGGGAGTCAGGTGGTAAAGTGAAGGAGAAACAGACAAAATAGAATGGAAGAGGAGGGAGGGATTGGAAAGATGAGGGAAGGGGGGGGTGAATGGAAGGCAGGAGGCAGAGGTGAAGAAAAAGAGAAGGGATGAGGGGATGGAGTAAGAGAGTAGAGGATGAGAGACAGGGAGGGAAGGAAGGAGGGAGGGAGAGACTGAGTGGCCCGGTCTGCATGCAGTTACAGCTGGCGAGGGGAGCAGGCGTCCCTAAGCCCCTGGACTGCTGGGCTGGGGGAAAATCAATCTGTAAATAACTGACATGTGTTGGAACCCGGGGCTGCGCTTCAGCTCCCTGCCTCAGTCTGGAGAAAGCTCGTCTCCGACGTCAAAACGCTCTCTCATCTCGCGGAGAGTTTTTAGGACAATCACCGCGTTAATAGCACCAAACTGCCCCTTCGAAGCGGAGCGTTCATTGGGGGGATCCGGGGTGGTTGTGCGGGGTGGGAGGACAGGGGGGGCGGGTGGTGGGTATGTTGGCCAGTCTGTCAGGTGTTTCTGATTATTCGAGGTGGGGGTCTGTGAAATGTCACGTCTAATTAGCGCAGTCTGACAGCTCGGGTTCGTGGGCCAGGACTGCCATCTTGCTGGCAGAGGGCTGCAGGAAGGGATAAGAGAGAGAGAGAGAAGGAGAGAGAGAAGGAGGGACAGAGGGAGGGACAGAGAGAGCGTGTGCAGCCTCCAGACACAAGCAGCAGGGCCGCAGAGAGAAAGTCCTTGACCCGTGTTGTCGTTTAGTCTCAGCGAGAGGTCAAAGGTCAGTTTTGCTTTCCCCTGGCCAAAGTGGAGAGTGTTAAAATGACCCCCTAGTGACAGTGATCCAATCTGTCTATCTGACATTAATCTGTCTGTCTATCAGTCCATACAACCCTCTATCCATTCAGCCTTTTCCAATTCAGTCACCTATCCATCCATCCATCCATTCATCTGTTTATCTGTTCATCCATCCTGACAGTTTAAACGGTATTAAGGTGCTCTGTTGTGGAACTCTACAATCATGATCAAGTCGATATTGCACCGTTGGTCATTCGGAGAAAACGCATTTAACGAGAGAAAAAGTTAGTCGTTCAACCACTTTCTAGCAGTCAGTTTGTCAAAGACTCGTTCAGTCTGAGAGAAAGAGAGAGATGGGCGAGATGTTTGGTCAACACCTGACATGGTTGGCCGTTTAGCAATCTCCATTACAGCCAATGAAAGTTGAGATAAAGCAGATGCACAAACTCTTCAATTGGTGCCAGTGAGGTCAAGTTGCAGGAATATGCCAATTACTTAAATTGATCTGTAGATGGTCCCTCTGATAGCCAATCAAATCGCGCCGCCGATCGTGTTACATCATGTCGAGTGAGCGGAGGGGTGCTCTCTAAATTGGTTAGGACGCACTAGAAGCTAAACACGATTTCCTCTCCGGCAGTAATTCTGTTTGGTCATGTCACAGACAGGACGGGACAGCCACTCTGGACTGCAGTGGAGCCTTATAAACAACAGTTTCGCTTGATTTAATTAGGCATAGGGAAGTATTTAGGGGCTTAATTGAGATTGCAGTGGGAAATTGCTCTGAAATAGACCTACCTGTTGTTTTTTTTCTCTCTCTCTTTCTCTCTCTTTCGCTCTCTCTCTCTCTCGCTCTCTCTCTCTCTCTCTCTCTCTCGCTCTCTCTCTCTCTCTCGCTCTCTCTCGCTCTCTCTCTCTCTCTTGCTCTCTCTCTCACCGTGGGCCCAGTGAACGGTGAAGGCTCTCCTCTTTGTAGATAATTAGTAGACCTGTAATCACTCCCCAGCCCCTCTCTGATTGGAGTACACACGTGCGAACAGGAGTGTGTATGTGTGTGTCACAGGTGGCAATAAGGCTCCTTTTAACAAAAGTGAAAGGCCACCACCAAACCTGAAGCGAACACACTCCTGCCACGTGGCCACCATCCTGCTGCTCCACAGCCCTGATGAGCCGTTAGCAGATCTCTCCTCGTACTTAGCCAGTTGCTCTTCATCGTCTCTGTTCCTGTTCCAGACGTTGTAGTGAGTTTCCTCCTCATCTTCCCCACCCCTCCCAGGCTTTTGGCTTCATGACTAGGGTGGCTTTGCAAGCAGAGAAGATGAACCATCACCCAGAATGGTTCAACGTCTACAACAAGGTCAGTAACTGGACAGATAACATTCTGTAGGAAACCATATGTAAACAAACATCACTCTGTGGTAACAGCCATATATAGAGACTATACATATATACTGTAACGTATGACAGTGTACTACACATATAACACAATCATTTGTAGAAATATTAGTGTGAAATGTGGCCTAGTGAAGAAAGTCTGGTTTGGGATGAACTTTAGTCCAGCAAACACAACAAGTTCAACCTACTTTTGATACATTGGGGGTTCCTCTTGGAACTCAGGGTTCTTCTTGGAACGTCTCAAGCGGTGCATCCTCTCTTTTCCAGCCATTGCTGGTTAAAGTGATGACTGAGGAAAAAAAACACACAAAAAAGACCACACTGTCACTTTCAAGTTTCAACTCTTAATCCTCCCGTTTTCTCGTGACAATCTTCGCTCATAACTCACAGATTCACCCCCCCCCCTCCCTCCCTCCACCCGGTCCCACTCTCAGAAATGAGTAGCGGTTGATATTACAAACGGAGGCCCTGAAAATCGGTGTGCTTTAAACTGAAGCCACTGGTTAGCTGTGTGGTGGACCTACTGGGCTGAGAGGAATCTTGTCCTAATCCTCTCTTTATTAAAGCAGTAGCAGAATGTAGCAGGGGAGATGCTGTGGCTCTGTCACACTGTTCTACACGGCTGTGTGTGTCTGAGGAACACTTAAAGTCTCTTTCAGACGGCTTGTCACAAGGACAATAATCTGCGGGTTTTGAGATGTGTATTTTTGCTACTTCAGTGATTTTTTTTTTCTGTTGTAAAATAAAAATCAGATGTCAAATCCCCCAAATTTGATTTGACATCTGAATCAAATCAGATGTCAAATCAAATAGATTGTTTGTGATTAATGTTTGCTTTTCTGATTCTCAGGTCCAGATCACATTAACGACTCATGACTGTGGAGGACTGTCTAAGAGGGACATCAGACTGGCCAAGTTTATTGACAAAGTTGCCCTCACCATGTAGATGAATGTCCTGTTATTTATGTGTTCTGTACCTTTATACGTACAAATAAAACGATAGATATATTATTTGTATGGTCATTTAATCTGAAAAAAAACATTTAGGATAAAACGTTACATGAACATAACACTTTCGTTCAAATAAACATTTTGAATGTATCTGTTGTTATGAACACAACGTGTAAAAATGAATTGATTGTTTATTTTATTTCGTATTGACATGATGCTGGGTACTTCACTCAAAATAGTGAGTCATATATAAATGTGTAAATCAAACCATGCCTCTTAAAATTTAAAATTAAAGAATTGTGCATTTTTATCTGTAGTCAGGATAGTTGTCATAATAAAGAATTGTTGATTTGCAGATGTGTTTTGAATTTGAAGTCAGTTAGTGATGTAGATTCATCTCCATCACTTCAGATACTTTTATTCCCAAGATTCAGAGGGAAGACATAAACTCATAGTAGGAAATACTTTGGCATTATAAATGGACGGAAATGAGATTAAAAAGAGAGGAAGCGGATTAGAGAAATACATCCTTGATCAAAGGTCCAGTCATTTAGTGCTCAGGCAACTTTCTGATTCTAATGAAGGGACTGTAAACCAGTAAGATGATTTATTTCAGCGTTATTATTACAAACTGTTGTATCTCTCATCAACAGACCTCACAGGCCTTTTGTAAATGTCAACAGGAGGTCAAACTCAATTGTATTACAATCCCACAGGCCTATTTATCCATTGTCTTTCTACATAATGTGATTTCTTTGCTCTATCATCAGGAGATGTGATATCCTATTTTACAACTATGTTGCATGGCTTACTGAGAGATCCCTGTTTGACAACATTATCATGGTGACAATCGTCATCAATGCTTTGTTCATGGCTTTGGAGACTGATTATCATTTGAACTTTAAGCTGTACGGATTCTTCGAGGTTTGTATTTTGGATGGAAGAATCTTATTATAGTCTACAGTGTTCAGTATACACTATCAATGCAAACTACTGTATGACGGAAATAGCTATTTTATTTAATTTAAACAGCTTTCAGACAACTATTTCATGGCAGTCTACACCATGGAGTTTCTAATGAAGGTGTACGTCAACCCCAGAAAGTTCTGGATCAATGGTTACAACGTGTTTGACTTCGTGGTTCTCGTCGTTTCTCTGATTCCCATGATGGTGCCTGATGCAGATTCTCTCACCTCCCTGCGCATCATCCGGGCCTGCCGCACTTTGCGGGTGTTGAAGACCGTGTCTTTTATACGAGGCCTGCAGGTGAGCTGTATTCAGTTATTTGGGGTTCATAATCTTGAGAGACTGATTATTTTCTGAAAGATCAATATTTGTTTTCTTGACAGGCCTTAATATCATCTCTCTTCAAGACCCTGAAGAGTGTTGTCTTAGTACTCAGTCTGATGTTTCTACTCATGTACATCTTCGCCCTTATTGGATTTTACAACTACGGTGACCCTGACACTGGAGACCCTCAGAACTGGGGGGATTTGGGCAGTGCCTTCTTCACCTTGTTCAGTTTAGTGACGGTGAGAAAACTTCGCTCCCCCTCCCCTTAAATATGAAAAACGACGAATAGTATAACCTATTCATAAGGAGCATATCGGCTTTTTAATGTATTACTCCGTGGAGGCCGTTAGTCAAACCGGAAGCCAAACAGGTTGTTTCCATGTGTGAGGTGTGCTGTGATCATGCGGCTGTGATGGAGGTACTGTGATGGAGGTACCTGTGTGCCTCAGGTGGACGGCTGGACCGACCTGCAGCAGAACCTGGACAACCTAGGCATGACGTCCAGCCGCATCTTCACCACCGTCTTCATCTTGATGGGATATTTCGTTTTCTTCAACATGTTCATCGGCGTGGTCATCATAGAAATTCAGGTGTGTCACATCTCAAGCTAAGAACGATTCAACCGGACGTCGGTTTATCCACTCGTCTATGTTTATTATTGTTTGTTTGTTTACATTCTATGATGTCATGATAATGTTTGGCTACTTAATCCGATAAGTTACAGTAGCTCTTAGGCCTGACCAAGTTAGACTAGGCTAGATGGGAGCAGAAGAGAAGAAATGATGAGATGGAGAGATGGTTCCTGGTTGAGCGGAGTGGCAGATAGTTTCCACAACACACAGGAGCCTTGATAGAGCTAGGCAGGGAAGTGAGGGGAGGGAGAGGGGAGAGGGAGGGGGATGGAGAGGGGGGTAACAGTGTTCACCTCTGTTTCACTACCCCAGGATGGAATCATTCTCTGTAACCTAAATGTCCAACACTCAGTCCAGTCAGTCATAAGAGAGAGGGGGGGGGGGGGGGGGGGGGGGCGTTTGTTGGCGAGAGAGAGGGAAAGAGTTGTTTGGAGAGATATCGAAAAGCGAAAGAGAAAAGAGAAGAGGTTGTTGGATAGAGGGAGAGGGAGGAGGAGGGGGTCGAGATCAGAGAGAAGTTCCCTCTGAGGTAGCGCCGTCTTATCGGACATATTTATCACATCACATAGACGGGGGGAGACGGGGGAGGGAAACCCAATATGGGAGCGCCAAGATAACAAGGTCACAGACAGTCAGCTTGGATGTTGAACTTCTTACTGAACATTTAACAACCATGGCTTCTGGGAAACCCCAAAAAGCACAAAAGGGGAAAAGCTCACCTGTTAGCTTAGTTGGTTAGTGTACTTTGTATTTTAATATTTTGTATTTTGTATCTTAACCCGTTACTCTTGTGTGCTGTACTGTACCCTGCTGCTGTTGCAAACTGCAATTTCCTCACTGCGGGACAAATAAAGGATTATTTAATCTTATTTCATAGCATCTCATGGTAGATTAAGATGCTGAAGGTTCTGATTAATAATATTGTTTTTCTCTCATGACTAAAGGAAATGAAAAGGGGTTTTAGACTGTGTGGTGTTAAGATGTTAAGACAAGATCATATCTATCATTCATGATTATTATGAATCCAGATATTGTATGTTGAGGTCAGGAAGGTAGGATTTGATGTCAGTTGTTTGCAACGAAATGTGACCTGAGTTGATGTTTCTCAGCATTCGACAAACACCTACGACGAGGAGGTGCAGCGCGAGCGAGAGATGTTCCTGACCCAGAAGAAACACGACATGGTCAAGCGCCAGAAAACGGAGATTAGAAAACTCATGCTGAGCCAGGTGGGGAACCGAGGTTCACCCCGAGGGGTTCCTCTGTGTTCCGTGTGCGGTTGGCTGTGTTCTGTGGATTTGTGTGGCTGTGTGTGTGATGTGTGCGTCTGTGTATGCACAAGTGCTTGTATGTGTACAGCAGGTCAAAATCAAGTCAATAAGTTAATTAAGTGGATAACAAGTTTGACATGTTAAAACCTCATATTAAATTGACATCACATGGTAATTATAAACTGGTATTATGGTACAGCTGAATGTTCTACCTGGCTGATCACTAATCATATCCTTGCCTCCCCGTCCCCCCCCCCGTCTCCTGTCCCCGCCCCCCCACCCACGATCACCACCGTAAAGACCAGCAACGATCTGAACTATAAGCAGGTAATGGAGACCTTTAAGAGGTCGCTTCGCCACTCGGACTTCATGGTGACGGAGGACCTGTGCTCCAGCATGTCCTTCATAGACATCTATCGGGGCACACTGGACCGCAACGACGCCACGGCCGAAAGGTAGGCCCCAGCCTTTTCTAAAGGTAGGCCACAGCCTTTTCTAAAGGTAGGCCACAGCCCTTTCTCAAGGTAGGCCCCAGCCCTTTCTCAAGGTAGGCCCCAGCCTTTTCTAAAGGTAGGCCCCAGTTCTTTCTTAAGGTAGGCCCCAGCCCTTTCTCAAGGTAGGCCCCAGCCCTTTCTCAAGGTAGGCCCCAGCCCTTTCTCAAGGTAGGCCCCAGCCCTTTCTCAAGGTAGGCCCCAGCCCTTTCTCAAGGTAGGCCCCAGCCCTTTCTCAAGGCCTGCCCAGCCACCAGGCTTTAGTTTAGCGGATTAGCACCGTGTTGGTGTTGGTGCAGCGTTTGATGGCGCAGAAAGGAACTGCTCTTCATTTCCAGTGTGCTTTTTTTGTTGTTGCCAGTAATCAGTAATTGCTGGCAGGAAGATGCTAAATTGTAAATGATTTGCTCAAACTGTACTGATTTTTGCATGATTCTAAAATTGGGTTTGTCTGTATTTGCATCTGTTTTTATAATGATAAGTCATGTAGATAAGATCAATAAAAGGTGTAATATAATATCTATAATACCCATTATTACAGTAATACGACTCTTCACACTAAACACTAATCAGGGAAGCAACCAGTAGCAAAGATGGCTGCCGTAATCCTAAAATGACACATGTCAGGTTTGTCTAAATGATCCCTCTGCAGGGTTGATGTTTAAGGGTAATTACATCATATTCTCAGGACAGGTCTGGTTTGTGATTTTTAGTCTTGTTGTTGCAGACCAGGACCTGTATTAAGGGGCCTGTTCCAGCACGTTCTTTACAGTTCTAACGTCCCACACGCTGACTCTGCCTTTCCTTAGGTTCCCTGGCTCGATCCCTTTTTTTTACATGCTTTATAGCTAGTAGCTGTGGAAGTGGAAGCGTTCTCATGTCTTTATGGACAACACATTTCGTTTCTAAGGGGTTTACTTATATGAGGTGGTTAGACAGACGAAGACTGTATCTAATTCACAATCAAAACATTTGTGTTGTGAGAGAGGGATGAGCTGCTATAGAAACTGGTAATTACAGTTGTTTTGTGGTAGGAGAGATCAAGGAACGTGTGTGTGTGTGTGTGTGCGCACGTGTGTGTTTTTATGTGCGTGCATGTGTCTGCATGCATCTGCGCGTGTTTGTGCTGTTGTGTGCGTGAATTTGTGTGTGTCTGTGTGTGTGTGTGTGTGTGCGAGCGCGTGCGCGTGCATGTGTGTGTCTGCGTGCATCTGTGTGTGTGTGTGTGTGTGTGTGTGTGTGTGTGTGCAGGCTGCAGCAGCTGTACTCCGAGGTGCTGCTGGTCCTGTGTGAACTGCTAGGTGAGGACCTGCAGGATGCAGAGAGGAAGAGACAGAGGACAACCATGGATGCTAGCGAGCTTTAGCTCAGCGGGCTTCTTCAGCCACACCTCAACCCCCCTCCTAATCAGCTATACTTACACACGCTTATTAAAGAACAGAGCTTTGTGGCCACGTGTTGCTGACTGTTTGTGCAGAGGGAGCCCAGATTTGTGACACGGCCGGTGTCGTCTAAATGTGTTTCTGTCAGTGAAGACAGAAGACGGTTTTCCAAAGCCTGTCTCAAACTGTGAGGCTGGCTTTTAGAAATAAGTTGCTTTTAAAGGGACGGCTTTTGAATCTCTTTCAGTTTTAAGAAATTAAACCTGTGTGAACTGCTAGGTGTGGGGCAGACTGTAATTGTATTTTTCATATATTACACAAACCCATAGAGGTTTACTAGATGTATTAAATCTATGGGCCAATCATACCCTCTGCTGGTTTAAATACACAAGGCAGAGATAACTTGTGGTTGGCAGGTATAGGATAACTTGTTTGATAACTAGTGTTTTAAATGCATTTGTGACAGTTTAGGATTGTCATGCTGGCGGATTTTCTACATGTAGCTGCCAGGTAGTGAGAGGGCAGTAATGTGGTTATTCGTGGTTCCATTGAGTCCTTTTAGCAGAACCCCCTTTGAGCGCGTGGTGGAACTTTAGAAGGAAGTCCTCCACTAAAACGACGACTTCCTTTTGTGCAAAGAAAAAAGACCGTTCAAATATTTACAGGCTATAAAGTGACATTTTGAACTTTACCCTCGAAGTGATAATGCCTTCGAGATAGACTTACAACGTCAGGGCGAGTGCAATGGTGGAAAGTTTCCGTTTATGACAAGACAATTGTTTTTGTTGTGGAGAGTTATGGGGTTTTAGGTCGTTTTGTAGTACATTTACTAGTGTGTTTAAGGAGACAATAGTTTATTGGCTGAATTTTAAATAGATGCACGAATTTGCCCTGAAATACACACATGAGATCATGAATCTAATATTATCATTATGTAGGCTACTTCTTTGATATTTATGGGAAATAGAGCAGTTTTGGGTTACATTTTACATTACATTACACTGAGTTAAAGAGAAGATTTAGCATTTTGCATGTCATTAAATAATTTATAAATATGATAATAGTTTTTCGTAAGAGTATTATTATGTATAATATGAATGTCAAAGCAAAGACAGATTGGATTGGATTTCATTCCTGCCATGGTATCATACAGGCAGTAGGCGGCATTTACTGCATTACTAATGATGACTCAACACAGATACGAGGCCCTATAGGTGTCGACTGGGAGATATGCTATTGATCTTTAAATCACTGGTTAAATAGACCCTCTAATCTGGTGCAGTAGTGTGTCAATGCACACTGGCTCACTCATCACAACTCCATTGAGTTAAATGCACTATTAGTCCATTACAAAATTGTCACAGTTTTGTACTCTTTTACTCTATTCATTGTTCTGAATCTTCATGGCCTATTTACCATTTAGCAATGCCAGATTCTGGATTTGTTTTATATAGTCTAGTCCTGTTATTTAGACTGCTGTGTGGTTTTGTGCCTTCTAAGACATTTTAATGTTAAGACTGTAGAAATATAGGCTACTAAAAAAGTGATCTCGAACCCAACCGTGGGGGAACTGATGATTCCAGGCCGGTTTCCCTGTTGCCAACTTTTCAACGCTTCGTCTGGGCCGAGTATGATTACAGGAATAAGCAGGCTGCATGTCTCTGGAGGGAGGCTGCTTGGAGGCTGCATGGCTCTGGAGGGAGGCTGCTTGGAGGCTGCATGGCTCTGGAGGGAGGCTGCTTGGAGGCTGCATGGCTCTGGAGGGAGGCTGCTTGGAGGCTGCATGTCTCTGGAGGCTGGCTTCGTGGAGGCTACAGGGAAAGTTCTGTGGTGTAAAACGGCTGCAGAGAAATCTTGGAAGAGAGAGAGAGAGAGAGAGAGAGAGAGAGAGAGAGAGAGAGAGAGAGAGAGAGAGAGAAAATGAAAGGAATGTGAAATTCATTTTTAGCATCAAAGTTTTTTTCCTTTTGATGAATGATAGTTCCATTTATTCTTTTTGTTTTAGATTTATGAAATACATCTAAATAGGCATATAGCTTATATTTTAATGGTTTCATTTTCTTTAAATAATTTAAAAACGAAATATGCTGTTTATAAGTTGACATCTATTTGCCGCAGTTTATTCAAACAAACATATTACCAATAACACATTAAGATACTTTTTCAATCACCACCTACGTTAGGCTATAATGAACTTATTTCTGCAAATCTTACATTATAACCAACTTGTACAAAACAAGTCGCAAGTAAAGCATGCGGGATTTATATTTTAGCAAACAATTGAAACGAAAATACTCCTGACTAAGCATATAAAAGTTGAATCATTAAACATAATGCAATGCCTTAAGGTCAAAGCACATTTAGCAATATAAAAGTCTTAGTTATAGCCTATACAATAGATTTCTTCATATGCGTTTGCTATCGTTTTACTTTTCTTTCTTGTTTTTATTGTCTAGAAGTTGGTGTTTAAACCTATATATGATTACACGTCACTTTCAAACAGTTGGGGTCCATGAAGCAACAAAACAACCCCCTCAAAAAAAAACAAGCAAAACAAAAAATCACAAAATTGTTCCTTGTTTTTCAAGTTAGTTCTATGTACAATGTTGCAAATGTAACACGTCTTCATCACTTTGAATTGTTGTGCAAGTTAATTTGGTGAACACACACAGCCTGCAACCCGCATAATCCATTTGAAAAACACAAGATTGCAACTAATCCAGTTTAGTTGTCTTTTGCCATCCCCACCCCCCCACCGCTCCAACTTCGCAGGTAGTCTGCACAGCTCCATGCTTTGACCCGTCAACTGTTGTACTGACAGGCGTTCAGGCTCGAGCCTGGGCTCTGTAACCCGCTGTATCCAAAGGTGGGGTGCTGCTTGGACTTGAGTCTCAGAGTGGCCAGGCTCGAGTTACATGTGTCTCTGTACACGCTGTACGGTGACCCGGGAGGCCCGTACGGACAGGCGGAGGAGGACATGGCTGAGTTGATGGTGGAGCTGCTTATACCGTTCAGATTGCTGATGTTGTTCAGGCCTGCGGCTGCCATCCCCGGCACGCTCGAGTGGCCCATACCGGAGGCCATAGTCATGGAGGAGATGGAGTTAGGAGAGGAGAACATGGACTGGGAAGTGAGGGGGCTCATGGAGTTGAAAAATGTGAAGTTCTTGGTGGAGAGGGGGGCCGGGGTCAGTCCTTTGTTGGTCCAGTTGTTGTAGGTGTAGGCTGGGTACATGTAGTCGTCTGCTTGCATGAGGCCGCTGAATTGGGGCAGGTAGCTGTTCTTGCACAGGTCCATCTGCTGGTTGCGCTCGCGCTTCCTCCATTTCGCGCGCCGGTTCTTGAACCAAACCTGACAAAGAGGGAAACTGTATTTATAAAGGAGTTATTAAGAAACTAGTGTTATTTGTATTGATTTGTGATATAAATATATAATAAATCTTGTTTGCTAAAATACTAGGCCTATTGGCCTATTTGATATTAATGTTAAGACTTCATTTTGTCTAAAACACGATGTGAAATTGCGCGTATAGTGCGCACAATTTCTGCGAACACGTCATTTATATTCAGTCGTGAAAACAATGTACAATCTATTATTAATTCATCAGCGGAAATGTAATTTTAGCCACCTGGTGCAGCTACATTGCCGAGTTGACAAATTATCCACAAGACATGAAACAGTCTTTGAGAGGAGATGATCCTATATTTAGAAATAAACTGTGTATGTTACAGCTGGTTAAGGCTTTCAGAAACACGCCAATCATCAATCATATAGCCTTGAAATACGAACAAGAAAACATAGTCTCTGCTTTGTGAAAATTCATTTTGTCCCTAATTCAGTTATTCAACTTTGCAGTTGTGTTGCAAAGAGACGAGTTTTAAAATGTATTTTATCTATAAGCAAAACATGAAAAGTAGACCGCATCCCTCTTGGCATTTTGAAATGTGAATATATTGAAAAGCAGTTATTGAAAAATGACACCAGTCAAAATGAATCATGGATTCGTGTAACTGGCTAATAATAATAAATGTTTATAAATGTGTTGTCATGCCAACGGTGTTACCGGGCATGTCAGTGCTGAGTGAAAGAGTTAGTTTGAGTCGTTAACATTTAGAAAAGAGACAACAGAAAGTGCTTAAAAAAGCCCGGGGGAGGGAAATTTGGATGTCATCTTAACATCTTTACGTTGTTAATCACTCATAATTACAGATATGAAATCATCCCAACTGATATTCGAGTGTAGACCTGAAGTTACAAGTAATTCAGTAAAAGTTTCAAACAAGTTTCCACCCGAAACACGGCACGAGGAAGCAGCAGATCATCGCGCGCCACCTTCGATGCACGCGCGCAGGCCCTGAAAGGCATCTCGCGCCACTACCCTTACCCGGACTCTGGCTTCAGTGAGGTTGGTCCACACGGCTATTTCCTCTCTCGTGCTCATGTCCGGATAACGGTTCCTCTGAAAGGTGGCCTCGAGCTCTTGCAGCTGTTGGCTGGTGAAGTGTGTCCTCTGTCGTCTCTGTTTCTTCTTCTTGTCGTCTGCGTTTCCGTCGTCGCTCCTTTGTTCCACGCTCCTCTCCTTCTCTGTGAGTTAGAAACGAAATGATACATACTAAACGCACGTGCGTCCCACAACATAAGCAAATAACACTCAACAGGCACTAAAAAACAGAGCAGCCCGCGCAAAAGACTAACTAGCAGGCGCCTGGATGCCGCTCCTGGGAGAAGGTGTGTGTGTGCACAAAGGAGAACCCTACAGGAGAACACACACATGCGGTGCAGAGCAGTGCATTCGAGTGCTCAGACGTGTTCACGAGCGACCATTCTAAATGCCCATTTTGTAGAACCTTGAGGTGAAACTCTCGCGTGCCCTTTGTGAAATATTAACAGGTAGTCTGCGGCTCAAATATTGATTCTTGGGTTAAACCGCCACGAGACATTCATTGGGCACTAAATACCCGTATAGGGCCTAAAGATCAATACAATCCTTTTGTCTCAAAGTGTGTCCAGTCTTATCGTCTATACAAATGCCCTTTTTTATACGTGTCCTTCGAAAATACGATTATTTAGTTAGGTTAAAACATTACACTTAGAAGTAATGAGAGGACAACAAAAAAACAAACCAAAAAAATCAAAAGGTTAATTTTGAAACCATGGCAAGTTTCAATGTGGCCAGAGGAGTGGAATATCAATGAAATCAATGTCCTAATCAAAATTATTATTATTATTATTCTGTCAAGAGTTATTTTGCTACCACACCTCCAAGATGAATTGTATTAATTTTTGCCAACATATTTTCAACTACAATTCCTCCAGAAACTGAATTAAGGTATATGATATTACAACTGGAGATTGCAGTGCATTTTATGCTATTGAAATACAAAATATTAAATTAAATTCAGTCTTTAACTGTGACTACAATTTATTTAACTTTAATTTTCCAATGAAGGACCTTGGCTTCTACATTTCAATCATGCATTTAATAGAATCAAACAATATAACTTGCTAAAAATACAGTGCGTGACAAATAAGAGTATCAGATCATATATGCTGGAATTTATGTGACAGAATAGTCAGTTATTGTTTTGACATCGCCTGAATACTGTCATGCGTTGATTTCTTTTGCTTCACTCGTTGTAGTCCGCGCATGGAGGTTTTACGCTTCTTTTAGGATTGTTAACAGCCTCTTACTCGCATTAGGCCAAGATTCTGAGCATTGTCAGAAACATAGTATGTCTATGGTTTAACTTTGGAATTAATATGTTTATCTGACATTGTTCAGAAAGCAGTAGAATAAGTATGGGGTCATGTTAAGGCAGTTAAATCAGTAAAATACCTGCTATTTCAGTATCTGAAGACTCGCTGCTTGAATTCTGTAACGTGTCTCGCGCGCCGTTCGAAGTTCTCGGCACATGAAAGGTGGAAGCCATGTCGCGCGCCGGTGGAGGTCTCACGCTCTCAGCGATTCTGTCCAAATTCATTCCACCTTGAAAAGAATGATGATGCCGTATTAAAGAATGGCGTTTTAAATCCCCTAGATTGAGCCTTTCCTTAGTTTTATGCTTCAGAAATCCAATCGAGTGCCATTATTGCATTTAGAGCTCATTTTTCAGATCTCCAAGAGAGAATGTGTTCTCCGTTTCCGTGGAACAGTGACAGAACGTTCTCCTTCTATAGTTTCCGTCGGTGTGACCGAATGGAAGCGCTTGAAGCACGAGCTTGAGACGGGATCCACCCATTTTATGCTCCAAACATTCCCAAATTGCAGCAGAGTCCCTCCCCCCCATAGCGTTGATTTGAATGGGACTGAAAAGAGGAACGATCTGTTTTTTGTTGTTGGTATTTATATCAGCATAGAAGAGCAGAGAATCTCTTCACATGTTTAAAATGTGCTCTCGTGCAGCAGAACAAGGAACGCTTACAGGCATAAAGTGCATTTCGGAAACGACCGTAGCCGAATAAGCATTGGTGCATGCGTGTGCCACCCCCTGTGTTTTTCCCCCCTGTCTCAACCTTTAATCATTCAATGAATGATGTCAAGTCCTGTAGAACTAATAGTACTCTGTCCGTGCGTGAGAGAGCAAAACACAATGTTACCAACCAGCACAAGTCCTGATGCATTGACCCACCCCAGTTTGCTGCATAAACCGATGCCTTTCAGATGCAACTGTTTTATCAGATTTATGGTTGCAATTTGTTAGATAACGACCTAGACTCGCGCGTGGCAATGACACAAATGAAGCCACATCCCAACTCAAGACTCCTTGCATGTACCAGGACTATGTCGAGATAATCCAATTAGTAATTCGACTGTCCCAGAACAGAAATTGCCTGTTAATTTGGACGTCATCTCCTTACCTTAGATATGTAACCCTATCATGGCATTACTGTAATTGTGACCTGCTGGTCACACATGACTAAGCTGCCCCTCTACAAGTTCACTCAAGGATCACAGATGTAATTTTATCTTTTATTACCCGTGCAGCCTACAACACAGTCATATTTAATGCACATTACGATTTTATCTCAAATTAGGCCTACATGTAGTTTTTTTGTGTGCATTTACTCTTGGATCGTACTAACCTTTTTCCAATTGGTCTGAGAGGTGTGTATAGGCGCCATTGAGATGAGTTTGTAGGTAATTGTATGGCAAACTGTTTGACATGAGACCCCGTCAAACTGGAAATCTTCCCTCGAGCGCCTTTTAAAGGGAATTGTGCAACATCTCAACAATCACTTGTTTTTTTCATTCATTCGTTCAGTTTGCTCACCAAAGTAATGCAATACTGTATTCATGAAGGTTGTTGTTTTGTAACGAACCCATTTTCATTAGTTTAGGCGCCTTCGTGCCTTAGTCACACCACCAAAAACTCCGACTAAAATTCCCAACAATACTCAGATATATAGAAGAGCTATTTAACTCCTATTACAATGTCAAAAGTGGTCTTTACGCAGTGATTATAGTTGAAGAATATTGCTGTCAGATATAATCACTGCACTTTTGGGACCTGTATCATGTAGGTTACACATGCAGATTTACTACCTTCTCAAAACAAGCTAAAATGTGTTATTAGAGAGTGATTATGTAGCTAGCTAGCTATGCTTGCCTCCTCTAATAACAATAATCACATTTATTTACAGGATAACGGATAGGCGTGTCTTCCATATTATTCGTTAACTTTCTATTACATTTTCACAGTTTTATCCTATAAGCTTTTTAAATGCAACATGGTAAGCGCTTTTGGGTACGTCAAGATGTTTAGAGTTGAAGAGTAGTTGGTGTGATTGATGGTACAGCCAGGGTACAACACACTATTCATCCCCGTCTCAGGTCAAAGGTCACTTGCAAGATAAGCACTTATATTTTTCTCGTCAGACTGAAAATAAACTAGGCTACCATCGTTAATTATAAACCAAACAAAAAAATACACACGCCATTCAAGTAGTATTTTCCATCCTCTTCAGTAGTATTTTGAATCCTGTCCTTTATATTGACCCACCAAACAAACCAGCGCGAGCAAAAAGGACATAGAAAATTAAATGATGACGTCGACTCAAAAGGAGGCAGAGGCAGCGCGTGGACCTAGAAAGTAATTAGACACGCGCGCGTAACACGAGCTTGTTCCAGGCAAATGACATGAGGGTCTTAGTGACCCCTCCTCGTGCTCTTCTCTACTGGACAAGTGGTTCAAGGCCTGCGCGAGCCGGTAGCACATCTGACATTGGAGGGATGGTTGTGTGAGGTTACCAAGTTTATCACGTTATTTCACCATAAGTCATATTATTATGGGATGGTTTATACAGCGCATTTCGAATGGGGCCTTTTTGTACAGGCGAACGCATTTGAGTGGATATATATATTTGTAGATATTTACGCGCAAGTCACATCCAGCCTTTTTAATCCCATCATTTCCCCAAACTTTTAGGGATCTGGATTATATGTTTTTTTTCATATAATATACTGAATATCCTTTATAAACCAGGGATATTTCAGGGATATTTCATATTCCAGTCAGCGCTTTGTGGCAAGAGAAAAAGACCTCCGTTTCCTGCACAAGATTTTGCATCTGGGGAAAACATGATGATATTCTAAAACCATAAGAACATGAATGGGAAATAAACCATTTAATCTAGTAAAAAATTTGTGGGCCTAGATCTATTTAGGCCTGTTTAAATAGCATTCACCTTGAAGTATAAAACATGTTAATTTCGCATGCTTCAAAATGTGCAAGTTCAACGTTGCTTTAAAGTGTAACATAACATTTTGTTGAATGATTATCAGTCACTACAACATTTACTTCGTAATTACCATCAAGTTCTCTTTTAGATTTTTTTTAACAACTTATTGAAATTGGTAACATGTTTCAAAGCATGCAAAAAATATGAAAGTGCTTCAGTGTTTTATTATAATAACTATTCTTTTTTATATAGTGTTTTATTAAAATAGCTATTCTACAGATATGTTGGGTAATGTTTCCATGCAAAGTGTGTAGTTTAAGGTTTAGGTTAAATTAAAAGACTATCCTCACCTGGGTCTCCACACGAGGTCACATTCTTCGACAAATTAAGTTCCATTCCAAATGCCTGAAAAACACAACATATTTGCACAGGTTATTGGCATGTAAGTGTTTAAAATAACACGTGAAATAACCACCTATTGAGATTATATAATTATTGATGTTTGGTTTAGAAAAAATTGGAAAACACCCTTCCCAGAGAACTGAGTCAAACTTTGATAACTCAGGCAGGGGATTCCTTTCCCAGTTCATCACAGAACACCTTACAGGCCTAAATCTTTCTCTACTAAAAAAAAAAGAATAAGAATTATAGTTCCCCTCTGCCTTTCAAAAAAATGTCAGAAAGACAGAAGTCCTATTCACTCCCTTCACAAAGTTGGCCAATGTATTTGCCCTTGCCTCCTGTAACAACCAGAGATCTCTATCTCAGAGTTGCCTAAAAGTTTATCTTTGCCATGATGTATACACATAACCCCACTTATCAGTAGGAATCCCTTTGCTCGTTTTATGTCCATAATAAATCGTGACATAATGGATGGTTACCTTTCTTTCTTCTCTCTCTCTTTCTCTCTAACCCCCTCCCCTCTCTCTCTCTCTCTCTCTCTCTCAAACACACAGAGATGACACACACACACACAGTTATTTGTGCCTGGGTTTGTTGGCTATATTGACACGGGTGATAGAAGCATTAATTAATGAGAAATTATACTTAGCACTCTGTACAGCTTGCAATTAATGCACATAACTATAACATTTCTAATGACTTCATCTTTCTTTATGGTCACAATTGTTGTGTTATGCATTTATAGTTCTTCCCTTGGCACTTATTGGTTCTCATGATGTATGATTCACGATCTAAAAAACCGACTGTATTTGGGGTCTATCACGTTGCATGCTCAATGACTGATGCTCTTTGTAAAAGCTCTCTCTATTAAGTCGCTTTGGATAAAAGCGTCTGCTAAATGAATAAATGTAAATGTAAATGTAATCTTAACACCACACACTCACTCTTACCAGACTGATAAATGAACAGTTCCTTATCAAATACAAGCAAAGATCAAACATATATCTTGACAGATTTAAGCTCACTAACCCAGCACACTGAAACAATGCCTAAAACTCTTATCATGGTCGTGCACAAGAGTACTGGTAGTCTATCCATCAAATCTGCGGTCGTTATCGGTGACACTCCACCGACCAGCTACCAGCTCACCGGATAGACGAGTGTTAAGGCTGCTTGGTACTTTGTAAGGATCATATCCAGAATAATGTAGTCTGCTTACTATGTAAGGATCATATCCAGAATAATGTAGTTTGCTTACTATGTAAGGATCATATCCAGAATAATGTAGTCTTGCTTACAAAACGAAAAGCCTCACAGACTCACGCGTAACCACACCAACTAGCTGTGGATATCATTTAATTATTGATTTCAAAAATACACCGTCAAAACTTACCAATTGGTTCCCAGCAAAGACAAAAGAAAACAATGTTAAACGTTAAATTGTCCCCATGCAGCCGTTCAATATATCCACTTAGATTAGAAGCGGGCACGTGCTGAGTCCAAATAATAAGCCTCTTTGATAGCCTCTCTGCCTCGCGCTCGCTTTTCTTCCGAAGGAGCTTTCTTGGGTTCTATAATGACGTCATGACACGAGTAACCCCCCCCCCCTCCCTTCGTCTCCCATGGCAACCCGATACAGGATGCGCACGTGCTACGAAAAGACGGACATTGAACCAGTCTTCTTCTTGAAGCAGCTTTGAATGCGCATACATGCAGTAATATTTATATATTTATTAATTATCTGACGTTTCGTTAATGAGTTAGCCTTTGAAATAACGTTATGAACAAGATCTGTTAAACACAATGGAGTCAATCAAACATAGGGTGGTAATGTTTTTTTTGTCTGTCTTTGATTGGCTCTTGTTTTATTGTCAAACTCTGGTCGAGATAGTCTTAAAGTATTTTTTTAAATAATTTTGTTTCATTAAATTAGACGGTTTGGGGAGGGAAAATGATCCTGTTGTGGTTTTAGACCTGTGCGCTGTAGGCCTATTTAATATTTGATGCACTTTATTGAAACTTTGTTATGTGGTGAAACAAAAATGCTTTAATAATGATCATATCAATGTGTGTTTATTTATTTTTTGTTAAAGTTTCGTTTTAAAGTTTTAATAATTTTAGATCGCTGTCATGTCTACCGTGGCTAAACTCGGTAAATTTATGTTTATATTTTTCTTATATTTTTTAGATTCAACTTTATTGTCATTTTCAGGCGAACCAATATAGTTTTTCCTCGAATTTAATGTAGTTGATATACATTTCGATATCTTATATATTTGGGCCTTTATTCTAATGCAGGTTCGGCTTCTTACATAGGTTTGGAATAATATTTTACAACATTATTATTATTAAAACAACTAATAATTTAACCAACGGTATTCTCCTCGATATTTTAGTTGAGGTCTAGTGTTGAATTTGAAATGTTTTCTTTCCATCTTAGGATCTTAACCCTTCGATTTTAGTTTGATCCGACCAATTCATTGAGGCCTGATGAGGCCTAAATAGCAGAATAACAACACTGATCCTGTTTAGACCAATATGCACATTTAATAAAAGTGACCTATACACCAATATGATGGTGTTTGTTCATTTACATTTATTCATTTAGCAGACGCTTTTATCCAAAGTTAATTATACATACGCCAAATTTGATATTTGGGCTACATTGAAGTGTGTAGGTTATCCCACTCAACATAGTTGATGTTGAGGATATAGTTAAATAATTCCTATTTGGTAGATTATTGAAGTTATTTGCGCCTTACACTGCTGATGTAAATGTTAGGCTATTATCCAATCCTACAGGCCTTCATACATTTCACTCACCTTTATTATCACCTTTATTACTTATAATCATGCAGTTGCTAGCCAGTTGGTAGCCAGTATTAATAACACAAGCATCAACTATCCCTCTCACGAAACGTCACAGCCTATAAGGCTGACTTCAGGCAACAGTTGGTCATGAATTTGTGAAAAATAAAAATAAATAAATAAATAAGGGAAAAACAGAAGGCTAATTATGTACATGGCTTTGGATAAAGACGCCCATGATGATGTGGGTATAATATAATTTTTGGGGAAACCAATTAATGCACATAGCCCTGTTTGTGCACGCTTCCTATTATAATCTACAATAAATACGAACAAATATTGATCAAAGTCTGAATTGATCCGTATGAATGAATTCTTATTTGTCTTTGCTGAGCAAAAGACTATACGCATGCGGGCCGGGCTCGCTCTCTCTCTCTCTCTCTCTCTCTCTCTCTCTCTCTCTCTCTCTCTCTATCTCGCCCCCGGTTCCTTTACTTCTTCCAGCTTTCTCTGTACTTCTCCCCGTCTGTTGTTATAAAGACATTGTAGAAAGTGTGAAAATGTGTCCAGTATTGCCTCCTTTTAAACTTAGCCAAGAGAGCTGTGCAGAAACCTAACCACGGTTGCGAGAGGGCTTCCACGGGGATTAGGAGGGAGCTCTTGGGTTGTGTTCCCCCAGGAGCTGCAGAGAGAGGGGCCACGTCTCACAGCGTTTCCTAGAAAGGTAGATAGAGGAACAATAGAGGAACTCGCCTATCTCAAGTGGAAGGGTGGTTGTTTGCCCGAGCGCTGGCGCGCGCGCGTGTAGAGTGAGGGAGTGGGGGTGAGGTGCTTGCGTGCGTGCGTGCAGGGTGAAGGGACATATTTTGCAGATGGGGTGTGCCTACCTGGAGTTAAACATGATGTGCCCATGTTTGACCCTTTTGGCGTGACCTCAGCCTCGGGTTGTGGGCTGGAGGCCACTTGACGTGGTTGAAGTGCTTGTTTTTACACTTAAAGCGTCACACTGCCGATATATTATGTCAAAACCTGGACTATAGCCTAGACTTGCTAGAAATAACAGTTGTACATTGCGCTATTTATTTATTTTTGTGTAACAGGTTTACACGTAAATTTACGCTAATATAGGCATATCCGCTCCGTAAAGGACTGTTGCATGGGTATAAATAAACGTTAACCTTATATGAAATGTAATTACATTGGTATATATGTATATAATATATGTACTTACTGTAAGTCGCTTTGGATAAAAGCGTCTGCTAAATGAATAAATGTAAATGTAATATAACCCAATAGCCCAAAGCAGCAGTGTTTAATTGAAAACAAGACACCCTTCTTGCAAAAGCCAATTCCTAACTCGAATTCAGCCAACCGTAAACAATTCCATAGCATCCATTTACTGCAAAAGGTTGGTATAATTGACTGTACCTGTCAGACCGTGGTTGCAAAACGATGAGTCGCGCGACATCTATAATTAGACGGTTAAACGCTGTAATTACGCCATCACCGAGGAGCTGGGAGTTGCCCCTGCGGTGCAACAGAGTCAATAAGCGGGGAGGGCTTATCCGTGTTTTGTGTGGGGTCTGGATGTGTCTGCATGGCTGTCTGTCCTGCTTCACAGGGTCACCTCATTGGGGTAAACAGTCATTGTCAATGACAGGGAGTTAGACAACAGCGGCGTAGGCATATTGCAAGAGCGTGCGCGCGCGAGCGTATTGCTTTAAGCAGTGCTGTTACCTGGCAACGCTCCCATTGTTCCATCTTCTGAAGAAAAATCATCTTAACCTCTTTCAAATGATGTGAGTATGAGGCAGGAGAGGCCTGATTGACAAACAGTCAAAGTGGCACTTCCAGACCGAGCTGAACCAATCAGGACGCTGCAAGTCAGACATTGGACCGCCCCGTTAGTGAGGCCGGTGTGACGTCACAGATACTTATACGGGCCTAAACAGCTAAAGAACGAACAGAGACAGACTGATGGACAAAGGAATATGGACTTGATTGAGTTTTCTCCAGGGATATCCACTTCAAAACATGGGAGTGATGTCAGCCCTGGAGGCTGGAGGGGGCCTGGGGAGTTGGGGGGGGGGGGGGGGGGGGGGGCTCTGTGATGGCCACAGTCAGTGCCCTTCTTGATGAAAATATGGTGGGAGGAAGGCCCATGTCACTATTTCCAATTTGCTCTCGGAAATTAGGGTTGTTTTGGTTGGGGATTACTTACGTAAACAGTCTTGCTCCATAGATCATCGCAGGAAAAGGATTTATTTTTCCGTTTGAATTTACCCCCACCTCCCCTTCTCGTTCCCTGCCTGTCCTATAGCCAAGCATGCCACACCACTTTATATGGTTCATAGAACATTAAAGCAACATTTCCCAACAAAAAGCTTCCATACTAAATGTAAACATTAGGAAAGAGTTACCCCAACATATTGGATCTTTTTTTCCATGTGAAGTGTACACAGAATTCTAGAAGAATCCAACCAATAAACTTCGTCACAACACCTGCGCTGGTACTCAGAAACAAATGAAGATGCGCAGAATTGCACTTTAGTGTTCGGGAAGAACCAGGAAGTTCTAGAATGTTGTGATCTTTCCACCTGCCACTCTTAGCGACCAAACATGGTCTGGAACAACAGACCTTGTTCTGTATTCAGAAACAGCATCCCAGCTGTGCAGTCTACTGTGTACTGTGTTCTGACACAGGCAGCCCTCCAGCATGGATTAACACAGGGATTTCATCGACTGTGTAGATTTGCAGTGGACATGATATGTGTGTGTGTGTGTTTTGGGGAGGGCCACACCTCTACAGAAGGCTCTATGAAGCAGGTTCATCCTTAAAAAATCCAGACAGACATTCCGACAGATTGGCTCTGTTGATATCAACTTTAGGAAAACACGTCTGACCGTATCGGCTCGTTTGAGTGATGTCTCCAGCACACTTTTGATAGATAGTTTTATTTACCCAGTGCTCCAACATCTGGTTTCTGACTTCTGGCAAGCGTGCGTCCAAACGCAGACACACACACACACACACACACACACACACACACACACACACACACACACACACACACACACACACACACACACACACACACACACACACACACACTGAACTGAGCTTGCTTGTGGCTTCAGTCGTGGGCTCACAGATTTATGAACAGGGCTTATAGAACTTGGCTGGGTTTGGGGCAGCAGTGACCAACTGCATCTCAACAAGATTGCTACATCTACTCCCCGGGCCACCAACCATCCATTCTCTCCATCTCTCCATCTCTCCTTCTCTCCTTCTCTCTCTCTTTCTCTCTGTGTTGACTCCATCTCTGTCCTCCAACCTTCATTCTCTTTCATTTCTCTCTTTCTCACGCCCATCCCTTCTTCCACTCCTCTTTTAATTTGGACCCATCTCCACCTCACTCAAGGCTTCAGTGAAAGAGAGAGAGGGAGGAAGAGGGAGAGAGAGAGAGAGAGAGAGAGAGAGAGAGAGAGAGAGAGTGTGAATTGGTGTCTTTGTGTACACCTCTGCAGATTCTCACCCACCTTTCCCATGGCAGGCAGAGCGAGCAGCCAGTCAGGACCAGGCACCAGCTCAGGTCCTGGGAACTGTCATAGCTGCTTAGGGCGGCGAGGGTGTCTCTGGTACTGCTGGGAGTCTACACACACACACACACACACACACACACACACACACACACACACACACACACACACACACATGCATTCACACACACACACGTGTGCATTCACACACCACACACATACACACACGCACATACACACACACATATATACACACATGAATGTATACACACATACAGGGCAGCTCCAGCTCTCAACACGTCGCCCGCAACAAACTTGTGTCACAAACCTTCCAGATCACCTGGCAGACGGAGTATTTCAAATGTAACGAAAACAGTATTTGCAGAGTTTTGGGGGTTATTTTCTTTCAATTTGCTTTCTCTGAAACGGTCCAAAAGAAAAGAAATCCAGCGCAGTGAGACAGAGGGCTGTTAGGATCAAGCACCTGGAAGTCAGGAGCCTATGCCAGGATGAGGCCGAACCCGGGGCCTCCCAGGGTGCAATGCTGCCCAGCCTATAGCTCCTTTGTGCTCCCCTGACACAAAGATTTATTGTGTAAACATTACCGTTCCGAAAAATACATATTGAAACAATTTTTGGACAAACAAGGCAGACAAAGTGAGCGTCCTGGGCTGTCACGGGGTGTGGAGGTCTGGGCGGGCGGCCCAGAGGGGCGGGGCAAGGCGGGGAGCAGCCAGACCATTAGTAGTCTCGCTTCAGGAAGCCTGAAAAGGTGCGCAGGCTGGGGAGGTATTGTGCACCGTCACACAAGAGCGAAAGACTGTCAAAAGAGAAACAAAGAGGCGGGAAAAATGATTAAAAAGCTGCCAGAACCTGGAGAGAGAGGAGAGAGAGAGAGAGAGAGGGAGAGAGAGAGAGAGAGAGAGAGAGAGAGAGAGAGAGAGAGGGAGAGAGGGAGAGAGAGGAGAGAGAGAGAGAAGGAGACGCCTCAAGAGAGAAGAAGAGAAAGAAAGAAAGAGGAAAAAGAAAAAGGGGGACTGAAGAAATGAAAGAGGCGGAGAGGGTGGTAGAAAAAGACAGAAGGATGGAGAGAGAAAGAGAAAGAGAGAGAGAGAGAGAGAGGGAGCGATAGAGAGGCTGAATGAATAGCATGCCAGCAGAGTAAACAGTCGTGCAGAATGAAGAACCATGAAGGCACACAGGTGAACACCTGTGAAAGTGTGTGTGTGTGTGCGTGTGTGTGTGTGTGCGTGTGTGTGTACCTACATGTGGAGGAGAGGGAGAGGAGCATCAGAATGTTGTCTCAAAAGCAAACATCTCACGTTCCAGCCAATCACACAGCCCAAGTCAGCCACGTCGGCCCATTGTGATTGGTTCAGCCAACCTTGACCTTGTTAGTGACAGGTTAACTGCACAGGGCCTATAGCTTGATCCTGCATTCAGAGCTGTATTTAGAAACATGCGATAAAATGAATTAAAAATGTATAATTGTAGGATTTATTTACTACGGTGGGCCAAGTGCTTAGGGAAAAACGACTTCATCCAAAAACTTTGAATTATGGATGAATCGCATTGGTCTAAATCCACCCCTGGAGAGTAACAGTATATGAAATATGTCATTTAAACACAGAAATTATACAAATGACGTGTGTTTTACTTACCTGTTTAAGCCAACCTCACCTGTGCCAACCCTTCATCAGGACAAACAAAGAGCAGTATTGTATGGATGTTGACCATGGGCTCTGTTGTAAGTCCATCGGTATAAAAGTCTGTCAATTCAAGAGTGTCTGTTTATCCAGCAACAGAAATGCTATGTCGTTGGTTAATTCAACACTTCCTCACGGTATCAGTCACGGATTTTGGGGTTGCTAAATGTTTGTTCTCGGGCTTGGGGTTTGTTTGGCCACTAACAACAACCTCGACCGCCTATTTTATTTTCTCACAAAAAGAAGTTATCTCTCTCTCACAGAGGAGGAGGGAGGGAGGGAGGGACAGTGAGCAGAGAGACGGGGGGAGGAAAGAGAGATGGAGGACAGGGAGGGAGGGGAAGGAGGAGGGATGGAGGACAGGGAGGGAGGGGAAGGAGGAGGGATGGAGAAGGAAGGAAGGAGAGAGAAGGAGAGAGGAGGGAGGTAAAGGAGGCTGGAGAAATGGAGGGGAGAGAGGAGAGAGGGTTGGATTCCCCCCTCCCCGCTAGCGTCACAACAGCGTGATCTACAGCTGTGTTTTGCACGGGACAGACACATCACAAGGTAAGAGCTGCACATTCCGGACTGTTTCAGAGCGAAAGGTATTCGGGAAAAAGACGTTGTCCTGGGAGACGATTTACTGCCTTGACCCAGGAATTCCACATGCTCTGAAGGCTGTGGAACAGAGAGTGGGAAAAAATCGAGGCAATGAACTAGCTTGGCGTTTTTATCTTGATTGTCAGATAAAACGCTATCTGCAGCCATAAAGCTGTTCATAGGAGTCTTTAGCATGAAGCACTTTAGCCCTTTTGCTTTCTGGCGTCTGATAAAAATCACCCCAACACAGTGTCATTAAGAAGACCCATAAAAACCCCAGAGAGACATGGCGCCCGGGTAAAGACTGGGCCCTCTGCTGCCTGCTTGTTCTCTTTCTTTCTCTCTTTCATTCTGTCTTTCTTTTGTTCTTTTCTTCATTCAAAGCGTCTGCTAAATGAGTAATAATTCAGTCTTTCTCTCATTAGATTTTTCCTTCCTTTCTTCCTTCCGTCTCTCTGTCCTTCCTTCCGTCCATCATTCCTTTTATTAATGTATTTCTGGTTCTCTCTCTCTCTCTTTCTTATATTTATCCCAGGGCGCATCCAGCCTGGCAAAAACGCACCTAGAGGAGGAGCTGGGGGAGGAGGGGAGGAGGAGAGGAGCAGGAAGGGAGGAGGTGGGGGAGGTGGAGGAGGACCTGTGGGTCTCTGGTTAGCTTCACTGCTGCAGGATCGGACAAGCTTCCCACCACAACACACGCACACGCAGTGAGACAGGTGGGCAGTGAGACAGGGACACCAACAGACAGGCAGGTGGTACAGAAAGAGAGAGAGACAGGCAGACAGACAGGCAGACAGACGGGCAGATATACACAGATATATCCCAGATCTGTGCACTGCTATCAGCCTGTATGAGTGTTCCACACTGGCATTTCTGAGACGGATGGACGGAACCCAAATGTTTAGTTTGGCCAGACTCTACGGTTGACAAAGCAGGTGTGGCAGGCTATTGTTAGATTGTTGTTAGACTAAAGCCATGAATTATTAGCAGATGGTCCTTTGGGTAAATCTAAAAAGACCACAGTTGGTTTATATCTTTTGTTTTTTCTCCTCTAAAGGCCATGTCTGACACAGGTGAGGAGGGGGGGGAGGGGGGGGGGGACAGGGTGAGGAGGGGGGGGAGGCAGGGTGAGAGGAGGAGATGGGAGAGGGATTCCAATGAGGGAAGGTACGGTGCCTAAATACGGCGCTGTGTTTACCTGTCGGCTTGGTACTTTTGTCTTCTTACTCTCCTGGAAGATACAAAGGAACAGAGATCATGACTGTCCTCCAGCCAGGACCACCAGCGAAGTGTGTGTGTGTGTGTCATGCTCTGTGAGTCTACTGTATGTACATGTGTGTGTGTGTGTATTTGTTGCTGGGTGTGTTTGTGTATGCATGCAAAACGTTTGTGACTAATTTGTTTTCACAGGGAACTAGAGACAAAGCAGACAGCAGAGGAGTGTGTGTGTGTGTGTGTGTGTGTGTGTGTGTGTGTGTTAGTGGGTCGAGGGTGACAGCTTAGACGTGTGTGTGTGTATGTGTGTGTGACCAGTAATTTGAGAGCATGTCATCTCAAACAAGTAGGTTTGATACTATGTACCTCTTGTCAGTTAGCCGTGAAACCTCATGCAACGTTAATGTAGACTGAAACTATGGCAACAGCTATTCCAGCAAATAAACACCCGGTCAACCAGTTGCCCTCTGGACTAACCAGGAAGTTGGGGTTGCCAGGTTGGGGCTCCTCACCTCGTCATAACAGGAGATTCAGTCAAGTGAAACCCATTTGATGTTCTGTTTAAACTGCGTCTCTGTTTGTGTGTCTTCAACCACAAAGTTGTTTGATGCTGTGTTTTTAATGATTATGATCAATTTTTTGTTCATAATTGTATGTGTGATCTCCAGTATCTATTGTAATCCCTCCACTGTGGAAAGGTAGCAGCGCTCTGTGTCTGCAGGCTGGTTTTAAACCCCCCAGACTCTCCTGGTCTAAATAACGCAGCCGTATTTCACACCAAAGTGGCTGCTGGTGGAATCTGACCAGCTTTGATCCAGTCTGCTCTAAGAGTCTCATCTGGGTGTGTGTGGCTAAGTGAGTGTGTGTGGGTAAGTGTGTGTGTGTGTGTGTGTGTGTGTGTGTGTGTGTGTGTGTGTGTGTGTGTGTGTGTGTGAGAGAGAGGGGGGAGGACTCAGGACTGATTGCCAGAGGTCAGGTCTACTGCATTAGCCCAACTTCATAGTTCCTGCCCCTCCACTTCTTGAAGGTTGATTGTACTCTTCCACAATCCTTCTCTCTTGCTTTCTTTCTATCTCTCTCCCTCTCTCCTCTCTCTTTCTCCCCCTTTCTCTCTCTCCTTCCTTCTGGAGGTGTACTGTGAGGCTGGTCAGAATGAGAGGCTCTGGAGATGAGAGAGGCTGGAAGGTCAAAGTTCAAATAAACACAGCTGGCACACTCTTCTAGTCTGGCCTTCAACCAAACCCTTTATTCCTCTGCTCCCCTTTCTGTCGTTTCCCCCACTCTCTCTCTCTCTCTCTCTCTCTCTCTCTCTCTCTCTTTCTCTCTCTCTCTCTCTCTCTTCCTCTCTCTCTCTCCCTCTCTCTCCCTCTCTCTCTCTCTCTCTCTCTCTCTCTCTCTCTCTCTCTCTCTCTCTCTGGGAAGTGTTCTATGATTGACAAATCAGTCCAAAGTTATTTGTGGGCGTGTCTCATTCTTTTCTCTTTTCCCAGAAGTCCTTCTGCGCCCTATCCGGCTGCTCCTCTCCATCTCCGCGGGCAACCGCTTCAAGGACACGCTCCACACAGGATAAGAAGTCATCGGACCCTGGCCCGGAGGGGGTCCGGCTCACCCTGACTTTGTGGACGAGAGTTCAAGTTATCCCTGGGATTTAGAGAGCCCAGCGAGTCCAGCCCCCAGCCTCCAGCCCCAGCCCCCAGCCTCCAGCCCCAGCCCCCAGCCTCCAGTCCCAGTCCCCAGCCACCAGCCACCAGCCTCCAGTCACCAGTCCCCAGTCCCAGCCACCAGCCCCAGCCCCAAGGTCCAGCCCCCCTGCCTGGCCTGTGGAGGCCAGAGCCGTCCTCCTGTTAAGGAAGCTAAACCCTCCAGGAAGTCACTGATGCAGTAAAGCTCTGTCACTCCAAAGAAGTCATCCATCATATTCTGCTCCTCAGACACGGGTGTGTGACATGCAGACACACACTGATCACTGATGCAGTGGGAAACACACACACACACACACGTGTACAGGCACACACACATGTAACTCACTTTGCGTTTGCTCACATTTCAGCAGAGGAATCCCACGGTCTCCGTACCAAAGCACAACAACATGTTTTGCCGGCTGCAGTGGGCCGGGTCCACAGACCTGACATCGGGGGTTTGGCAGACGTTGCTTCAGTAGGTGTGTTTCCTTTTGTCCATCTCTTATTCACTTGAGGTTGTATCTGTTTGTCAACTGTGTCAACCACCGGGAGATTAGAACAACAACAAGATGAGTCATGTCGCCCTCTTTTCTAAAGAGCTTTAGCTGCTCTGGGCTCTCGCCGTGGTAACTAGGTGTCAGTTCTTTGTCCAGGCTGGTTTGTGTTAGGCTGTTTTTTTCAGGCGTTTTTATTTTTTATTTTTTATTTACAGGCTGGTTTATTCAGGCTGGTTTATTCAGTCTCTCTCTCTCTCTCTCTCTCTCTCTCTCTCTCTCTCTCTCTCTCTCTCTCACACACACACACACACACAAACACACACAGCTGCACACACACTCATCTTGGTCTTCCTGTTACAGATGGATGACAGCGCTGACAGACAGGCAGAATAAATTGAACGGGAAACAAGCTGACGTTTCGCGTTTATTTTCCTCAGTTTACGCTCCAAGTCTGAAAGAGAGCCTGAAAGGGAGAAGAAGGAGAGAGAGGAGGAAAGAGAGAGGGGAAGAAAGAGAGAAAGGAATAGTTGGACTTGACATGTTTTTCAATGTCATTAGGTTAGTAGATACGGTGGATGAATGTTTGAACAGTGTTTTGTTTCTGCTGTACATGCTGGCTGAATTGCATGAGTATCGATAAATCTGAAAGAGTAAAAACCTGTAATAATACTCAACACACACACGCACGCACACACACACACACACACTGTAAGAAACAGTCAAATCTCCTTTCATATTTTATTTTATTCCTGCGTTTGAAATGGCTAGCCAGGAACACTATTCCATGTCTGATCTATATTCCTCCTTTCTTGACTGTCTCACCAGAACCAGAAAGGAGAACTTAGAACCCCATCTGGGCCCAGCCAAACACCTTCAACATCTGAGTTATGACCACTCACAAACAAGGAAGAGAGAAAAGAGAGAGAGATGAGAGAGAAGCAGAGAGAGGAAGGGAGCGAGAGAGGAAAAGAGAGAGAGTAAGAGAGAGAGAGAAGAGCGAGGGAAAGAGAGAGATAAAGAGAGCCTGTTAAAGCACTTGCAGAAGAACCTGTAGTATATGAAGCCCAAATTTCCATAAGCCGGGCCTTAAATTAGACGTTTGGAGCGTAGTGAAGTCTGAGCTGTAGGGGGAGGCTGGAGCGGAGCGATGCTCGTAGCCAGAGGCTCAGGAAGATCTACTGTGACATCAGGGCTGCTCTTTGCACCCCACAAAACCTCACAAATTTAGAAAATACCCTCGGATCTAAGAGGTGGAGGCCTGCACACCACATCAGTTCCTTTCCTTGCGTGTGTGTGGGAGTGTTAGAGAAAGAGAGAGAGAGTGTGTGAGAGAGAGACTGTGTCTGTGTGTGTGTGTGTGAGAGAGAGTGTGTGGGAGTGTGTGTGGGTGTGGCAGTGTGTGCGTACGGGAGTGGTTGTGTGTGTGTGTGAGTACGGGAGTGGTTGTGTGTGTGTGTGTGCACACCGATCAACTGGGTTAATATCTTTGCTCCAGCTTGTGTGCATTAGACAGAGAGCTCCGAGGCTTCTCAGTGTCACAAGATTGATCGTCCTCGTCTCAAACACGACCTGCCAGTGCTGACATATGACTGTATTCATGAGAGACTGGGAGAGGGGGGAGACAGGGGGGAGGGGGGGAGGGTAAAAAAAAAAACCAGCTCTACGTTAATTCGTCTTGAAACCCAATCACCACGGGGCGGGCGCGATGCGAAGACGGAGAGATAAACCGTCAGGGGCGTCACGGTAAAGTCAGGCTCAGGTCTGAGGAAGTATAAAAAGCCACACGACCAATCAGAATCCCCCCCTGGAACCTTCCGTGCGCTGGTTTGGGTAATGGCGTCAGATAAATGAAACGAAAGGACACATCTATGTAAGGACGGTCATCTCAGTGTCTAACATGAGTACCTGTTTGTGGTCTGGCCAGTTTGGACTGGTTTGTCCCTGGAACAGATCAGGGTTGTTTAAGGGGAATAGTTTCCAATAGCGAGAAGTTTCCAGGTGGAAAACCTTCTGGATGATTCCAGAGAAGGTTCACCTCGGGGAAGCTCGATGTTACTTAATAATTCAGTTTGAGTCGACCTTCATTCACGACTGGATTCATTACAGATTGTTGTTATTATAAAAATAAGGGTAATTTACCTCAGCAAATTACAGGATTGTGTGTGCAGGTTAGTCATCCACAACCTAAGGTGAACTTTGAAGAAGAGGTCATATTTTCCTCCTCAAGTTCTTCATTAGTACCAAAAAAATTGAAATTGCATTTTCCCTGGCAAAGTATATAATTAAAAGTGATTGTATGCTGAGTTTTCCAGTTTTTTTTCTTCTTTTCTTTTGGTTGAGAGGTTCTTCACCAGTCCTCCAGCGTGGGCCTTGAATTCGCTGAGGTTGCGTTTGTTTCACAAAGACAAAATTGCGTGTCATTAAAGAAAGATTTCTGCACTCGCTGCCAAGTGGTAAACTCTTCGTTTTGGAACGTATCAACTCTAATAAAAACTGGAATTAAGTTTCAAAAGCACGAGCTCCGTTTAAACAATCACATGTCTTCTTGTTGTGAATTTGGAACAGGTAAGTTGTAAACTGAGGTTTGATAACTACATGTTTAATGTTTTGATATTCTAGGAAGGTTAAGATGATTCAGAGAGCGAAATGACTTTCTAAAGAAAATATCACAATATCACAGACTATTAAAACAAGATCTCCCAGTGAGATATGTTTATTACCACTATGTACACTAAGTACTTCTGTCATGAATGAATAATTAACTCATCATTATCCTGAAGTAAGTTAATTACATTGCAAATTAGCTTTTTAAATAAATGAACCACACATTTTCTTATTTTTAAAATGATTTAATCCCACTCATTCCTTTGACTTCTTCAAAAATAATACAGTACTTCTTGGCCAACGTATATCATGATAAAAAAAGGTGCAGCTCTCGTCAGCTGACAGCACTCACTCACTGAGCCACAGTCAGCTGCGGAGGTTAAGTCCTGCTTGAATTATGCAGACAGCCAGGTGAAGTCATCACTCTGAGGGAGGAGGGGAGGGGAGGGGGGGGGTGATAGTTCTCCACACACTAAGACAGGGGATAGAGGGGGGGGGGGGGTTGGTCAGAGGGAGAGAGACTGAAGGAGAGGATGAGACGGAGACAGAGAGACCGGAGATAAGGGCAAGTAGAGGACTTACCACCAGGCCTGACCCTGTCACTCTGCCGAGGATAAGCCTGATGCCAGCGCCTAAGTGGCCCTCGTTTAGCGGGTGAGGAGCGTCACTGAGAGGGGGGAGACGAGGCGGGGGGTGAGGGGGCAGGGGGTGAGAGGGACAGATGAGGCGGAGAGGGGAGTAAGTGGGGATTCGGCGGATTTCGATCTAGTTACCCATAATCCTCTATTCCACGGTCGGCGACTCAGCGATGCTTAGAGACGGGGTCCGTGGCGTGGCGTGTTCCGGCGGAGCGGCGTGCGCCCACAGGACGCTCAGCAGCAGGCGGGGACTCTTAGCCCTGCTGGTCACAGCAGCCAATTTGTGAAGGAAGGTTGGCACACACTGTGGGGGTGTGTTGTCATGCGTAGCTCTGTGTGTGTGTGTCTCTAAGGCCTTTCTGACCAATTTACTCCAAAGGGGGGTGAGGGGGGGGGGGGCATGACACCCCTGTGTGTGTGTGTGTGTGTGTGTGTGTGTGTGTGTGACAATAGGATGTTTTTGTTGATCTTGCCACATTCGTGCGATCCCACATTCGGTACATAGCGAGTCTGTTTTAAGCAGTCTCCGTCCGATCCCCTAACCCCCGCCCAGGATCCAGGCTGCTCCCGAGGCTTTGGGGCCAGGCGGAGGCCTCAGCAGGCAACCATGTTGGAGCGACAGGCGGCCCCAGACCATAAGCCAGCCTGACCTAGAAGGAGGAAGGGTGGGGGGGGTGGTGATACCGTAGCACGTGTCTCCTACAGCCAGGTTCTAATCCGCCCCCCCCCCCCCCCCACACACACACACACACACACAGAAACAGAGGGGGACTCAGGGAGGACATGACTGGGTTCTCCAGCGGTGGTGCGGAACTGTCTGTCCTCTGGTTATGTCCTCCATAACCGAAGGGGTTACGGTTCAAACTTGGCCAAAAGATTCAAAGACTCCCTCTCTGGCCTGAGCAGTTTTCGCGTGACTCCACAGCCTCCCTCAAAACAGGCAGACATGCCAACCACATCAGAATCCTCCCGAACCTTTAAATCCCCACCCGCCCCACTCTCGTAGGTTGAATGCCCCACCTGTGTGTCACAGCAGGAGGGAGGGTCTGAGAGGCTGTAAAGATAACAGTTGGAGGCTAGCGAGGGTTCAGATGCTACACACTGTCTCTGTCTCTCTCCCTCTCTCTCTCTATCTCTGTCTTGATCTAATCTACTGTACACTACAGCTCGTTGCCAGATCAGACCAAACTGCACTGACAGTTCAAACACAGCTTCTATCTTTGAAGCCTCCAGATATCATCTTGACAAGGACATTAAGATGAACCTCCTCTACTTAACAAACACGCTCATCATTTCACATTTACAACCTTCCATCATCACCCTCCTCCTCCTTTCCCTCCTCCTACCCCTCCTCCTACCCCACCTCCTCTCCCTCCTCCTCCTCCTCTCCCTCCTCTTCCTCTCCCTCCTCCTCTTCCTCTCCCTCCTCTTGGCAGATCAGTCTGCGATCACTGAACCGTGTCAGATGCCATCTTGTAATCCGACAAGCGAAAACACAAACTCCTTCGTTGATCCATTAGAAAAGATGCCCCCCCCCTCCTTCCTTCCTTCCACACCCACCCCCCACCCCAAACCCAATCCTTTCCACTCTGAAAGATTGATAGGACATTTCACACCCTGTTTAAGTCAATAGTAGGAAAGTGAGTTGTAAGTGTAGCGGGTCGGTGAATGTTTCATGAACCAGCGTCCTCTCCATGTGGCGTGAGGCTGGAACGGTACATGCCCAGACCATGTAATGAGGAAGCCTGATAGCCAGCCTGTGTGTGTGTGGGGGCAGGCGTTTACGAGGGTGTGGTGGTGTGTGTGTGTGGGTGTTGTGAGAGAGAAGTGTGTGTGTGTAAAGGGATCCTCTGGTGCTATAAACCCTGGATTATGATGGAGGAATTGAGAGGCTCCACTACCATCCGGTCACTTACTGTCATGCACACACACACACACACACACACACACACACACACACACACACACACACACACACACACACACACACACACACACATATAGGCACACACACTTACAGATACACTTACACGCACACAAAGGGACACACTTGCACATAAACTTACACACACACATAGGCACACACACTTACACATACACACACACTTACACATACACTCACACATTTACACATACACTTACACACACACACACACACACACACACACACACAGTCACACACATGTACACTTACGCGCTTACACACTTACACACACACTTGTTAACTCACTTGCTCACTCACTCAAGGAGTCCCATCTATCAGGGCCTGCTGTGTGTTTTCTCCATGCAGAGGCCTGGTCTCTCCCCCCAGGACAGGCAGGCCTGGGCAGGCTTGATAAGCATCTCTTTGTGGGAGAGGTTAAGTGGAGGCGGAGAGGACTGTCCTAATTACTACCATGTAACATGTTTCCTCCCCTCCTCCTCCCCTCCTCCTCCTCCCCTCCACCTCCTCCCCTCCTCCTTCCCTGTCTGCCCTCGTTTCCTAGGCATGAAGGGATGCCCTGCAGGGTCAACCACACACCCACACACTCACACACACACACACACACACACACACACACACACACACACACACACACACACACACACACACACACACACACACAAACACACCAGTGCCATGTGTCTGTGACCTGGTTATGCTTCAGACAGGTCTAACCTGCTGGTGCTGCTGTCCTGTCACTCACAGGACAGAGTAACCCTCTGCACACACACACTCCTAGTCTTCTCTCCTCCACTCCTCCTCTCTCCTCTCCTTGCCTCTCCCCTCGTCACTTGTCCTCTCCTCCTCTCAAATCCCCTCATCTCCTCTCTGATAATAGACTGAGGGAGTCAGGTGGATGATCGGAAGGTTGTGAGTTCGATTCCTGGCCGTGTGACGTTGTGTCCTTGGGCAAAGCACTTCACTCCACTTACCTCAGGGAAAATGTCCCTATACTTGCTGTAAGTTGCTCTGGATAAAAGCATCTGCTAAATGAATATTAATGGATTTTTTTTTTACTGGAAGCTAAGCTGTGGTGCAGCTCTGCCACACTCTGCAGACTCTTCAGAGGAGGTATTCTACCCTGACAGTCACACTGAACTGTACCACACAGACAAACTTAGTCCTCAACTAGGGGCCCAAATAGAACGCCAAATAACACAACACAAACACACAGAAACCATTCATTCCTTTCATTCCTTTAAATCAATCAATCAATCAATCATTTATTAAAGGCCACACAACAGAGTTGGTGGAATTTGCTTTCGATACAGCAGTTAAGTTCACATCTCTCATGTGTCAGGTTCCATCAACAGCAACAACAAAAACAACAACAACAACAAGCAGCAGTGATCAGCTGTAACAGACGTTGTCATGACACGGCTGTCTGCTGTCGTCTCAGGGTAACAGTCCGAACGCCTGTCTTCTGGTCTTTACCTGTTAGGGGAGTCTACACCACTCACAACACAGCACACCATATTGTCACGGCAACACACACACACACACCAGTCATGTTGAGTTCGGTCAGACTTGTGTATTTCAGGGCTGGTCTTTTTGCTGGATGAGTCACAGGTAGACTGCGGGGGAGATCTCATGCATGTGAAACTCGTCCAGAATGTGTCACAGTCTGTCAGGTGTAACCATGACGAATCCACCTTGTAGGAGGATGGGTGTAGCTCGGTGGTCAAGTGGTTGAAGATCAAGTGGTTGCAGGTTCAAATCCATTCACCGCTTGTATTATGTAAAATGATACAGGAACCACTTTGTCTTAAAACTCTCCTCTGGGAGATTTATTTTGTTAAACGTTTTTAACAGTTTCTGAACCCTTACAGTGTGTTTCCACGGTGATTTCACAGTGCTGTTGTCATGTAGTTACATGGTAGTTCAGTGACCTGAATGTCACAGCCCAGTCTTCACAGCAGGTGTGTTTTGATATTTTGACGATCTGTCAATCATCTCTTTGCTCTTTTCATTTCTTAATGCTGTTGTTATGGGATGAGTCAGTCCAGTAATCCCAACGGTAATCCCGATATGGCGTTAAGTTAAATTCACACACGCTCGCCTGCCTCCCCCGCTGTGACAGATTCACACCTAAACATTCCAATTTCGGAATCTCGTCTCATTAATCAAAAGTTCCTTTTCTTCCCCACAGGCCACACACATATCCATTGTCTCCCCCCTCCTCCCCCCTCACCTCCCTCTCCCCTCCAGCCATGCGTAGCAGGGAGGGAGGCAGGTTAACTAGCTGTCTGCCAGACGTGTCCTCCTAGCCCACCTCCCTCTGATTAGGAGGACGGGCGCTTGGGAACATGACCCGCGCAGACCCCCGGCCCGGCGCGCGGTCCAATCACGTTCGAGAGGCGAAGCTGTGGCGCGCCTGACTGGGGATTTGGGATGAATATACATGAAGGGGGAGGGGGCAGGGAGGGGGGCGGGGGGAGGGTCAATAGGGGATCAGAGTCCTGGAGGCCAATTTATGAGGGAGGCTCGTGAGACCCAGAAGAGAAGGAGAGCGAGGGAGGTAGGGATGGAGGGATGGAGGGATGGATGGAGGGAAAGCAGAACAGCAGTCACTAATAGAGCTCGCTGCTAACAAGCTGCATTCCTGCTTCTTAAACTCTGATGTCACCTCTCCACCTGCTAAACTCCCCTCTCCCTCCCTCCCCTATATAGACATGGACAAAGTCAATTGTCTTTCTCGCACTCCTGCTCTCTCTGTCTCTCTCTCTCTCTTTCTCTCGCTCTCTCCCTCTCTCTCTCTCACACTCTCTCTCTCTCACTCTCTCTCTCTCTCTCTCTCTCTCTCTCTCTCTCTCTCTCTCTCTCTCTCTCTCTCTCACCTCCCTTCCTCCCATTAAATGATGCTTGCTTCCTGTCTGCCCTCCTGCTTTGTTGAGAGGCTGTCAGTCGGGCGTCAGACCTGACTTTCTTCCCTGAAAAGGAAGCTTCACTTTCTCACGGCTTGTGAGACTGTCCGACTGGTCTGGGAGGATCCGCCTCTGACGAGGACCTTGTCTCCTTCCAGACGTCTGTCACACGCTCCTGAGAGCCAGACAGTCAGAAGAGTTCATAATAAAGGAAGGAAGGAAGGAAGGAAGGAAGGAAGGAAGGAAGGAAGGAAGGAAGGAAGGAAGGAAGGAAGGAAGGAAGGGTGGAAGGGTGGAAGGGTGGAAGGGTGGAAGGGTGGAAGGGAAGATAGAAAAGACGAGGAGGAGAGTCTGGTGTGCTTAGACTGGTTAGGGTGTTATTCTTGTGTTGTCATGTTATCAGATTTGGGATGCGATAGCTTTGGTCGTCCAATCAGCAAGTCCTCACAAACACAACAAGGTGAAAACAGCAGATATTTTACAGTCAACAGACCATCCAGTGACTGCAAACCGAGACAGCATGAGTCCATAGATTCACTCAGCCAAGACCTGAGGCCCCCAACTATGCCTGAGTTCTGGAACCATGCCTGAGTCCTGGAACCATGCCTGAGTTCTGGAACCATGCCTGAGTTCTGGAACCATGCCTGAGTTCTGGAACCCTGCCTGAGTTCTGGAAGCATTCTTGAGTTCTGGAACCCTGCCTGAGTTCTGGTGATGGTGAGTGAGGGCGCAGTATGGCTGTGTGCAGCTCAGCCGTGGCTCATTAAACAGGCTCGTCAACAGTAGCCAGGCTGCTGCTGAGAGAGGAGGGCAGCTCTACTGTAAACCACTGAGAGAATGCCTCCCACCATCCCTGCTGTCGTTTATCTTCCTCACGCGCACACACACACCCACTGACACACACACACATTCCACACACTCACAGGATTTAGCGACAGATTATCCTGAAGGTCCCAACTTTGAGACCAAAAAATCCCTGATTTATCTGTGTAAACATGACAATAATGGGAATATAGGTTTCACACACACTCCACAAGACAACTGTGAGAGAAAGCCACAGTATGAGAGACACTAACAGAGAGAGAGAGACAGAGAGTAGAGAGAGAGAGACCAGCAGTAACTCCTTGACTCAAATTCCTGCAAGTGGTGTATTTGATTATTTCGGAGGTGCTTTGCGAATGCTCTAATTTAGGAAGGGCCGTGAGCGAAGAGGGGTGAGGGGAGGCTTTAGGGATGAGAGGTGTAAATTGAGAGCTATTCTGGCTGCCTATCATCCTCTCATCCCTGCATCTCTGACAGCAGAAGCCTCTTCCACCTCTCCCTCTTTGACGTCTATGTTAAACAGCACCTTTGACAAGTCCTCCACTCGCATGCTAACAGGGTGCACCATGGGAAATCACAGGTATGTCATACAGATCCACGACCACGCTGCTGCATATATGTTTGCATGTGCATGTCTGGGTGTGTGTGTGTGGTCTCCAAAGGGGGGTAATTGGAGGGGGCAAGTTCCCCTTGTTCAGCCCTCGTCCCTGGGGATGCAGTTAGGGTCGGCAGCATGCATGTACCCCTGGTCCTCTACCCATCACGCCTCGCCCCCCCTCCCTCCCTCTCCCCCTCCCACCCTCCCTTCCTCCCACCCCCACCCCCCTCTCACCAGACGCCACCATGTTTGGGGCAGACAGAACGGCAAAGATGAAAACGTGAGTATGACACAGTGGTCTTAGCATGTGTTCTCACATTCCAATTATATTGTGTCTTGGATTCTATTTATTTTTTATTTTTATGTTTTAATATATTGTTCTCTTGTTGTTGACTTTTTTCATGCTACACAGATCGAAATTTCATCCCAGCAAGAGAGCATTTCTGTCTCTCTCTCTTTCTCTCTCTGTATCTCTCTCTGTCTCTCTCTGTCTTTCTCTCTCTCAAGACAGGCCACAGCGAGCTTGCTTTAGCAAACAGTCTCTCATCCATAGCATCAACCAGAGGAAAAGCCGGGAAGAGGTAAGACATAAGGACGTCTGTGTGTGTGTGTGTGTCTGTGTGTGTGTAAGAGAGTGAATAGAAAGAAAGAGGTTGGGTGAGATGGATTCTAAGAGTCTTCTGTGTGTTCATACATCAGTTGGGCTTTGTTTGTCTAAAAGGGTTGGATGTATGGATGTACAGGCTGACAAACATGTAGAAACTTCTCTCTCACACACACACAAACTCAAACACACACACTCATACACACTCACACGCTGAAAGACTGGCAAACGGACTGACAGACAGGCACGCAGACAGACAGGCAGAAAGCCACAACACAGCCCATTTTATGGAGACCTCCCACAGTTCTTCCATGATTAATCTTGTGTAAACACACACACGTATCTACAAGAACACCAACAAAGTGTGTATCCTGAAGTATCCAACTAGGTTCCAAGTTCTGGAACTTTGCCTGAATTCTGGAACTGTGCCTGAGTTCTGGAACTCTGCCTGAGAACAGGTGGACAGTCAAAGACAGTCAGTGATTGGCTGGGTTTGCTAGCATGTATCGCCCAACACTCCTGATTCTCACATGTGAGAACTGTGTCAGATGTGAAAAGGCACACAGGAATCTGCCTTTGCATGAGTGACTTCATCTCACTTATGTTTTGTTTACCGTTTTACGTTGTGAACGTTGGCGTCATGGTCGCTCTGCGTCTGTGCTGAGCGTCAACTCATTGTTCGTCGTCTTGATGCATAAATACTGCAGCCGTGTGACCAAGTGCCTCCGTTTCAGTCCTGTCAGGGAGAATTGATGAGTCGAGGGAGGAGGGGTGATGGAGGGAGGGAGGGAGAGGAGGAGACAGGGAGTGGTAGGTGGCAGGAGCGGTATGGGGTTTTTTCAGGCTCTATTGGCGATGGTTCTGCTTGAATCAACTGAAAAGACAAAGTATGTCAACTTCCTTCACCTCTTGAGGAGTTCAAACCTACTGTCAGAATCACCTGGATGTTCTGAGCTCTGTTATAATGTACTTCAGAGCTGCTGTCATCATCCTCTGCTTCCCTGAAGGTGGGATGATGGGAAGACTGGAACACGCAAGTTCAGAATGCATGTCATCAAACAGGGACCTCCCCTCTATCTCTGCTTCTCTTTCTCTCTTTCTTTCTCTCTCTCTCTCTCTCTCTCTCTCTCTCTCTCTTTCTTTCTCTCTCTCTCTCTCTCTCTCTTTCTCTCTATCTCTATCTTTATCTCTCTCGCTCTCTTCCATCACTCTTACATCTTTCTCTCTCTATTTCTCTGCCCTCTCTCTCTATCTCGTTCACTCTCCCTCTCTTTCGTTCTCTCGTTCTCTTTCACTCAGTAAGGGGGTGCGGGGGGGTGTTGAATCTGCTGTTCTTCCTCCTGAGAACCTGGACTGGGCTGTCAGCCTGGGAGGTGTGGCCTCAGCCCTCCTTCAGGTAAACACAGCCCTAAGCTTCCTGAGGACTGTAACATCATTAATCTTCATGGTTTGATTGTACACTGTGGTGCTGTAATGACAAAGAGTGCCCTGTGTTTAAAAGTGCTTAGCCCAAAGGTGTGTCCATGGACAGGCTGTGCCTGCACAACAACACCACACAGCTGATTCTGTGGTGGGTCCAGCTGGTTGTGTGGTTCTATTGGTTGTGTGGTTCTACTGGTTGTGTGGTTCTACTGGTTGTGTGGTTCTACTGGTGTTTTGATTAAATCGCTCACCTCACACATATATCTGCCCAGGTCTGTCCTCACCACACACACACACACACACACACACACACACACACACACACACACACACACACACACACACACACACACACACACACACATACATAGAAGATGGAATGAAAACAGAAAAACGATGAAGAGGAGAGGAAGAACAGAGATGAAGTAGAGAGGCTTGGAGGTGAAAATAGTTTCCCATGGGGAACACACACACAGCTGAAATGTTTAGCAGGTCTGAGAGAAGGTGGAGGAGGTAGATAGTGGTGTGTGTGTGCGTCTGTGTGTGTTGAGGCAGACTACAGATCCTCTCCTCCCTCCATCCACCTGCCACCCGGCATTACTGCTTCTCTAGAGACACACACCAGGATACAGTTCACACAGACCAGCCCAGATCCAAGGATTACTCTCTTTTAAACACTGTCTGTCTTCCCTCCCTCCCTCCCTGTCTCTCTCCCTCCCTCACTACATCCCTGCCTCCCTCCTTCTCTCCCTGCCTCGCTCCCTGCCCCTCACTCTCCTTGCCTCCCTCCTTACCTGCCTCCCTCTCTCCCTGCCTCTCTCTTCCACTTGTTTGCTGCCTTCCTCTTCTTGACCAGCAGCCAGTTGCTTACGGATGGTAATGAATTCCTCACTAACATCTAAATGTGTATGTTTGTGTTTGTGGGTTTTGGTCTGTTTCACTGTAAATAGTGTGAGGAGGATAAATCAAAAGATTAACTGTAGTGTGAGTGTTATAGCTGTGTGTGTGTGTGGTAAAGAGAGGAGTACTGGATAGCGTGTGTGTGCCTGTGTGTTTGTATGTCCGTGGGAAAGAGAGAAGCGATGGTTAATGTTTGTGCGTTTGTGTGTTTGCTACTGAGGGAGATGAACAGAATAAAGATTCCATGTTCCTTTTCATCTATCTGAAGATGAACGATGTGACGTCTTAGAAAGGCCTGTGATTTAAGGGCTTCTAGCACAGGTAAGGTTCCCCCAGGTTAGCCTGTGTTGAAGACAGAACGCATTAGCACACAGATGAATCCTGTCTGATGAGTCTAGACACTAGCGGCTTTGCGTGACCTCTGACATCACGCACGGACATTTCTGTCCGTAGCACAGGCTCAGAACGTGAGAACAGGCTGAGAATGTGATTCTTGCCCATCTGCTTATTAACACCTGGGGAAGCACGGCATTGTGATAGAGCACACCGCCATCACAACGCTGTCTGTTTCACATCAGTCATGTTCAACCCCATTTCATGTTCCTGACAGAGTATGTGAGAACGGCAGCCAATCAGAGCTCAGGATGTTTCACAAGCTCCCGAACGGTAGTGTGGAGATACGCGGCACAAAAATGCGGTGCACGCCCGCCCCTGTGCAGAGAGGTCTGTAAACACACACGGTGGAGGGAGCGGCGGGCTTCAACGTCTGTGTTTTGTACACTGACAGATGAGCGTCAGGCCTCCATGCTCTCTGCCTGTCTGCTTCTAGGCCCCTCTGACCAAAACACGACCTGTTCTGAATCCCAGACGTCCAAGCTATACATGTTGTTTCACACCAACCAACGTGAAACGTGGATCCGTCTCCTCTCCTCGCGCTCCTGATTGGACGAGCTGCCGGCTACCGTGGACCGCGTAAGCCTATACATCCTGAGGCCTGTAAACAGAGTGTCACAGTGGAATGGAATCGGAGGGAGGTTCTAGAACACCTGTGATGTGATGAAGTCACGATTGTGATTTAGGATGGAGGAGTCCCAGGCTGGAATGAGGCAGTTCATTGACTAAGTAGTTGTTTTGATGGGATTTCATGTCGGTTCCTGTTGGATTATGTCGTAGGCAGATTGGTGGGAACTTGGAAACCAATATGTCTTCTCAATCTGTCTCTTTCTGCGTGTGTGTGTGCGTGTGTGTGCGTGCGTGCGTGCGTGCGTGCGTGCGTGTGTGTGTGTGTGTGTGTGTGTGTGTGTGTGTGGTATACAGAGCCTCAATCAGAAGCAAAACAAACACATGAAAGACTTGCTACTCTGTGTGTCTAATGATAGTTTTGAACGAGCAGGAGGGAAGGATGGTTAATGTGCCGTTTGGGATCCTCTCTGCTCCAATGAGTTTGTGTGTGTGTGTGTGTGTGTGTGTGTGTGTGTGTGTGTGTGTGTGTGTGAGGGGTGATTGTGGGTGTCCTGTTCTGCTTGCCTGACTGATACACAATGTCTTCATTTATACAGGGAGCTGGTGTGTGATTCTTGCCCATCTGCTTATTAACACCTGGGGAAGCACGGCATTGTGATAGAGCACACCGCCATCACAACGCTGTCTGTTTCACATCAGTCATGTTCAACCCCATTTCATGTTCCTGACAGAGTATGTGACACAGTTTGATAGGAAAAATCCTGTCAAATTCACCTAAAACTCCTAAGTAAATCATACCCCCCCAAAAATTAAAGGACACTCAAAATCAAGATCAGATAAACAGGTATGACATCTCATAATTGTTGTCCTATAACACCTCATTTTTGCAGATGCTTTTATCCAAAGTAACTTACAGTAAGTACAGGGACAATCTCCCTGAGGCAAGTAGGGTGAAGTGCCTTGCCCATGGACACAACATCACACAGCTACAGCCAGGGTTCGAACTCACAACCTTCCAGTCATGATGCCAACGCTTTAACCCGCTGAGCCGTTTGACTCCCTCATCCTCAATGAAAGCTGGCACATACCCATATCCTCGTTAGTAGACCTACTAGTGGGCATTTTGTGGAAGGACTTTTGAGTTGAAAGGTTTCCAATGCCACCCCTAAACCTGTATATTGATGTCTTTAGCATGGCTACATGGTAACAAGAGTTCATTTGGAAGCCAAGTGTAGGTTCTGAACTCAGCTGATGGGGTTTGAACATACGGACAGTTTGGAACTTTGCAAATGGAATCAGTGTGGATGTTTTACATGACTAGACTCTTTGGTTGGTGAGTAGTTTGTACCTGTCACTTTGTTGACATGTTCATGACCCCACAAACACTTTGATTGTAGCTGCTGTTGGGACACCATTAGATGATCACAGTGTGATCTGTCATGTGCTTCTGGGACACGGGCTGTTTCCATGCCGACTGTCATTCCGTTTCTGCTACTGTTTCTACCGTGACGATTTCTTCAGCTGTCACTGTCTCTGCCAGGATCTTGTACAGTATCGTATCAAAGTTTCTTCCTGTTGTACTCTTACTGTTTCTACTATTGTGAGACCAGGAGAGGATAGGGAGGGAGGGAAAAACAGAGAGAAAGGTGAAGTTGGGCGTTTTTGTTTCAGCGAGGGGTGCAGTGAGGGGAGGGAGGGGGTGGGGGCTGGTTGCTAAGTAACAGTGGTGTCTGGTGTAGGTGGGAGGAGAGGGGGGGAAAGGGGGGGGGGTGTAGACAGGTTAATCCGCTCTGCACAGCCAATTACCGGTACCACGCCCTCACCCTGATCCCTCCCCCAACACTGCCCCCCCCACCCCCCTCCCCACGACAGACCTCACAACATCCTTCACTCCTTCTTACCTCCCTCCCTCCTTCCCCATCCCCCCCCTCTCTCTCTCTCTTTTTACTTCTGACAGTCTGCTTTTACCTACCTCAAACTCTTAACCCCCCTCCCATTCCTCTATCTCCACCTCCCTCTATCTCCATCGTTATCTTCCAAACACATGGGGACATGATCCAATTCTCACTGGTGAGAACAGAGTCCCTTCAGAATGGAACTTTAGAATGCGTTCCTAGAATCTATGGAAGGCTGGACATAGATGTGCGTACAGCTGGAATGAGCTCAGCCATTGTGCATTCCTACGGTAGCAGAGGATCACATCATGGTTGACAGCTTATCGACACGGGGCAGATGATTTAGTTGTGCTTTGATCTCTGGGACAGTGATATGTCTTGCATTTTAATCCCTTAATGATGCCTCCATCTGTCAAAAACGGCCTCTGCAATACCGATGGAGAAATCACTGTAGAAACTGGAATCTTTGTGGTCACAGTGCTGTGTACTGCATGTTACTGCTGTTTGGAAATCAAGCGATGTTATTAAGTCGATGATTACAGTGAGGTATATGCTGACTTGGAATAGCCACGCAGTATGTGGTCACCAGCCTTGGTACGTGTGTGTGTTAGTGTGTGTTTTATTGGGTGTGTGCGTGTGTGTATGCGTGTGTGGTGAGGAATCTTCACTCACCGTGACTGTCTGTCCTTAGCGGTTACCATGGCAACCCTAACCCACCCCCACCCCACCCTCCCAACCCTTGCCATCACAGACAGTGTGCTCAACCGCCCCCGGTAGACAAACTGCAAATCCCACAATGCTTCCCAATGTGCCACACCCTTGGCCCACCCCAATCCCACCCAGGTACCTTTGTTGATGCGGCCCCCCCCCCCCCCCCCCTCTCCGACAAATAGCTGGACTAAATGAAATGTGCCTGTGTGACTGTGTGCTGGTTGTCCATGTTAGTGCTGTTAGATGCTGTGTTTCTGTCTCTGGGTTAGTGTGGCTGGCTGTAACACAGACCCCCCATGCTGTTTGGCTAAGAGGCTGGGTGTCTGGCCATTGGGCCCCAATTAGAGCTCCTGTTCCTGGGGTGAGTGTCCTCCCTGGAGGCCTTGCCCAGGGAGGCCCTCCCTGGAGCTGAGGAGGGATTAAGAGCCTTACTGGGGAGACGACAATGCACCAAACCTTTGCTCTTTTTTCTGTGTTTTGTTTGTGTGAAAGAATGTGTGTGTTTTGGGGGGGGGGGGAGTGTGCGAGAGTGTGAGTGTGTGGCAGGGGCAGCATGTGTGTGTGTTGGGTGTGTGTGTTGGAGAGGTCTATTGTGTCTCTGGTATGCACTAATGTTTGGTGTTTAATTGCTTAGAGTGGTCCTGAACGTGTGTAGGACAGCTTTAGGCCTGCTTTACCTGTTGACAGGTGTGTGTGTGGGTGTGTGTGGGTGTGTGTGTGTGCTTTCTGGCTCAGACGTGTCCATCTAGACAGTCACCAAGGTGTGTGTGGTCTGACACAACACCAAAACAGGAAAAGTGGGTCTTTGTCCAAACAGAGGTAAAAAGAATTAAATCACCCTCTGCTGCCCAGACTAACCTGAGTCCTAGCCCCACCCCTCTCTGCTGCCCAGACTAACCTGAGTCCTAGCCCCACCCCTCTCTGCTGCCCAGACTAACCTGAGTCCTAGCCCCACCCCTCTCTGCTGCCCAGACTAACCTGAGCGCTAACCCCACCCCTCCCTGCTGCCCAGACTAACCTGAGCGCTAACCCCACCCCTCCCTGCTGCCCATGTGCTTTCCTCTGGCTCCTGGAGGCTGGCCCCCTGCCTCATTAAGGAGGATGGCTCTGCTGTTACTGGCTGGCTCTACTCACACACAGCACTGGGGCTGCTCTGGGCCAATTTGGCAAACCTGAGCTTTGAGGGTGGAGGGAACTCAATCAGTCAGTCAGTCAGTCAGTCAGTCAGTCAGAGAATCAGTCAGTCAATCGGCCGGTCAAACAGTTGGTCAGTCAGTCAGCCAGTCAGTATATCAGTCAGTCAGTCAGTCAGACAGACAGTCGGTCAGTCAGTCAGTCCTTGATCTAGTCAGCCAATCATCCATCCAGCATGGCCTCCGTCCCTGCAGAGAGCAGAGCTTGTTACAGTGAGAGAGAGAGCCTCTCTGAGCTGCGCTGCTCGTTATCTTGTGACAGCACAGGGGAGGAAAAACACACCCCAGAGGTATCCTGTAAACCCACTGGAATGCAGCGCGCCGGCCAATCAGGATGGGGGAGACGGAGCCACAGGGGAGGGGGAGGGGCCGGCAGCGAATAATGAGGCTAATGCAACCAATTACAAGTAGGCCAACTGCTCTCGCTGACACACACGTATTCTCTCACACACACACACACACACACACAAAACGCAGACATATATACATACATGTATAGACACTCATACACACCAACACACGCACACCTACACACCAACACGTATTTAAAAAAATACCTACTTTGAGAACCGCAAGAAAATGTTTCTGTGTTTAGTTGAGTGTGTGTGTTTGCTCCTGATGTGTGTGTGTATGTGTGTGCTTCTAGTGTGTGTGTGTGTAAGCACTTCCACAGAGGATTACAGCAGTTGTGTTACCATTATGTGTAAAGTGAGATTCTGCAAGATTGCAACTTCTCTCAGGATGAAGCTGGGACGATGGACTTAAATGATGGATACAAAGAAACACTGACACACATAGACACACAGCATAGACACACACACACATAGACACATAGACACACATAGACACACACACATAGACACACACACACACACACAGACACACACACACATAGACACACATAGACACACATAGACACACACACACATAGACACACACACACACATAGACACACATAGACACACACACATAGACACACACACACACACACACACACACACAAAGACACACACACACATAGACACACACACACACATACACACACGCACCTATTCACGTGGAAGTGCTGTGGTAAAGCTGTGGTGTTACTGAGAAGTCTCTGACCCAGGCATTTCCAGTGGGAACACGAAGCATAGTGTGAGGGAGGGAAGGAGGGAAGGAGGGAAGGAAGGAGGGAAGGAAGGAAGGAAGGAAGGAAGGAAGGAGGGAAGGAAGGAAGGAGGGAGGGAGGGAAGGAAGGAAGGAGGGAGGGAAGGAAGGAAGGAGGGAAGGAAGGAAGGAAGGAAGGAGGGAGGGAAGGAAGGAGGGAAGGAAGGAAGGAAGGAGGGAAGGAAGGAAGGAAGGAGGGAGGGAAGGAAGGAGGGAGGGAAGGATATAATCAAACATCATGTTCAAGCTTTCACATTTTTTAGATATTTCTATGGATGTCCATCTTAATATTCAATAAAATAAATTCTAAGAAACGAATCAACAGAACTAATTTAATTATGTTTTTATTATATTATTAAGGCAGTTTCCAGATCACTTATTATTAAACTACTACTGTTGAGGGTTTGAGTATGATCCTTAGCACTATAAATGTGAATAGACATACTGTAACATTTTCACATCACTTAAATCCTTCAATAACATTTTAATCACTGAGAATTTAGCACATGATTTAGAATGAAAATGTTGAAGGAATTTTTCTTCTGTCTGTGTCTTAAGAAGGAGCTCATGTACTTAAGCTATAGGCCTCTCTGTCTCTCACTCTCACGCACACTACACACACACACACACACACACACACACACACACACACACACTCACACACAGAACCCCTTCATCCCTGCAGTGTTTTCGTGGGCAAAGGTCTCATTATGTGTTGTCCATTAAACCAAATCCAGAATAATTGAATGAGAAATTCTCTGTAATCCACCAGGGTGTGTTCCTCTCCCTTTCTGTCTTAACACACCTCAGAGTGTTCAGAGAGCTCGCTTCATTAACACCAGCACATTACAGCCCCTCTGATCCGGAACCTTATTTAACCATTAGCTCATCACTTTCTGGGCGTTAGGCTAAATAGTTGCCGGGAGTAGGGAGACTTAAAAAACTATTTGCACCTTTGTGCATCTGCTTTTGTGGGGGTGGGTGGGGAGGGGAGGGGGTTCAGATCAAACTGTGGCAGGTGGTCTCAACACAAACGAACACTGTATGTGTTTTATGAATTATTTTATGTTCATATGTAATTATATAAAGAGGAGGTGGAGAGGAACTTTTAAGTAAACCTACCTAACAGTAACACCTTATTTTAGGCTGGAAACTGTTGAACGGGAAAACATAAAAAAATATTTTTACGAACTGCATACGGTAGTTACAGTTATTATTCAATTGGCAACCAATTTCTAGTTATAAGGCTCTCATTCACTTAGATATAATTGTAATATTACCAGTTTAAGGATTAAAAACATGTTATGATGTGACTTAAGATCAATCAATTTAGTGTTATAAAATATATATATATATTATATATATATACAAGAATTGTAAATGTAATTTAATTCATGTAATTGTGGTTATATTTACTACAACACAATAACCCTGTGCTGCAGATCAGGAGGGAGAAGAAACACTATTTTGAAGAAGCATCTGTAAAACTGTTACATCTTGATCTCCATGACAATAGTCTCTAAACCCAGACACTGTCAACACATTAGTCACTTAATGATTCGGATGAGATGTTGTTGTTGTTGTTGTTGTTGTCCTAAGGGGCTACTGAAGAAGATGTGTGTGAGTGTGTATGTGTGTGTGTGCCTGTGGGCATGTGTGTGCGAGTGTGCCTCTATTTGGGTGTGTGTATGAGTGTCTGTGTGTGTCTACGTGTGTGTGTACAAAAGTGAGTGTGTGTACTTCTTATCTTACTTGTGTGTGAGTGTGTGTACGTGTGTGTGAGTGTGTGTACGTGTGCTTCCACTTCCCCGCTCGTTAGCTGCAGTCCTCACCAGTTACATTATCTCCCTGACACAATACTTCATCAGTGCATTAGTCTTAATTGACAGTATTAGTGTCCATGGCCCCTGGCTCCCAAAGCAGTGCTATCCACAGCGCTAATCCTAACCTTCCTCTGTGCTGCCAGTGGCAGTACCTAGCCAGGCCCAGCCTAGCTGAGCATAGCCACAGTGCAGTCCCAGCCCAACTGAGACACGGGCCTTCATTTAGGAAGCTGTGAAGGAGGCAGTTAATGGCAGTTGAGCGTGATTTACCCTGTTTTTTTTCTTCTTCCCCAATTCCTTAACGGTTGCAATTTTTTTTTGACAAGCTCATAAATCAGAAACGCACATAATCCAAACAAGTTAAAAGACGATCGCAGAACGCCCCACCACTGTTATTCAGCTTGATTCATCATGATCACTCCAAAGAAATATCAACAATCCCAGCTGTCATAGCTGCGGTAGCCATGGGGACACGTGAGACCAACACAAAACCCAACAGTCGGTCAGAAACAAGGAAGATTCATGTGTTTGAGGTCTGGGCTGGGAGACAGCAAGCCTGGAAGAGGTAACTAATCTGGGACCCTGTCCTATCAGTTACCCCCCCGTCTCTCCATGTCTGTGGATGTTCTGCTCTCTGTTCATGTTCAGATCAGTTTCCTTCTCTGGTTTTGCTGGGAGGAGGGGGAGCCAGGGGCCCCAGAGGGCCCCCCCACGGTGGGGGGATCTGGGGAGGGACCATGGGGCAGAGAGACCCCTTCCTCAAGGGAGAGACCGACAGGGGAGAAAAAGACATAGGAAGACACCCCTCTTCATCACTAAGAAATCCATCACGCACATGCACATGCGCACACTAATTATGATATATGCTGGGCGGAGGTTATGTTTGTTTTTCCTCTGTTGAGTCTTTAAAGGCAGAAGTCAGATCATTCGGATTAGGTCTTGTCAATTATCAGTTTGAATCGTTTGTATCACGCGTTTTTATTTGAGGAAACTGTAACATTTTAACTGTATGTAAAACATTTTTTGTCAATGGTAATGTAAAAAAATATATATTCTGTCCATATACAGTATTTCGATTTGATCAAATGGAAACTACGTACGATGTTTTATAGACGATATATATAAAAACAATTTTTACGTAAATTATATTCCGTCATGAATTTAAATATATGTTATATATTTGTGTTCTATAAAATAAAATAAAAACGATTTACTGGACCTAATTGTAGACGTGAGGAAATCCTTTTAAATCTATATTTTTAACAAACTCATTCTATGACACCCTGAATACCCAGTTTCTACATTATAGTTGGGTCTCATAATAATTTCATTTTAAACAGAAGTCTTTAAACGTTGCACACAAAAACCATAATACATATTTTTGGAAACGCACAATTTTACCGAGTCCCATTTCTGAGCAGGCAATGGTATTTAATTTGGTCTTTATTTGAACCACAACTAAATGGTGAAACTTTGTTTTACATGGCAGTAATATTACTATTAAAGCCAATCACCTGTCTGTATGTTGACAAGAGCCATGTTCTCTATTTCCAAGCTTTTTATTGCCAATGTGGGCTAGACTCATAACAAAAATATTAATTTACCACAGGCAAAGGAATAAATGTCAATTATAGCCTCAACAGTTGGACACAAAGCATTTGGCTGTTTGAATTATTCATTTCAAGCTAGTTTTTATTTCCCTCTCTGAGATGTTTTGCCAGAAACGTGATGATGATGTGGCTTTGAACATTTTCAATTAAACATTTTTCATAAAAGTGTAATTTATCCTCTGGCTCAATGATGTTTTCTAATGTTAACTGCCGCAGAAATTACAATATGCAGCTGTACGAATTAAACAGACGCTTTTATATATTTAATTTCCTTATTTATATAACGTTCTGACATTGGTAACTTGTGTTACTGTTTGTCATTTATCACCACAAATCTACCAAATAAATTAAGCAGGAATACGGTGCAAGCCTACTGAATAATATTTAATAATAATATTCCTACAATTAAAACGGGTTATTATGGGAGTGTTGGGGTTGACTTGTGTTTTTTATAAGACCCTGGTTTGGCTCCAGTCATGGCCTATAGGGTGAAATACAGCCTAATCACTCCCATATCCGGTGCAGGTCTGGGTTCTACGCCATTGTTCCACCTCTCCCTCCTCGCTGACAACCAGATCTAGAGAACCTGAGTTGTTCTCCATTTCCAGCGCTGACACCAAAATCCTATATTCTTCCTTTTTTTTCTCCTCCTCGCTCGTTCCTTTGTGTCTGTTTTAGCATCGGAATGCAAAAGGTAAATTTAAAATCCTCGTCCCGTTTCAACCTGCTAAAATGGCTGCCGCCCAGCCGGTCTGTTTTTCATTGAGGCTCTTAAAGGTCAACTTTGGAGGTTTTCTCTAAAGCAGTCTCGTCTTTTGTGGCCAAAAGCTAACAATAAACCAAAGCCCCCGGTCCCCCTTGAAAAAACACAGATTTTCATCAAGCTTCTGAACACCCCTTTATCCTTCGGGGCGCTTAACGGTTTTCATGTGTGTAATTACTTCGTATATGCAGTAGTAACACAACAAGGTGTTAATAAACCCAACAGACGATCAAAGAACGGTTGAAGAACAGTCTTAAGACACTTCTCTCATTGAATCGGAAAAATCGGAATTTATCACAAGCTTTCAAAATTGACTTTTTAATTCCGTGCTTTGTTATGTCACAGCAAAACCACAGTTAAGGGCTCAAACATTATTGCAACATTGATCTAAAAACCCTCTGCATTTATTTTATAATTTAGTGCTCAGAACCCATATTGAATGCATAATGTTACATAATGTAGACAAGCAGGCCAACCTCACCGCTGAATCCTGCTGAATCTGGGTTCTACAGGGTTCCTGTTTGTTTGAGGGGGACGGGACATTTTCATCACTGTAGAACTGAGGTGGCCCCAGCGTTTCCCTAGCAGTCTGGGGATCAGAGGGAGGTGGGGTAATATGAGGGGACAGCCCCTCACAAGAGCCACCTGCACCCCCCCCCCCCTCCCCCCCTCTACCTGACACAGGGCCGTTCCTGGAGCCCCCTGCTCCAATGATCTGTCTGGCTGTCTGGATCATCCAGTCAGGTACCCAGCCTCCGTAAGTGTTTTTCATCCCAGCTCAAGTGACTCTCGGGTGGGGGTATTGTTCAGAAAGTGTCCCCCCCACCATCATCACCACCACCCCCCGGGCTGCTAGGATGAGGACGGCCGTGGGTCCGGGGAAACCTAGAGACCCTCCATGAAACCAAGCCCAACGTTCATCCCTCCATGTTAAGTCAAGTCAACAGCTTGGCTCTCATTATGTTGCAGTGTTGCTGGGTTCAGCTGGGCAGAGTTCCTCTTCCTTCCACTGGCCCTAGTCTGTGTTCATCACCGGGGACGATGGACAGACTGATGGATGAAGACGAGCGGTGGATGTTCTGATGACCCACTTTGACTACGTGGAATAGAGGGATGAGGGAAGAGAGAGAGAGAAGAGAAGGAGGGTGAGAGAGCGCAAGAGGAAGGATGAAGGAGAGACGGGAGCCTAAATAGAGAAGGAAGGAGGGAGAGAGAGAAGAAGGGAGAGAAAGAGATCTTCTCTTTCAAGTTGAAAGGTCATTCCACAGCTGTTTGTGTGGAGTACGGTTCCTGCACGCCTCTCGGTCCCAAATCAGCTGCTTCAACACTCACTCTCTCCTGCCGCCCCCCCCCCCTCACCTCCCCTCTGTCTTTCATCTTGTCCACCCAGCCGACCACACGAGTGGGTTGTTATTGTCTAAATACACCCCTCCTCTTCCCCTCTCCTCTCCTCCCCTCCCATCCTCTCTTCTCCTTTCCCTCTTCTTCCCTCTCCTCCCGTCTCCTCCCATCCTCTCTCTTCCCCCCTTTCCTCCCCTCCTCCCATCCCCCTCCCCTCCCAGGTCTATTGATTTCTCAGCGCTCTCTTTCGTGGCTGCATGGTCGTTCCGTGATAACAGTAAGACCCCCTAAATCCTTGTGTAGATTCGACCTCTGACCTCTTGTCTATTTTTAAACAGGCCCTGTGTGTTTCGGAGAGCTGGTCTGGAAGGTTCCAGGGGGTGGGGTGGGGGGGGGGGAGGGGGGGAGGGGTAGGAGGCTGTTGTGTTTGGCTACGCGGCAACAGCCACAGCTGCCAGCAACCACCCCTTCCTCACCCTCTCCTCACCCTCTCCTCACCCTCTCCTCTCACCCTCTCCTCTCACCCCCTCCTCTCATCCTCTCACGCTCTCCTCTCATCCTCTCCTCACCCCCTCCCCACCCCCACCTCACTCGCTCCTTGATCTCCCAGATAGACCGAAATTATTATTTTGCGTTCAGTAGAGAAAATAGAGAGGTTATTTAATTTGGGGGGAGTCGGCGTTAGTTTCTGGAAGGTTCTCCCTGGTTCTCCCTGCTGCCCCTCTCTCTGATGCTACCCCCCCTCATCTTCTGTTCTCATCCTTTCCTGATTCAATCACTAGAAAAGATTCATTGCTTGCATTTCCCTTCAAGTAAACGAAGGAATTTGAATTGATTAGAATCATTTTGCCCTATTTTTAAGTGTATAAGTGATAAGGGATTCTATTATGTATTTGTTCAGTTACGTATTAATTCAGCAGGTCATTATTATTTAGTTTTAACTAGTTCCCCTTTAAATTTACATTTGAATCCTGCTGTGTGTTAACATTAGTACACGTTGAACAACATTTTTGGAGGAAGAATCTGCCTTATCAGACGTATTTTTCTTGTGTATATATCTGTAAGCCCACTTGATTCAAACATCAAACACTTCACGTTCAACGAGGCAGTTTTACAGTGTTCAGTCACCTTCTCAACGTACAGGTGCTCAGCGACCAAAACAAACAGGATTTTAAAGCTGACAGATAATGTGTTTGCTCCTCTGATGAATGGCGATAAAGTTGTGTTTGTTTGTAATCCGTGAAGAGGCCTGGGATTGTAGTCTGTAGGCTGAGGCAGGCAGACAAGTGGCCAAACAAACCTGCAGAAACAGAGCTACTGCCCCCTGTTGGTGAGCAAGCCACACTGCGTCCAGAGGGTCTGTGGAAATTCACACTGGGGGAATGTGGAGCAGAGAGTGATTAATTTGATCCACAGCGCACCGAATAACTAGGACTGCTAAAAGCTAGTTGTGTATGCTTCAGCATTTTTAAGAATGGGCAAAACAGACTTTATAAACACGTGAAATAATGGGTCTCTCCAAAGTATCACTCTTTCTCTCTCTCTCTTTTCCTCTCTCCCCACCCCCTCTCTCTCTCACACACACACACACACACACACACACACACACACACACACACACACACACACACACACACACACACACACACACACACACACACACACACACACACACACAGGCAGGATCTGAAGCCAGATATTTGATTTACGCCTGCTGGGTCAAAGAGAATGCATTAAGGCCTTTTGCGGGAGAGGCCATAGAAGCCCACAAGAGTTATAAAGTGGCTTGATGCGCTCTGACACCAGCTCCTTCATAACAATCAGGGGAAGAGTTAGATGCACTGGAGCTGACCCCTCCTCACATCACAACACTGCAGACCCACAGAGCTGCAGACTCACAGAGCTGCAGACCCACAGAGCTGCAGACCCACAGAGCTGCAGACTCACAGAGCTGCAGACCCACAGAGCTGCAGACCCACAGAGCTGCAGACTCACAGAGCTGCAGACCCACAGAGCTGCAGACTCACAGAGCTGCAGACCCACAGAGCTGCAGACTCACAGAGCTGCAGACTCACAGAGCTGCAGACCCACAGAGCTGCAGACCCACAGAGCTGCAGACTCACAGAGCTGCAGACTCACAGAGCTGCAGACCCAAGACTTGTAGACTAGTGTGTGGCTATGTCCTTGTCTAAGTGTGTGTGTGTGTGTGTGTGTGTGTGTGTGTGTGTGTGTGTGTATGGAGCCTACACAGTGGCAGTTCGAGTGCTAGCAGATAAACACAGAGTACTTAGCCTTAGTCTCGCTTTATGAGACAGACTAGATGGACCATTCTCCCCAGCAGATACACTGTTACTCTCTCTCTCTCTCTCCCTCTCTACAGCCAAGGCTTGATGTTAGAGTCAGCATTAGACTGGTCTGTGTGTCTGCCAGTCTGTCTGCCTACCTGTCTGTCTGTTTATCTACCAGTCCACCTGTTTGTTTGCCAGTCTGCATCTTTGACAGTTTCTCTCCCCTCCTGTCTGCCTGCCTGCCTGTCTCTCTCTCTCTCCCCTCCTACCTGCCTGTCTGTCTCTCTGCCTGCCTGCCTGTCTGTCTGCTGGCTCATGTCTGCTCAGTGTCAGGCAACACTTCAAAGTGCAGCTCTCTCATTTTACAAGCCATATTAGGCCCACATCAAAGCCCCTGCCTGCACTTCCAACCAGCTATTCCACAGACGCATCCCACGATCCTCCTGGGATATGACCAAGAACCTCTCCTCTTTCCGCACACCTTCTCAACCCTCCCAACCAAACGTAATGGCCAAATACACACACCTTTCACACCCTGCCTCCAGCTCAAACACCACCTGGGTTGCTTGGCAGGACCGTTGAGTCTTCTGGAACGTTCTCTCCTGTTTCCTCTGCTCTGGGCAGGATGGAGGACTGTTTAGACCCAAGCGGGGCCTGCTTCTGGTCAAAGACCCTTCTGGGAGTCTTTGTGATTCTATTTGGTCGTTTTAGTGAGAATAAGTGTGTGTTAGCAGATTTAAACAAGGACAGGGAGTCCCTGCACACACACACACACACACACACACACTACACACACAGACATGCATGGACTTGAACACACACACACACGCACAAAAGTCAATAAAGAGCGTGACGTCAAAGCTTGACAAACTCCACGCATCGCGGCCCTTTTTAACGGTAACCATGGCAGCGACCAAATAAACAGAGCGCTCATTGAGTCATCAACAGGGCGTAGCAGAGGAACATCTATCTCTCTCTCTCTGTGAGATGGACTGTTGTCCGTCATTGACGAACGCCCACACGCAATCCCTCATGGAGCCCCACTTCCTCTTCCTGTCACATGACCACACACAGTTGTCCCCGGGGGGTGGCACATATCTCAGGGGTGCAGTAGGTGGCAGCAGTTTGAATCGACTCAATCGATTGCTTCGTACGTTGCTGTGGATAAAAGGGTCTGTTAAAAGAATGGACCCTGAATCCATGGACGCCTATCGATCAAAAGTCTGTTTTGAACTGTGGAACGTCACATGTAATCTTGTTCCTCGGGCTCGGGCGTGTGTGCAGGGCAGGTGAGAAGGCCCCCATCTCCCCCTTCTCCCCCCTCTCCCCCCTCTCCCCCTCTCCCCCTCTCCCCCTCTCCCCCTCTCCCCCCTCTCCCCCTCTCCCCCTCTCCGTCCTCTCCCCCCTCTCCCCCCTCTCCCCCTCTCCCCCTCTCCCCCCTCTCCCCCTCTCCCCCCTCTCCCCCTCTCGCCCTCTCCCCCCTCTCCCCCTCTCCCCCCTCTCCCCCTCTCCCCCCTCTCCCTCCTCTCCCCCCTCTCCCCCCTCTCCCCCCTCTCCCCCTCTCCCCCCTCTCCCTCCTCTCCCCCCTCTCCCCCCTCTCCCCCTCTCCCCCTCTCCGTCCTCTCCCCCCTCTCCCCCCTCTCCCCCTCTCCCCCTCTCCCCCTCTCCCCCCTCTCCCCCTCTCCCCCCTCTCCCCCTCTCCCCCCTCTCCCTCCTCTCCCCCTCTCCCTCCTCTCCCCCCTCTCCCCCCTCTCCCCCCTCTCCCCCTCTCCCCCCTCTCCCTCCTCTCCCCCCTCTCCCCCCTCTCCCCCCTCCTGTGGGTTCTTGCTGTCAGAGGTGACTGGTTGTCTCTGCAGAGGGAACTCCCTCCATCCAGCAGTTTACTCAGAAGGATGCGGTTCCTCCCATCCTAAGACAACAACACTCCCACAATGCATCACTCCTGCCTGCTCGGCAAACTGATGCTGACCTCTGTGTGTGTGTGTGTACAGGCACCCGCGCTCACCTGCCCATCATCGCACAAGCACACACTCGCATAAAAGACCTGCCCGCCCATACACAAAGGCACACGCCCACACACACACACACACACACACGCACACACACACTCAAACACGCAGTCTAAACAGGAGAAATACAGGATGCATCTCTGTCACTGTCACACCCTCTCTGCAGCCTCTCCTGTCCTGAGGAGAAATGTTCCCACGCTGGCAGGAGCCCCCCCCCCCTGCACCTCCTCCCCGCCCTCCTCAGCTCCAGCAGGGGCCATGATGGCACCACTGCAGCGTTGACTGAACACCTCTCCCCTGAACACTGCTCAGGATGAGTAATAACGTCAGTTCCTCTTATGTAAACCTTGCATTGTTTGCTTCGTTTTCCACACACACACACACACACACACACACACGCATGCATGTACTCAGACACACACACAGACACACATGCCCCTGCATACCTACATGCCAACACACACACACGTACTTATACACACACACACACATCCCGGTTGTGTTGTAGTGTTTTCCTTGGCAGGCTGAGTCAAGGTGAACAGACTAAACCTTCATCCAGCAGGTATGCCTGTGTTGTCTCTGCTGGCTCCAACACCACAGTTGTTTTAGCTCATTTTGGGCTTTCTCCCAGGCCTCCATACCAGCCCAGAGCCCCGAGCCCCAAGCCCTGAGCCCTGGCCCAGCCAAGCACCTCCACTCCCCCCTACCAACCCCCAGACCCAGGAGTGTTTGGTTAAAGAGCCCAGAGGAGACGAGGATGTTTTGTTTATTTGGCTTAATTCCTTTGTGCTGATGTCAGATAAGATGTTATAGTGTTGGCAGGCCGCTGTTTTATTGTTGCCCGCTGTTGTTTTATCTGGTTGAGTACATGAACATCAGAGAGAGAGAGAGAGAGAGAGAGAGGAAAAGAGATGCAGAGAGACAGGGAGTCAGTCCCAGCTGTGCCAACGTGAAGTTGTGTCCTTGGTCAAGGCACTTCACCCTACATGCCTCAGGGGGAATGTCCCTGTACTGTCTGTAGGTCACTCTGGATAAGAGCATCTGCTAAATGTAGAGAGTCAGTGAGAGAGAAGGAAGGCAGACAGACAGACAGCCACATAGACAGACAGACAGACAGACAGACAGACAGGCCACACAGCAGCTCCACACCCTCTCAGACTTATTCTCCAGCTCTATCTGTATCCAGCAGGTATTAACTGGGATCTAATTGCCTAATTGCCATTAGTGCAGGATGTTATCTGGGAAGCTTAACTGGGCTATCGCTCTGGGGGAAGTGTGTGTGTGTGTGTGTTTACGTGTGTGTGTGTGTGTGTGTAGGTCTGAGTATGTATATCTATGTTTGTGTGATTGCACGAGTGTGTGTTTGTGTGCACGAGTGTGTATTTGCATATGTGTGTGTGTGCCACACCTTAAAGAGAGTCTCTAGGGTAATCCTGTGTTGACCAGAGGGCTTGGTGGTCCATTACAGAGAAGTCCAGACTCAAGAGTAAACACATTCCTGGGTAACGAGGGAGGAGGAGGTTATTGACTGACCCTGGTCTGGCCTGGCCTGCTCTGGTCTAGCCTGGTCTGGCCTGGTCTAGCCTGGCTTGGTCTGGTAGTGCTCTTCTTTTTCCTGTTAATTAGATAAGATTGTCACAGTAGAGGATACAGTAGAACAATATACTTAGATGAAGGAGATCTGATGCTGTCAACCCTGTTTGGATCTCCTCTCCACTCTCCTCCTTAGGGTGTGTGGTTGGTATAGGGCAGGATGGTATGGGGTGTCTGATTGGATGGTGGCCCCCTCAGGGCCCGCCTCCTGGCCACTCAGACTCTGCTGAGTCACATGACCAGCTCTATGACTCAGCGCTCTGTCATGTGCTGATGTACCTGCCACCTCTGCAGTTGCAACATGACATTTCCATTCACAGCCACACACAAAACATGTGTCAATCAAACCTTTTTTTCCTTTTATTAGAAACCGGAATCAAAAGCAAACTTTCTCGTAATAAAGGGCTCGGCGTTTCATCTCCATAGCAACGGCCTCAACTTGTTTCTCGTTTCATCGGCGTAGAAGGAGTCGGAGTACGCCCATGTTTGGTGGAATACTGCTCTCTGATAGGCTGTTCTCTGATTGGCTGTTGTCCCTGGAGACAGAACTCTGGGAGGGGGCTGAATCTTCTTACAGGTGGGAGCAGATTAGGACGCCCCCCCCCCTCCCCTCCCCCACACTCTCAGCTGAGGTCCTGATTGGCTGGATCTCCCTCACCTACCTGTCACACAAAGAGAGAGGGAAGGTAGAGGTGAGTGCACACAACCACACACACACACACAACCACACACACACACAACCACACACACAACCACACACACACAACCACATACACACAACCACACACACACACACACACACACACACACAACCACACACACAACCACACACACACAACCACATACACACAACCACACACACATCCACACACAACCACACACACACACACACAACCACACGCACACACAACCACACACACACACACACACACACAACCACACGCACACACACAACCACACACACACACACCTCCACACTCAGGCCTGGGGTTGGGTGTCCCTTTGACGCCAGCTGTCTCAGGTTGTTAGCACCTCTGGGGGAAACGACACACACAGTGGGAACCAGGCGGTAAGCTGACATCCTGCTGACTGACTGACTGACAGGATGCTCCTCACATGACCTTCAACAGCTCTCATGAGACACCAAGACAACCAAGCTGATTAGCTGACTGGCTGATACTGACTGACTGATTGGCAGACTGATGATTCTTCAGGTTTCCCCCAGAGTTTCCTGTCTATAGGGGGGTGTCCAGTCCTTGTTGTGTGGCTGGCTGGCTAACTGACTGGATAATTGGCAGGCTGATTGATTGGCTGTCAAAATGCTAACTCAGGCAGAAGATTTGCATTCTGAATCTGAATCAAAGTTGAAACTGAGTATCGGTTATGCTGATCCTTTATGTGTGTTCTGAATAGTGAGAGCGTGACAAACACACAGGAAAGCCAAATATGTTCGTTTCAATGTGGACGAGCTGCTCTAACTGAACAACAGAATGATCTTGACACTCGTGACAGGCCTAAATACCGGATGTATTGGAGAGCAGGTTTCACTGTGTGTGTGTGTGTGTGTGCATGTGTGTGCGTGTGTGTGTGAATGTGTTTCCACCAGCAGGAGTGACATGGAATGCCAAAGCAATTTTTTTTCACACAGACACACACAGAGACACAGACACACACACACACACACACACAGACACTCACACACACACCGAGACACACACAGACTCACACACACAGACACACACACAGACACACACACACAGACAATCTCACACACACACACACACACAGACACAGACACACACGCACACAAACACACAGAGACACACACACCTGGGCAGTGGACAGCAGTTTAGGGGGGTGGGATGGTGGGGGTGAATCATTGCTGGCTCTAATAGCAGCCCTCTTCACCATCAAGATGACCTTATCAGACACACACACACACATCAGATGGCCAATCATCTCCCTAAACACCTCTGTGTTTGGAGTATTTGTTGTGAGTCTCTGATAGGCCGCAAGGATCCTCTCTCTCTTCCTGTCGCAACAGCAGCCAATCATTGACCAGGGTCAACATCTGCCAGAGAGCCGTGAGGTGTGGAGAAATGAGTCAACCTAAGACACTCACACACGCTGGACACAAACACGCTGTGTACACACACACACACACACACACACACACACACACACACACACGCACACACACACACACACACACACACACACACACACACCTCCAGGGTCAGAGGTATTTGCTGTCCTAATTCAGGGACAAACACACACACACACAAATACAAACACACACTCCTCCTCCTCCTTTCATTTCCACCTCCTATACCTCCTTCTTATGATCCCCTCCCTCCCTCCCCAGTCCTTCTCCTGATGCATCAGATGTCTCCTCCATGTGTTATTAATAAGACCTGACCACTCTCTCTGTGTTCCTGTCAGAAACATTCCGTACATTTTTTCCTTCAACGTGTGTGATTGCCGTGGCAACGTTAGGCATAAAATGTCAAACTTTACATTGCTTGATTCCCTCCTCTCCTCTCTTCCCCTCTCTTCCTCCCTCCTCCTCTATCTCCCTCCCTCACTCCTCCACTATCTCCCCCCTCCTTCCCTCCCTCTCCCTCCTTCAGCAGTGAAGGCAGATGAAAAAAAGGGATGAACAAATCTTATAAGTGCTATCATTGAGGAGAGGCAATACCTCGACAAGGTAACTCTATCTGCCCTGCCAGCCACTCCAATCTAGGACAGCTGTGCGGACTAATCCATTAACTTACAGGGGATTTGGGGCGGCCATGTCGGCTTTAATTGAGCGTTAATTACAAACCGTGCAATTTCCCCCCCTAAAAAATGGTTTTGGCCCTGCTTGTGATTAGAACCTGTTTCTCCCCCCTTTCTCCCTTTCCCTGCCCCCATCTCTCGCTCTCTCCCCTCTCTCTCCCTCTTTCTCTCTCCTCTTTTTCTCTCTCTACTCTTTCTCTCTCTCTCTCTCCCTCTCTCTCTACTCTTTCTCTCTCTCTCTCCCTCTCTCTCCCTCTCTCTCTCCCCCCTCTCTCTCCTCTCTCTCCCTCTCTCTCTCTCTTCCTCTCTCTCCCCTCTCTCTCCCTCTCTCTCTCCCTCTCCCTCCACAAGCTCTGGTTTCGTAGCACACATGTGTTCGTTTTACCTTAGTGATTGTTGCTCGGCGATCATCACAAGCTTGTCTGTGTTCTGCTCGGCTGTGCTACATTTCAAAGCAGAGGCCTAACTCTAACCCTACATCCTGCCTAACTCTAACCCGACATCCTGCCTAACTCTAACCCTACATCTTGCCTAACTACATCCTGCCTAACTCTAACCCTACATCTTGCCTAACTCTAACCCCACATCCTGCCTAAATCTAACCCTGCACATCCATTCATACAAACACTCTCAAACTGTGGTAAACTTGAGGAACACTTGCAAACGCATTAACATTAATTCACTTTTGAGGTTTTGCTGTGTGACTGTGTGGGTGTGTGTGTGTGTGTGTGTGTGTGTTTGACTGTGTGTGTGTGTGACTGTGTGTGTTGACACCCTCGGTGTGCGGTCTGAGTGAGATGAGACGAGAGGGGAGGAAGTGATGTGTGTACATCAGGTCACCCTTCGAGGGCCAACTTCCTCCTCCAAGAGATTTATGACTTTGTACAGTAGGCCAGAGCAGGGGGGAGGGAGGGCAGAGAGAGGGAGGGCAGAGGGAGGGCAGAGAGAGGGAGGGCAGAGGGAGGGCAGAGAGAGGGAGGGCAGAGGGAGGGAGGGCAGAGAGAGGGAGGGCAGAGGGAGGGAGGGAGTGTTGGTTTATCTTGACTGGTTTGGAGTGGCCCCCTCTGTCAAATATACATGGCTGATCCCATTCCTTTCATCTGGGCCCTGAGAGAGGAATAGAGAGAGGATGAAGGGGTAGCATATAGACTGGAAAACAAGCGCTTCCAGAGAGGAGGGGGGAAGAAAGAAAGAAAGGTGGAGAGAGAGAAGGAGGGAGGGAAAGGGTAAAAAAAAAATGGGAGGGGAGGAAGGAAAGAGAGAGGGGAAGAGAGAGGTGGTTTAGCGTAAACAGAAGGGATTCTGCTTCAGTCGTAGTGAAGTATGATTTGAAACTGAAGTGTTTAAGCCTGCAAGTCTGTTTGACAAAGGAAGAATCTGCGTTCCGGTCAAACCCCTGCTAATGTTTATGAACGGACGGTAAACAGTTCTGTATCATATGAGGAGAACGACACGCTTTCCATCTCCGGGAGTGCTCCTTGTGTCAGAAGGGGCCGCCTGCCTGGGTGGGGGCTGACACGACATGGCCACTGATCTGGACGTCTGTCTTCACGGCAGCTGCAGATGTGTGTGTGTGTGAGAGAGAGAAAGAGAGTGTGTTTGCGAGAGAGAAAGATAGTGTGTGTGTGTGTGAGAGAAAGAGAACGTGTGTGAGGTTCTCAAAGATCTATCCACCTCCAAATCAGTCTACCCCCCCCCACAGACACCCCCCCCATACACACCACCCCCTCCCCACCCCCTAGACAGATTGCTAACAGGGGGACAGTCCTTCTACCCAAACTGGCCTAACTCAGTCTGGTTCTCAGCTGTCCTCTCAGGTTGCAGATGAATTCTTCTGGAAGTTTCTGAGGATTATGGAGAGTAGCCAGTCAGTCTAGACAGACAGACAGACAGACAGGCTGATAGACAGATAGGGGAAAAAAAGGGGGAGCGAGGAGGAGAGGGAGAAGGAGGCATGAACAAAAGAGAGAGAGATACAGAGAGAGGGAGGGGTAGAGAGAGATGGAGGGGAAGAAGTGGAAGAAATCGTAAACAGACGTCAAGACAGCGCTGTGCTTAGCCGGTCTGCCAGGAAGTACAAGTCATCCAAAGGAAAAAAAAACATCCAGATGGAAACCGCCCAGGTGTAGACTCACCTACAGCCATCTGCGAGCCCGCCTCTGACAATCCCAGTCAAAGCCATTATTCTAATGGAGAAAGACACCCCTCACCCCTCCCCTCGGCCCTCCACCCCCCCCCCCCCCCACAGCCCACCTACACCTGCACCTGCACCAAAGCATTCCTCCATTATCACTGATGAATTCTATTTCTAGAAGAAATGCTCCCTGTCTATTGAAGGAGACTTAGGGTTCATCCTGAGCAGTGTGTGTGTTAAAGAGTGTGTGTGTGTGTGTGTTAAAGAGTGTGTGTGTGGCTTCAGGACACTGACAGTCAGGTTGCTCTCTAAGCTCCTAATTGCAGCTCATTGTTCTGGTGGACTTTGAACTCAGAGGGTAATAGGTGACAGCCTTGGTGTCTGGGGCTGTTTGTGTGTGTGTGTGTGTGTGTGTGTGTGGGGGGGGGGGGGGGGCCTTTGTGAGGGCATGTTGAGACTCCCGCGACCCTGATCCAAAACACACACACACACACACCTAACGCACCTCTGAACACACGCCTTACACAACTAAACACACGTGCACACACCCCTACATCCCCACATAGACACACACACACCTACACACACACACCTACACAACACTGTTTGTTTGGAGTGGTGTTGTAAGTATAACACACATAATAGTAGTGGAGGTTCTCAAAACTACCCACATGAACTCAGTAGACTACAGCCCTACCCCCTCCCCCTCCCCCCCCACACACACACACACAGAACTATATACACACTCTCTGTTTCAGTCCCAACACCACTTCCCCCAACAGGATTCTCTCTCTCTCTCACACACACACACACACACACACACATTCTCCCTCTTGCTCACACACACACACACACACACACACACACACACACACACACCCACACACACACACACTCTACGCCTCTCTCACACACACACTCTCTCTCTCTATCAGACCTCAGGATCAAATATCAAGCAGGGCTTGTCAGCCTCATGTGAAGTTCACGCTGAAGGCACAGGTCAGCCATTGATCTGCCGTGTCAAACTCTTGTTTTTAGAGAGAGGCTGGGATTGAGACGTCTGTTGACTTGGGATTTGATTGGCTCGCCGCGTCACAGAGTCCGTCTCTGGGTGAATATCCCCAACATCCTTCACCAGAGCCCGCTCTTATTGGCCCAGGGTGCCTGAGAAGATTGGCTGTCTGGATAAGACTCCCTGAGCCCGAACCCCGGGAACAGGGAGAGAGAGGGGAGGGAGGGAGGGAGGGAGGGAGGGAGGGAGGGAGGGAGGGAGGGAGGGAGGGAGGGAGGGAGGGAGGGAGGGAGGGAGGGAGGGAGGGATGAGTTGATGGTTTTGGATATGTGCTTTCTGCTACTGTCTAGGAATCATGAACAGCATCCTCACCGTGGTCATCATGTCCTCCCTCCTGCCCTGTCCTGAGGCGTGGTGGTGTGAGTCACAGAGGGGGGAGGGGGGGGGGATGGGGAGGGGGGGGGGGACACTGTGTCAAAGTGTGATCCCATTGTCCAGGTGGACTCTGCTGGGGGGGGGGGGGGGACCGGGAAGTGAGGGGGCGCAGAGAGTTTGGGTTGTAGGGTTAAGCAATCTGTTTGTGAATCAGAAGGTAAATCCGATCAGCAGTCATCTGTTATTGTGCATCATTTGCTCCCAGTGTAGGCAAATAGATGCCTTTTTAGATGCCTGACAAGAACAACACACACATAAGCATACACCCCCCCACACCCACATACACACACACAAACACACACACACTCACACACTCCCTGGGTGGGGGCAGAGGATGTTCATCTGTCTTTCTGAGGTGTCAAAGGACAGAGAGATTCAGAGGAAGATGAGAAGATTCCTGTTAGCCACAGGGCAGATTATCCTTCTTTTTCCTCTCTTTCTCTTTCATTCTTTCTCTCGCTTCCTACCTTAAATCCTCCCCCCTTCCATCTCTCCACTTCTCCTCCTCTCCACTTTTTCATATTTATATGTTTTTCTCTCTCTCTTCCTCCTCCTATTTTAATTTCTCCGTCTCTCTCCATTCCCTCTCTCTCCTTCTCTCCCCATTCCCTCTCTATCTTACTTTCTTTCTCTCTCTCTCTCTCTCTTTCTCGACATGACAGCACAGATGAATGGAGCCGAGGGCGGAGATTGAAAAGGTTTAAGAGTGAGTGTCTTGTACAGAAACAGCAAGCGCTCAGGGCCTACTTGTATAAAAGCCCTGTTAAACTTGTCAAGTTTTACTCTCTATCTCTTTATCCTAAACTCTCTCTCTCTATGCCTCTTTATCTCTCTTTCTCACTTTCTCATTTTCCCTCCCGTTCTCTTTCTCATTTTCCCTCCCGTTCTCTTTCTCTATTTTCAAGCCTCTCTCTCTCTCCCTCCACTTCTTTCTCCCTCTCTCTCTGTCCCTCTTCCCTCATGCCCTCGTTCCATGCTTTGATTCCCCTCATTTAGTCTGTCAGCTGGGATGACACATGTGCCTCTGAACACAGTGAGGCAAGTCCTGCAGTCAAGCAGCAACAAGCCAGGCCTGTCTCTCTCTCTCTCTCTCTCTCTCTCTCTCTCTCTCTCTCTCTCTCTCTCTCTCTGTCTCTCTCTCTCTCTCCCTCTCTCTCTCTCCCTCTCCCTGTCTCTCTCTCTCTCTCTCTCTCTCTCTCTCTCTTTCCCCCCTCTTTCCCTCCCCCCCCTCTCTCTCTGTCTCTCCCTCTCTCTCTCCCTCTTTCCCTCCCCCCCCCTCTCTCTCTGTCTCTCCCTCTCTCTCCCCCCTCTTTCCCCCTCTCTCTCCCTCTCTCAGTGCTCGCTCCTTTCAACGTGTCCCCTAGGATCTAGTCAAACAAAGCGGTAGGGCAGGATTGTGACAGGGTTCTACTGGGTTAGATCCCCTTCTGTCAGGGGATGTGTGTGTGTGTGTGTGTGTGTGTGTGTATGTTGGAATGTGTGTGTGTTTGCATATGTATGAGTCTATGTGTGTCTGTCTGTGTGTTTCTGAATGTATGTGTTTATGGATGCGTGTGTGTGTTTATGGATGTGTGTGTGTGTTTATGGATGTGTGTGTGTGTTTATGGATGCGTGTGTGTGTTTATGAATGTGTGTGTGTGTTTATGGATGTGTGTGTGTGTAACCTCAGCAGAGTGACAGAGAAAGCTGCAGGTCTCGGGTGACTGACAACATGCCTGACAGACATGGACAAATCCCAACGCTATCCTACCCACAATCCTCTCTGTCTCCGCGGCTCTACAGACCTGCCGTGAATCACCTTGAGCTTAATCATTTGCAGATAACAGAGTGGTGTGTGTGTGTGTGTGTGTGTGTGTGTGTGTGTGTGTGTGTGTGTGTGTGTGTGTGTGTGTGTGTGCGTGTGTGTGTGTGTATGCATGTGTGTGTGTGTATGCATGTGCGTGTGTGTATGCGTGAGCGTGTGTTTTACCAGGTTGAGAACTCCAGGGTTAGGGTTTATCTGAAGGACCTGACCCTTTGATCTGGTCTATAGATTAACCTCTGAGACAGAGACAGGTTGGAGATAGAGGGGTGAGGAGACTGGTGTGTGTATGTGTGTGTGTGCACGCTTGCACGCATGTGTGTGTGAGTGAGTCAGAGAGCTCTCAGAAACCTTAGCCTAACCCCTAGACCCTGGAAAGTACAATAAAAGTCCACTGGTAAACAATTTACAGCGATCTGGTGATGCATTGCTTGACCTGCTCGACTGTTCCCAGGCTGAAGTTTGCATCCAGCTCAGGTCAGAAGAAGCAGTCATCTGGCAGAAGCAGTTAGACAGGCTCTGTCTCTGTCAGCAGACAAATCACAGAGCAGACAGGAAGAAGACTTGGCATTGTGGAACCATTTTTTGATTCCCTCCAAAACGTCCATATTTCTGAAGGGATGTTGACTAGCGCGGAACATAAATATCGAAAGACGCAGAAATGAATACAAATGAGTTTCCCCTAGATACCAGATGCTTCTCCCCAGCCAGACATTCTTTTAAAAAGTATTTTAAAAGGAAAACCAAACGTTGTTGAAGGTTAGCGTCTGCTAAAATGAATAAATGTAGGGTTGGGTGAATATGCTTGTTTTGAACCCAACCTGGACTGGATGATGATGCTGTGCTAGGCCAGCCAGATTCAGTCACACATCACAGAAAACGATCACGTCACTGTTTGTCTCTTTCTGACAGAGACAGAGATAGATATGTGTCTCTCAGACAGACAGAGAGAGTGAGAGAGGTGTGTGTGTGACAGACAGAGAGAGTGAGGTGTGTGTCTGACAGACAGAGAGAGTGAGAGAGGTGTGTGTGTGACAGACAGAGAGAGTGAGAGAGGTGTGTGTGTGACAGACAGAGAGAGTGAGGTGTGTGTCTGACAGACAGAGAGAGTGAGGTGTGTGTGTGACAGACAGAGAGAGTGAGGTGTGTGTGTGACAGACAGAGTGAGAGAAAGGGAGTTGTGTGGCTGGCTCTGGCCAATGTTGGTCGAAGCAGTTGTGGATTCAGAGAGAGCGGGCCTTCTGATTGGCCTTGGTCTGTGAACAGGAAACCAACGGACTTAGAGGAAGTGGTGTGTGTATGTGTGTGTGTGTGTGTGTGTGTGTAGGAGCGAGGCTCTGTATTCAGACGTGTCCCCTGGATTCTCTGAATCCCTCTGGGATTTAAGAAGTCATGTTCTAGAACTGAGCCTCCGTAGCAAACAGACATCCCCCCCCCCCCATTACCTTCCCCTTCCTCCCCCCTCCCCCTACCTGGACACCTCTCCTCCATCTTCACTCCCCCCTCCTCAACAGCCTCCACCCCTCCACCCTCGCTGTCCAGCACCCATCCAAACTCTCATCCTCCCAATACCCTGCCACGGGGCTCTCAACCCCCCCACCCCCATTCCTCACCCTACCTCCCCCCCTCTCCCCCCTTACCCCCGTCCCCTCCCGGCACTGTGACTGACAGCTAGACTCACACCTCATTAGGCACACCAGGGCTTTCTTCTCCTCCTCATCCCTCTCTCCTTCCTCTGGGCAGGTCGTGGGACAGAGAGGGGGATGAAGGGGTGGAGCAGAGAGGGGAAGAGAGCAAGAAAGAGAGAGAGCGAGCGCAGGATTTAAGCTCCCCAGATGAAGAAAGTAAATCAGTGTGCTCCTCCATGGCTGCGGAGGCCTAGCCAGGATTGAATTTAATTTATTCTCCTAAGCCCAGGGAATCAGGCCATCAAAAGGAACAAAACTATCAGGTTTCCTGTGCTAACTGGCCCACAGTCCAGAGTGGCAAGGAGGGGATCGGACTTAACCCTTAAGGGGTCGTCCCAGGAGAATCCTCGCTGCCCGGCAACCCTGCGTCCAGCGACGTAGAGGCCCAGCTGGAGGAGGAGAGGTGGTGCTCCCTCTCTCCCTCTTCCTCCCACTCCGCTCTCCCAACCCCTCATCTTCCTCACCTCTCCCCTGCGCTCTTGTCTCTCCCCCTACTCCCTCTCTCTTTTCTCTTTGTCTCTCAATCACCTGGGAGCGACCTTAGCGGCCTCTGTGACTTGGTTGGGAGGCTGGGGTAGGCAGAATGAAGGTGGGACTGCTGAGTGGAGAGTGTGGCTGGTGGGGGTGAGAGGTTCCCAGCCTCCAGCACCCTGGGAAGACTCACAGTAAATCAGACATGGTCCCTGGAAGAGCCAGGAAGAGAGGGCGGGGGGAGAGGGCGGCCATTTTAGAACAGAACAACAACAGCGATCCTCATGTGAACGTCCGGCTCAGAGAAGGCAGTGGGAGAGGACGGAGGCCATTTTGTCACGGTATCGCCGTTTGACTTGGGCAAACCCGAGTAAGAAAGCCCTCAGGTGCAGAAAGACAGATGACAGTGTTACAAACTCCGAACGGCAGAGAGGGTTTCTACCTTCGTCTTCTTCTTCTTTGCCAGTCTGAGACGTTACCTTGCATCTGGGACCTCCAGGCCTCAGTGAGACACGTCCTGAAGGAACATCATGTCTCCAAATGTGAATCTTAATCGTTGCAGGATCAAGGGACGTTCTTTTGTTTACATGTAGGCCTCTCGGAACAAGACCTAGGATCTTGGGGTGTAGCTCAGTATTTGGCTAGAGATCAAGAGGTTACAGGTTCAACCCCCCCCCCCCCTCCCCCCCTTCATACGTTGCTTTTAACACCAGCGTTCGTTGAAGCGTCTCATCTCTCATGCTAGAAACCAAAACATCTCCGCCGTGAGATGGGGGGGGGGGGGGGGGGGATAAACAGTGTGGTGGTGTTGTTTTAGAGAGGAGGAGGAGGGGGGGGTGAAGTCTGAAGCTGGCCGAAGCTGACCCCCCCCCCCCCCACCTTCCTCTCCTCCCCCCCCTTGCCCCTTCATCTCACACTGTTTGCTTTACTCATTTTTCTTAGTTTTTTTTTTGTCTCGCTCCGTCATTTTTTCGTGCAAAGAATACAATTTCATCTGAACCAGAGCTCTGGGAAAACGGGTATTTTTGGTCGGGGGGTGAGAGAGGGTGGGGGTCGATGGACTCAATCCTACCCCCTCCACCTCCACCCACCCCACCTTGTTCTTACAGATGCTTTGAATTTATGGAGCTTTCCCTGTGAGGAGAGCAGGGGGGTGGGGGGGTGGGTGGAGAGGAACCTGCGTGTATTTCCTGAGGATTAGGCCTCAGATGGGGTCCTGGGACCCTGGCTGGGAAAGTGACCCCAGTCTGACTCCTGCTACTGGGAGCCCCCTGCAAACACAGCCCCAGGATGGCAGAGGGGCCTGGCCTCTCTGGCCGCACGCACACGACAACCACCTACGTGTTATACTGTACACACACACACACACACACACACACACGCTCAACAATCAGTACAAATGTATTGGATTCACCTGAGCAACTAAGCACACACAGATGCAGTATTTCTGTTTTATTTTCCTTATTTTATTATCTGATTGGGTACATACGTTAATAATTATAATAATATAATAATTATAAAGCATTCAGTCCTGAAGACGTATTTTAATAGAAAGTTCTTGACAGGGCCGTTCAATGCAGCAGTTTCTTTGAGTAAGTTGTCTACATGCTTCCAAAACGATCCTAATTCACCCAAATCAACTGAAATTTCTAGTTTAAATTAAACGAGTCAAACACTGTTGTGTGTCAAATGGCTCTTCTGCTGTGTCGTTCCTGGTCAGAGGACGCCACTGAGTGGACACAAATAAGAACTGCAGTCTTAAAGTCTGTACAACCCTGGAAGTGAGATATCCATATTCTTTTATAACTTAATAAATAAAAAAAAGTCTTTTTTTTTTGAATCGGTGAAAATTAGAATAAAAAAGATGTCATAGTCCAACTTTAAAACAGAGCACAAACACAAACTGGATGCGGAAACTATCGTCATCTCAATCTTCATCTAATAATCTCAAACTTGAGTGTCATCTCAGCCACGTCATTTTGCAATCCCTTTGAGAAGCAAAAACCTTCAGTATATAAAGAACTTTTAGGAGAAAAGTACAAGTTAAAGAATCAACAAAATGGACAGTCTACTGAATATGCACGGTAGTTGCCAGTGAACCTCATTAACTTCTTTTAGATTTTAGTGGATCAAGTCACACCTGGTCTTCAACAGGCAAAAAGCCCAAAACCTCCAAGAAAACAGTTTGATCGATCAAACAATAACGAGATAACAGGAAATAAAGTGTCAAAAGTATTTTCTCTTTTTTTTTTTTTTTTTTACAAATAGACATCTTTTCTTTCTCCTCAGAAAAATCAGAGAGTTTGTTTGGGATGAGGGGTGGGCTGGGGGGGGAAGCAGGGGGGAGGTTAGGGGTGAGGAAGGACCCTTGACTTAGTTAGTCTCCAGTTTGGCCATTTCCTGCACATAGATGCCTATACTCTCACTGTCAAACAGCACAAAGTAGACGGTCTTGATGGAGGAGGACATGGTGGATACGAAGTAGCTGGAGATGGCTTTCAGGATGAGCTGGGCTGCTGTCTGCTTAGGGAAACCATTACTGCAGAGGGAAGGGAGGGAGGGAGAGGGAGGGAGGGAGGGAGGGAGGGAGGGAGGGAGGGAGGGAGGGAGGGAGGGAGGGAGGGAGGGAGGGAGGGAGAGGGAGGGAGAGGGAGGGAGAGGGAGGGAGGGAGAGAGAGATAGAGAGGTGGTGTGGTGTTTATACAGTAGATGTGTGTGTGTGTGTTTATAGATGTGTTTGTGGTGACGTACCCTCCGCTGCCGATGGAGGGGAAAGCCACAGTCTTCAGCTTCTTCTCGTCAGCCAGAGCCAGGCAGTTCTTCACCGTCTTCTCCAGCAGGTCCTCACACCTGTCTGAGCCCCAGCCTGGGCTGTGACAGTGGATCACAAACTTAGCAGGCAGGCCGAAACCTCCTGTCAGGACAGCTGGGTGGAGGAGGGAGGAGGGACAGGGGTGGGGGAGAGGAGAGGGGTGTGGGAGAGGAGAGAGGAGGGACAGGGGTGGGGGAGAGGAGAGGGAGAGGGGTGTGGGAGAGGAGAGAGGAGGGACAGGGGTGGGGGAGAGGAGAGGGAGAGGGGTGTGGGAGAGGAGAGAGGAGAGGGGTGGGGGAGAGGAGAGTGGAGGGATGGGGGAGAGGAGAGGGGTGGGAGAGAGGAGAGAGGAGGGGTGGGGGAGAGGAGAGAAGAGAAGAGGGAGAGGGGTGGGGGAGAGGAGAGAGAATTTTAAGATCTAACTGGATCTTAACTCTATATTCAAGTTTTATCCTCTCAAAAAGATAAAACACGACTACACAGAATAGAGTTCCCAGCTGGCTGTCCTGTGAATATCCAATACAAGGGCCACCATCCAGGCAAGTTTCCTGGGAGGGCTTCATCTCTGTCACACACACACACACACACACACACACACACACACACACACACACACACACACACACACACACACACACACACACACACCAAACACACACCAAACACACACACACAGGCAGACAGGTTGCTGCTCTCTGCCTCCCAGTAACGCTCATGTCCTGCTTTTCACCTGCGTTTCCTTCACTGTTCTGGTTTAATGTTCAGTCACCTGGTGGTCGACCAGTAAGAACACTGCTTGGGATTATGAAACTAGACAAATGTGTGTGTGTGTGTGTGTGCGTGCGTGCAGGGGCCCTTGTGGAAGCCGTGTGTGTGTTGATGAAGTGTCCGTACCGCAGTCGCTGACATCATGGTCCAGGATGACATCATGAGTGAGCTGAACAAGAGAAACTGGAACCACAAGCACTGTCCCAGATGTGTGTGTGTTGGTTTGTGTGGTGTGTGTGTGTGTGTTGGTTTGTGTGGTGTGTGTGTGTGTGTTGGTTTGTGTGGTGTGTGTGTGTGTGGTGGGCTTGAATCAAAGTGCGATCACTGAAAGATCGTTAAAATCAAAGGCTATGTTGTAATACGTTTAAAGAACCAACTAAAAAGATCCAGGTGGTAAAAACTAAAGTAAGCTTCATTCTGTGTCAAAATATTGTGATGTTTTCTTATTGACACAGGTGAAGTCGAGGTGTTTAAAATACTCCAAAAAGGTAGTTGAAAATGTATTTGATTTGTTTGTCCTACGTGGCCTGTTGGGACAGTTCTCATTGGTTCATTGTGTTGGATATGTTAAATTAAGTGCACCCTAAATTAAATCCCAAACTGGAAGCTGTCTGTCTGACTGCAGTACCTCCAGCGACCTCAAGGGGGGCGTTCTTGTTCTTCAGCTCCTGGATGGCATCCAGAAACCCCTTTCCTCCCTTCTTCTCCAGAGCTTGTCCTGAGGAGGAAATCATCTGAGTGGTTAGGGGCAGACAGACAGACAGAGGAGGAGAAGGGATGGGGAGGGAGACAGACAGACAGACAGGCAGGGAGGCTGGCAGGCAGGCATGCAGGCGGTCGTCCAGGCAGGCAGGCAGACACAGACTGAGACAGACTGAGATCTAGACAAATTTCTCTGAGGAACTCAAGGCCTCTGGAGCACCGGAACACTCTAGAGAACATAAGCTGCCAGAAGAACCCAGGCTCCCATGAAAGAACCCATGCTCTTACATGTTCTCTCTGGAGAACTCAAGCTCTGTCTCTGACACCAGAATCTCTCTCACTCTCTGGAGAACCCAAGTTTTTTGGAAAACTGAAAAAATGGAGAACCAAGACTTCCTCTGGGAAAGCCAGTTCTGAAGAGAACCCCAAAGAGAACACAGGCTCTGCGGGGCCCGAGGTGAGGTGGGTGCGATGCCAGAACCAAAACCGGAGGTGAACGAAAGCCAACGCATCAAAATGTTCCGGCCACAAAAACAAAACAATCTAAAGAAGAAGGCCAGGCCATGTGTGAAGAACCAATTAAATATAATCAAAACCTTTTCAGACATGAACACAAGACCCCCCATCACCAGCGTATGGTTCTCCAAGCTTCATTTTAACAACACGTTTTACAGCCAGGTCCTGTTATTTCTCCAATAACAGGTCCAAACAGATCTTTATCAGGTATCAGATCGTTAGGGTCCAGATCGGATACAATTCGAAGTTTGTATTTAGCTAGTTAGCTTTCTTGTTGCAGGAGTTGCTACTCTTCGCTCGGTCGGTTACTTGTAATTATTTGAGACGTGTTGAAACATCAAAAATGCATTGGGGGGGGGGGGGGGGGAGCTTTGACGGGTCGAGGTTGGGTTTCCGTGGCGACAGACAGCAGAGGTGAGGGGGTCATTACCTACTTGACCTCCGGTGTAGAGGGAAGAGTTGGTCGGATGAACAACAGCTTCGCTGTCAAAGTTGGAAATGTCGGCTTGTACAACTTGCAACTACAGACAACAACAACAACAACAGGCAAACAACATGTGGTCAAAACTGTGGGAACAAAGGATGGAAAACATGAGGAAAAGAAAAAACAGAGAGAAGAAGAGAGGGCAAGAGAGGGGAAGAGAGGGTCTCTCTTTCTTTACCGAGTTGGGTAAAGAAGGAGGCGTCTTTCACGGAACTGTGACTGGGCCAATCGGGAAAGAGAGAACCAGCACTGACACCAATGACAGGCTAGGGGGAGGAGTCGGCTGCTCCGAAAGGGGATTGGTTGAATCCTTGAAAGCCTTAACTGGCATGAGCCCACAATAACTGGTTCCTTACATTGTGTTTTTATTCCTGTTTACCGTCCGAATACAAATTCTCACATCCTTTTAGTTTTTCTACACACTGTGTTAATGGTTTGTTTCATTGGTAATGTATTGTTTGTTCCAGGAACCAAGACTAAATACTGGACACTGATCCCCGTGGGGGAAGAAGTCTGATTCGGACCCCGGTGCAGCTCATTAGCAAGGAGGGGTGGGGCCATGAGCTTTCAAGGAGTCTCCCGGATCTGCAGGAGAGCCGGACAGGAAGCTCACCTAGATCGTCTTTAAGGTCAATGTCAGCATTGGTGGGGTTGATGACCCCTTCCACGTCAAAGCCAGCCAAGTTAGTGACCTCACTGTGGATGAGGTTGAGCTGCAGCGATGGGTGAGGGGAGAGGGGGTCCCGAGGGAGTGGGGTAAGGGGTTGGGGGTCATGCGGGGGGAGGAGGGAGGAGGAGGAGGAAGGAGGAAAGAAGCAAAGCGGTTAGATAGGATTCACACCATTCCCTGGAGTTAGGGTTTGCGATAGCATCGGAAGAACCAATCCCTGAAACCCCATCTGACCCCCAATCAAAAAAGATATTTGAGTTGTGAAAGATGCCGTTTGGACATGGAACCGGTGGGGGGGGGGGGGGACGCAGTGATGGGATTAGAACACTGAGGCATTTCCAAAACTTGTAGCCACATTGTTCTGAAATACTTTTCAGCAGACATTCTGTCTCTATTGACCCTTGGGGGGGAAGTTCATCTCCCTGCATACAGAAATTCTCGCATAATATAAGGTGTTAAACAGAAGCACAGGTGTAACTAGTCCTGCTTGACTGGTCTGTGTGCATTAACTCAGTATGTACAGTCGGTATTGTCTGTTGTTTGTACAGCATAAGGGAGAGGCAGGGGAGTGTTGCCTTAGAAAGACACATGCATGCACACACGCTCGTGATGCAGTCATGGGTATTAGAGGTGGGGCTAGTGTTCTATGTTTGCTCTATCCTGCCACGGTAAATTCCGTCTGTGTGTAACTTGCATGGTGAATAAAAACAAATTCTGGTTCTGATTCTGATTCATTGTGTCAGCTTTGTGGTTCTGTTAGCTTAGCCTGTTAGCCTTTGCATTGCATTGCCTTAGTTGACGGGTTAGCTCGGAGGTTAGCGGGGGCGCTACAGGGGCGTCTGGTGGTACCTTCTGGCCCAGGAAGAGGCTCTTGGAGGACAGAACGGTGAAGCTGTCGGCAGGGTTCCCGTCCGTGGTGCTGTCTGCCGACGCGGCCTTGCTCACCTCCGCAGCCTGCTTCTACCGGGACGGGGGAGAAAAAACACACAGAAACCATGGCAACCCTGATATTGATGTTTAGGAGTTGTTTTTCCCCCTCTTGGCTCCCCAGGGATCGCTGGATCCGTCCCACCTTGGTCTTCCTGCTGCTCCGCTTCTTCACCATGACCTTCTTCCCAGACGTCTTGGGTTTCTTGACCGGGGGAGGCTGGACGACTGCCTCTAGTTTGCCCTTCGCACCTCGTTTCTTAGCCAACAGCTCAGGGTGGATGTTGGGCAGGACCCCTCCCGCCGCGATGGTCACACCCTTCAGCAACTGACAGACAGACACACAGGCCAGGTAATACAGATAAGTACGCTAGAGAAACATCCAAAAACTAGTAAGTGTCAGGTAGTTTAGGTAGGTCATGCTTAGGCAGTGTGTCTGGAACAGGATAGTTCATGATGTCACTTGTGAGGCAGATGCTTTGAAAGCGACCCTGGGTTGAGGACCTGGTTCAGCTCCTCGTCGTTAGCGATGGCGAGCAGAATGTGGCGAGGAGTGACACGGCCCTTCTTGTTGTCCCGTGCTGCGTTTCCAGCGAGCTCCAAGATCTCAGCTGGAAAAGCAGACAGACAGACAGACAGACAGGCAGACAGGAGAGACAGACAGTTAAAGAGATAGACAGTCAGTCAGACAGACAGACAGGAGAGACAGTTAAAGAGATAGACAGTCAGCCCTGTCCCCTCACCAGTCAGATACTCCAGGACAGCAGCCATGTAGACCGGTGCCCCCACCCCAATCCGGTACTTGGGGAGCCCCCTCTTGATGTAGCGCAGCATGCGCCCCACCGGAAAGATGACCCCCGCCTTGGTGGAGCGGGACGTCTTCGTGGTCTTCTTCTTGCCTCCTCGGCTGGACATGGTGCTGCTGGCCCACACCGCTATCTGGATCTGGGGGAGGGAGAGGGGTGAGTCCACTGGGGTGAGTTTGAGTGTTTGCTTAGATTGCTAAACCTTTTACTAATATCACAACGTGTGTGTGTGTGTGTGTGTGTGTGTGTGTGTGTGTGTGTGTGTGTGTGTGTGTGTGTGTGTGTGTGTGTGTGTGTTGGTATATTTACAAACCAATGTGCTGCTTATAAGAAGGATTTGGAGGGAAGATTGTTTTTGTTTATCTTGACTTCTTGACCAGTGTGTGTAGATTCATGTATGTTCCAAGAGTGAGAAAAAAACAGACATGATTAACATTCACTGCAGTTTGTATGGCTTATTATATGACATGTATTGCTACATCATCAATCACATAAAGGCCTATAGGAAGATGCATGCGTTGGTGCACTTGGAATAACATTTCAAATCTACAAAACACTGAATCTGATATGAGGTAAACAAATCACAAATGGGGAGGGGGGGTGGTATCATCCTATGTATGCACAAGCTCGTGAACACAACTTTTCATGTTTAAAAACATTAAAAACATCCCTAACACCATCATTTCCCAGCGATTTCCGTGTAATAACCATTTAATCACGTGCCGCTTACACAGGTTCCGCGTTCCCAGGCTCGTGAGGATTCGAAGGTCTATAGCGGAGTCAGAAGGCGGCATGCGCTCAGTCCAGTAATATGGGCCAGATCTCCCTGCGTGTTCAGTTTTACTGTAAATCTGTTATGTCACATTCACAGCCAGTTACACTTAACTAATGGCTCCTAAAAACACGATCCTATCGACCTCGTTTTACGAAATTCACAACACGTCACAGCATGACATTGATTCCCCCAAAATATATAGTGTATTTAGAAATGCACCTAATAGTAGAATCTTTAGCAAATCAAATATTCGCCGTGAATTACTTACAGAAAAACACACACATATACACACACAGCAATATGTCTACTGTCTTCTCCCAAGCCCAGTAACAAGCCTGGACAAGGTCCTCAACTCCCACAATCCACAGCGGAAATATTATTGAACCAAGTGAGCGCTTTATCGATGGGGTCGATCACACTTCTAAAAAAAATTGGGAAACAATATGAAATATCTAACCTTTAATCTGTTGTGTTTATCCGATCTGCAGCGCCAAGGTCCGGCTCCACTGACTCACTGTCACCGCCTATACATTAGAAAGAGCTTTATTACAGATTGTTGCTATGGGGGGTTGCAAGCAAACTATCTACTTGCCCAGCATTTAAAAAACATTGCTAAATGTGAACTTTTATCATCTGAATAATTACATAAATAATTATGAAAATATTGCCCATTGTAGTTTGATACTGTTTTATTTGTTTTGGTTCAGTCATTCTAGTATGGTCCTTAGAACAGGGGCTACTTGGATTAGTAAATCTGAGGTTTTTGTACAATACACATTTGTTGGTTGAATGGAATAATATTTCAGAAAGGTAATTCTGGTAGACAGTACGTACAGGGGTGTAATGGGGTGGGGGTGGGGGTGGGGGGGCGACGAAACTTCTGCAATGACATAATTCTTCCACTAGAGGTCAGTCACGAGCCTGACCGAGCCTGATCGGTGACGTCACTGGCTCGTCCACCTGTTGATCGTAATCAATGTTTCTTGATATGGGTTAAAGCGAAGATATTTTTAAAATAAGGTTAGTAAATTGTCCACATTAAGAAGGAAAACGCCGTTGAAAGTGGCCGTGCTGGACTTAATTAACACATGCTGCATATGAAATACTATTATGGGGTTAGAAAATTAGGGTATATTAGGCTATCCAGGAATCATTTAGTCTTGTGCTGCGTGTATCCGAAAGTGTTTGTTTTGACATTCTCAGCCCTCCATTATTAATAAAAGGTTTCAATGGGAAAGTTTGCATCATTGGTGACCTTCTTGATTGGACTTTACTGTACTGTATTCTACTCTATTGTATTCTTATCTGGGTTTGTTCTCTTCTCCAGTTTCACCTAACTTGTGGTTAAAAACAAATAAAGTTTCGGAAGGTTTATTTGTTAATTTGAAAATAAAATAATTGTTTGGTGTAGATTTAGATAGTTTTCCACGAACCGAACATAGAAAAAAGTAATTGTAAGATGTAAATGTAAATGAGTAAATGTAATAATCGTAAAGAAGGTTGAATTGTTGCTCAGTGATCTTGGTGTGTCAGCTGACCTTGACCTACCAATCACAAAGCTGACTTTGATTCACCAATCACAAAGCTGATCTTTATCCACCAATCACAAAGCTGACCTTGACCCACCAATCACAGAGCGACTTGGACAGTAAGGTTCCATCTGACTGACAATGTAAAATAATAGACGCCTGTCTTGCAGAATCGTGGCAGAGATAGCGACAAACGTAGATGACAGTAAGTATTTCACTTGGATATATTTGCTACTGTCTGCTTTTTGGATTCTTTAGGTTATTTATGGGTGGAAAGATCGCAGCGGTTACGACGTTACAGGAAAACATTTGCAAATGCGTCGTTGAATTGTCTATTGTCATCTGAATTAAGGACGCAAATTAAGATGATTCGAGTTTAATGTCTTAAAGAACAGATGTGACGCATGACCATGTAGAATAACTTAAATTACATTTCCCCCTAAACTTATTATTCCAAGTTTAATACATAATTAGTTAGGAAATATGCGTTTGATATTAACAGTATAATAAACAACTATGAAGAAGTCTGAAAACATTTCCACCCATGTAACAAGTATTTCCTTGTTCTGCACAGTTATCCTAAGGAATTCACCAAGAAATTCACTTTAGATCAGTGTTGATCGGATTACCCTGTCAACGGATGATCAACTTGGGCTCAAACGTAATAAACTCTGAAGGCTCAGGAATATTAGGAAAATAATGCATTAGGTGTTGTGTCAAGAGAAATAATTCCGTCCTGTTACGTTGCATACGTTGTTGTAGTGTATCGGGTTACAGTAACCCTACCTGCAATAAGGCAGCTCGTAATTCATGACTTTTATGTTTATTTTCCCCTAGACATGAAAAGTGACGTCACCGTCAACAATATGAGACAGGTAAGGTGACTTTCTGCACAGCACGCTGCAGATCCGCACAGACTGCGTCATTAATACTGCCGCAACTCATCAGCAGTTTAGCAGCAGATCTGCTCAGACCTGCTCAGACTTGCAAAACAAGGTTTCTGAGCAGTCAGTGCCTGTGAGCTTCAGCACGTGGAGCCTGCACCGCTCAGCTGCTCTGATGAGACAGGTTGGACTTGTGGGGTGACATTTTCCCCCCCAGGTGTTAAAGGGGTTCATTATTCATAAGAGAGACTTTGCATACATACTGAGGAGAGACCGAGCTGAGGATAGTGAGAGTGGGGGACAGATGAATGACATGCATGGGAAGATGCAGCGGATAACTGTGTGTGTATGGTGAGAGTCACAACAAGTAGCTTTGAAAGTATTTATTTCTTAGATTGGAGGGTTAGAGGGCTGTTTTGTAAGATTTTTCACTGAGATAACAGTTTTACACTAAAGGGACAGTTTCAAAGCGGTAACCGTGGTGACCATTATATTGTTTTCCCCCAGGAGAGCCCAGGAGGATTGTGGGACTCCCTGAAGAAAGCAGCCTTTGTCGTGGGTTCAGGCCTCTTCCTCCTCGCCGCCTTCGGGAACTCCCTGACATGGTAGTCACGGCAACACCTAATCTTCTAGGTCACGCTGAAAATCACGTGTTGGGACTCCCGCTGGAGCTTGTGGTGTGTTAACCCCCTGCCCCTTTGCCTCCTTTCCCCAGGCACCTGCAGAGGTTTTGGGGTGCTTCTGGATGTTTCTGGCAGGACCTATGGACAAAGCTGCACCAGACGTTCGAAGGACATGAAACAGCTCTTTTCTACATGGGTAAGAGACACCTGGGAGACACCTACACACCTGGGAGACACCTACACACCTGGGAGACACCTACACTCCTGGGAGACACCTACACTCCTGGGAGACACATACACACCTGGGAGACACCTACACACCTGGGAGACACCTACACTCCTGGGAGACACCTACACACCTGGGAGACACATACACACCTGGGAGACACCTACACTCCTGGGAGACACCTACACACCTGGGAGACACCTACACACCTGGGAGACACCTACACTCCTGGGAGACACCTACACACCTGGGAGACACCTACACACCTGGGAGACACCTACACTCCTGGGAGACACCTACACTCCTAGGAGACACCTACACACCTGGGAGACACATACACACCTGGGAGACACCTACACACCTAGAAGACAACTAGGAGACATATACACACTTTGTAGGCACCTTCACACGTAGGGTTAGACACCCAGCCACATGATCAATCTACCGTGTTAGTTGTTTTCCCATTGGGAGTGAGGAGATGATGGAGGGTATTGTTAGACATGATGTGACCAGCAGCGAGCGTCTCTGTCATACATGCAGCACATGATGGACTGGCAGGGAGGGTCTATGTATAGAGCCACATGGCAGCAGTTGTGGAAGTATTTTTGTACGCAGACAGAAAAACAGGATGATCAGGTTGTTATGGACATTGTTTCATAGCCTGTTCATTTGCTTAACCCCCCCCCCCCTCAACAAGAACCGCAAAACTATTCATAGGTTGGATTTATTTTGAGGAAAATGGCAAATGATGGTTTAGTATGCTTGAGTTGTATCTTTGTTTATCTGTTGTTTTTTGTTGTTGAACATTCACAGCCATCTGCGAGGCGTTGGTAATCTGAACCACTGACTGATAGTACCTATCACACAGATACAAGGCAGAATATGGTTATGGGCTTAATGTCAATATCTTTCAACCACACGGGCTTTTCAGTGCAAAACAAAGATTAGCTATCTCGCATCGTGGAGATTTCAACTGTATTTATGCTCTTTTCAAGTGATCACTTATCTAAGTTGATACTGTGTGTGTATTGTGTTTGATAAGCTGGTATGTGGTTATGTGCTGTGGCTAGTCAGCACAGCCACTTCCCTTAGTAACCCCTGACATACTGTCACAGCTAGGCATGCCTAAGCCTAGTTCCTCCCTTGTACTTTCCACACAATGTGTACGTCTTTAAACGGATGGACTTCAGGCTTGTTTTCAAGTTGTGGGGGGTAACTTGAGTTCTCGGCTGAATCCTCTGATTGGATGCTGAAAGGAGGTTGTGTGATTGGGTTAAGTTGTGTCAGGGCATTTGTTGCGTAACGGAATGACCTTGTTTTTGCTTGCTTGATAGAAGCTTTTATTCTTAGTTATTCAAGTGAAGCATCCATTCATTTTATCTATTCCTATCTCTATCCATCAATCTCCTTCTCTTGTTTAGCCACTTTCCATTTACTCCTTTATCTGTCACTTAGTGGTGTACACAAGATATAGGGAGACAAATTTAGCTCAGTTGGTAGAACATATGAGTCTAGACAAAGAGTTTATACGTACAAACCCAGGTTCATAAACTTTATACGTATAATATGTTGTGTTGTTGTTGTTGTTGTTGTTGTTGAACAGGGACCATGTTCGTTCCCATGGTGGTGTTCTGGGGTTCCAATCTGCTCTTCCTATTGGTGGACATCACGGGAAAGCCGTCCTTCATCACACGCTACAAGATCCAGGTGGACAAGAACAGCCCGGTAGGGTCCATTTACCCCCTTCATCCTGGACATGGTATGGTCCATTAAACATCCACACCACACATACTCTGACCCCCCTACACTCCACATAGTACAGTCCATTTACTGGCATGCTGCACATGGTGTGGTTTATTTCACCAACATGCTGAACATATTTGTATATGTTAGATGATTGATTATCACTATGGAACCTGATAAGTTGAAATCAGTGTAGAGGTGAAATTCATCACAACCTGCATGATCAATAGGGAGTGTTCTCTGGCAAAAGTGGGTGTTTTATCTTGGGTAATGTATGCTATAGTGAACAACATGTGTGTACGCACACAGATGTACAAAACAGACAATGTGTACAATATGTACATATACACACTCACACTTATATCAGTACACATTTGTCCTGCAATAACAGTGCTTGGTATAAGTGTAAGGTACACAGCGTATTGATTTGTCCTTATGTGAGGGTGAAAGGTCAGCCAAGGAGAGGCAGGAAGAGCAGTATAATTTATGCTGGTGGTGTGAGCTGGAATGTAAGACAAAGGTTTGTTCACCTTTTACTTAACAAACACAGATCAGGATATGTAGCCGCATGCAGCAATGGCAGATTCCATCATAAATAATAAGATAAAAAATAAAACTCGACGCGGTAGTGAGAGAGTTACTTGGGGATGGTTGTTGCTGTTTCAACATTCACAACTTGTAGGGAATTTAGCTAGTAGAGTTTTTGGTTGTTTTGTTTGGACATTGTTCCCACTGTCTTTAGGTTGTGTTTGCTTATGACCAGGAGACAGGACTTTCTGGAAGATTAGCGGGAACAGTCGATCTGAAGTTTCAGAATCAGCAGAGAGATTGTGGACATTGCATGGACTTATCACAGCAGCCAAACAGTTGGACGGTTCTTTATGAAACACTTGACTGCTGTGAGGAAGGGTTGTATAAACATGACGTGTTTGAAATGGATCTGCTTCGCTTCCCTCCTCCATTTTCTTCCCTCCCTCCTCCATCCTTCTTTTCCTGTGTTTGTCCTTTGTTCTTTACACCTCCTGTCCTCTCCTGCACCCACCTTTGTTGTCGTCCACCCCTGTCCCCGCTCACCCCCACCCCCCCTTCCAGGTGGACCCAGTAAAACTGCGTCAGGCCGTCAGGTCGGTTCTGTTCAACCAGATCTTCATCTCTGGGCCCATGGTGGTGGGGGTCCGCTACGTGCAGACCCGTCTGGGAGACCCCTGCGGGCCCGTCCTGCCCACCTTCCAGCGCGGCCTGCTGGAGGTGGCCATCTGCGCCCTGGTGGAGGAATTTCTGTTTTACTACTCCCACAGGTAGAGCATTTGGTGAGGAGTTTCCAGGTTCAGATTCGTCCTTTCCATGTGGTTTTGGAAAGCATCTGGGGGAGGGGGGGAAAGCAAATGTAATTCCTGAGGGGGGCACAGGTAGCCTGAGTAAGAAACAATTGCAGCAATATTTAACGAGAGTTAATGTTTTTTTTTTTAATCTCTTTCCCTGTCTCTCTCTCTCCTCTGATGTTCCCCATTTTGCTCTTCCAGAATGTTCCACCACCCAGCCCTGTACAAGCACTTCCACAAACAGCACCATGAGTGGACCGCTCCCATTGGCGTGGTGTCCATCTACGCACATCCTGTGGAGCACGTGGTGAGAAGAACACCTCTGTCCTCTGTCCTCTGCCCTCTGCCCCCTGTCCTCTGCCCCCTCTCCTCTGCCCCCTGTCCTCTGTCCCCTGTCCTCTGCCCCCTCTCCTCTGCCCCCTGTCCTCTGCCCCCTGTCCTCTGTCCTCTGCCCCCTGTCCTCTGCCCCCTGTCCTCTGCCCCCTGTCCTCTGCCCCCTGTCCTCTGCCCCCTGTCCTCTGTCCTCTGCCCTCTGCCCCCTGTCCTCTGTCCTCTGCCCCCTGTCCTCTGCCCCCTGTCCTCTGTCCCCTGTCCTCTGCCCTCTGCCCCCTGTCCCCTGTCCTCTGTCCTCTGCCCCCTGTCCTCTGCCCCCTGTCCTCTGTCCCCTGTGTCCCATCACAACACTGTCAATGTGACTGATTCCTCCAGCTGTGTGACATGCTGTAACCAGCCCCCCCCCCCCCCCCCCCCCGTCCTCCTCCTCCAGCTGTCCAACATGATGCCTGCGGTTGTGGGCCCCATGCTCCTGGGTTCTCACCTGTCCACCACCACCCTGTGGTACTCACTGGCCTTCCTCAGCACCAACATCTCCCACAGCGGCTATCACCTCCCTCTGCTGCCCTCGCCAGAGTTCCACGACTTCCACCACCTCAAGTACGAAAGACATGCGCACACACACGTGTATATACACACATAAACACAGAACTTTTTCCTCTTTATGATACTTCCACCTGAAGGAAGGAGAGAGTTTTGAAGCAATCGATTTGTGGATGAGTTTGTGTTTGTGTGGAGTAGAGGATGTCTTCTATGTCTCACTTCCTTGTTTGTCCTACACTGCTGCAGGTTCAATCAGAACTTTGGCGTGCTGGGAGTTCTGGACCGTCTCCATGGCACCGACAGCAAGTTCCGGAAGACCAAGCACTACGAGCGGCACGTCCTGCTCTTAGGAACCACGCCCCTGAACGAGAGCATCCCTGACACCCCCAAGAAGACCCAGTGAGGATGAGCTCTGACCCCCCGCACAGCTGGGCCACTTTGGCCTGAGCAGGGGTGTGGAGGCTGAGGGGTAGTGTTAGAAATCTTACCAAACTGAAGTGTAATGACTGATTTGTTGCTGTGGGGTGTCCTCTGATCTAGCTGTGTGGGGATGGGTGAATCCAGCAGCTTCACATATTGCTGTGGGCCATCCCTATCAGATCAGATCAGTGATTCCTCATAGACAGAGATCAGGGGGAGAGTGTGATGCATTTCAGATCCTCCTGAGGGGGAAAGCTGTGTTTGTTCAGTGTCAGGCTGGTAGATGTGCCTTCAGCAGGGGGACATGTTTTTTTAAACGTTAACTCTCAGAGTTCCCAGCCTTACTGATTTTGAAATATATTAGTGAGACCTTCAGCTTCTGTTTTTTACAGTAGTTAATTTCAGCAATACCACAAATTTTTGGATCCAGCAGCACATGTCCCCCACAATTGAGGGACAATAAAGTTGAACTAACTTTAATAATAAGAAGCAGTTTTCTTATTAGATTTTCAGGGTGGAATAGAGCACTTTTTATTATGAATAGACACTTTAGAAAACCTAAAGTATTACTTTTAGAGGCCTTCTCCATTCATAATGAATACAATCAATCATACCTTCTTAGACAGTTGTCCTGATGTAATGTAATGGACAATCATGTAAAACCTGTTGATTTCACTGTTTCAGCCTCTGAATGGAGCTGTCAAACATGGTGAACTGTAAATTAGTGATTTATATTTAAGTGTGTTTGAGAAATAAATAAGTATATCAAGACCCTTTATGACTCTTCTTTACAGTTGACAGGAGAAGAAGGTACAAGTGTGTGGAAAGATGGGGCAGGTTGACATCATTGGTATTGTTACATTTACATTTAGTTATTTAACAGACTCTCTGATCTAGAGCAACTTACAGTAAGTACTGGGAAATTCCCCCCGAGGCAAGTAGGTTCATGTTCACGCTGCGATGACGATCATGACAGAATGTGCAAATTAGGACGGCACATCATCCTAATTCCTACACAACTACTTATTCCAAATACACTAATCAGACAGAATATACAAATTTGGACGGCACATCACGGTATACTCCTACACGACCAATTTTAGACAGCACATCACCATGAATACAAGATTCTAGTTTTGAATCTCAACCATTTAGAGATAACATTTTAATGAACCCATTGGAAGAGGCACTTGAAAAACACCCAAAGGGTTTGAATCCCAGCTCTTTAGGTGCAAAATTTTAAAGCACTGATTGGATGAGGCACTTGAAAAACGCCCGGAGAGTATGTAAATGTCAGCCTGGGTTTGGCTCAGTGAAGTGAGATGCTGCCTTGTATCTCCAAGGTTGGGGTCTCAGCTTTTAGGAGACAACTTTTAAAACAAGGCTTGGAAGAGGCACTTGAAAAACGCCTGGAGAACAGGACTGTTACTGCTGAGAGGCCGTGGCCTAGTGGGTTTGCTGGCTCGAGAACAATGAAGAGTCAGGTAGACTAACATCACTGACTGGTTCAGAGTGCCAACTGCGATTGTTAAAATTCCGGGTACAGATAATCGAAGTCCCATGGACCCAGAGAGAGATGAGCAGTTTACAATTTAGACAAAGATGTCTGTAATCAAATTTCCATAAATGTACTTCCTTACCTTGAACAGTTGGGGGATGGTCAAAGCTGATTTACAAATTATTATTTTTAAAGAGAGTCCTGTGTTTCACAGACAATATGTCCATAAATATTTGGATATCATCACAAGTCTCATAATTGTGGCTCTGTACCCAGCCACAATTACTTTGAAATGAAACAGTCAAGATGTGCATTAAGTGCAGACTTTCTAATGTGAGATTATTTACATAAACATCAGGTGAACTGTGTAGAAATTGTAGGATTGTAGGTCTTTAGCTTAGTATTATATGGTTAATATGTTTATTTGTGGTGCAGGCCGCTGGCTATCACACTCTCAAACAGTAGGTGGCAGTGAGCCACCTTACAGGTTAATTGGAATCTGCAATTAAGGGTGGGCGTGTCTTCACTCACTCTATAAAGAGGCGTGGTCGGTCTCTTCACCACATACCGCATGGATCTACTGTAGAGCGGACAAACACCACCAACACCTGCAGGAATGGAGGATAGAACATTATCAAATGTACACTGAGTCTCTTGGTATGCTTTCCTGTTACAAACAGTGTTTTTGCTTTCTTTTTGTCAGTTTATGCAGTACCGCCACTGCAGAAGTGAAGGGAAGCTGGTTCCTCTTGGTAAGTTCTCCCCCCTTGCTGAGCTCCAGGTCACCGCTCCAGCACGGCGCTGCAGTCGGGGTCTTCCAGGTCAGCACGCTGTTTCTCCACCACGGCATTAAACCGCGGTCCACAAATACGGGGTCAATGCTACATGGGTTGATAGTTTATAGATTAGTTAGTTTGAAACATGTATTGAAACACACGCATGTGAACAGAAGGTCCCCGGTAAGTCAACAGCAAGGCGCCGGCCTCCTGAAGCCTGTTAATGAACATTGGAATCAGGTGTGTTGGAGCCAAGATGCATCTAAAACACGCAGGAATGCTGTTTCCCTAACAAACACACAGGTTCGTGTTTGGAACTGAATTTCATTAAACTTGAAACATAATACTTTATGAAAACTGTTTGATCACTTTTGCAATGTTCTGTGCAAAAACTGGACTTGAGGCCACTGATTGTTCATACGTTAATCTGCAGCCATCCTGCTTGGCCTGTTCAGATTTTAATACGTGTATTGTTTTTGTATTTGTATCTTACCTGTTGTATTTTATACTTTATATATGTGTATATGTACGTGTGTTTATCTGAGTACTGTACCTGGCTGTTGCAAACTGAAATGTCTGAGACAAACAATGGAAGTAGATGATTTAGCTTTCATTGAGATCATCCTTTATTAGTTTTCTCTGTTCAACATCCCCTCCATGAACCGCCACCTTAACGTGGTGGAGGGGTTTGAGTGCTTGTATGATCCTAGGAGCTGTTGTCTGAGGCATCATGACCCTGGTTGGTTTGCCCATGTTATACAGGACCTAGGTGACTAGCCAGACTAAGAGCGGTTCACAATTACTTTCACACTGTTTTTCTGACCAGTCCATTACTATGTTTTCACATAGTGGTAGTAAGTCAGACCTCTTCCTGATGGATGCTGCCCTTTTTGTCTCTGGTTCTGTTCATTTTTTTAATGGACAGACTTTCCAGGCACAGCCATGGGCCTTTTCTTTTTTTCCCCTCTTCAGGGCTTTACGGTCCGGGGCCTTTGCTCAGCACTGTCCAGTCACCGATAGCAGGAGATAGCAGGTCAGACCTGCTCCATGTTTCCCTTTGTCTCTGTTCTTGTGTTCACAGGTGCAGCCATGTCATCTGGAGGAGTTCCACCGTGTCCCTCTGCGTTTGGGGTCTGGGGCCTTTTGTATGTCAGACCTCTTCCTGTTCAGTTTAGTTTTTCATCTTATAATCCTTTTACATTTCAGACTGCCCCCAAAACCCAGCATTGCCAGCGAGCTGGGGTGGGCTAGCTTTATAGCCCCACAGCTCAGTGAACAACAGGATGGCGTCCCTGTGCTTTAGTGCAGGGGACCCACAGGGTGGTGTCGCTGTGCTTTAGTGCAGAGGATCTTGCCTTCTGGGAGTCCCTGGGAGGGGCACTGAGTGCTCCAACTGGGGCCTCTGTTCTGCTGGGGGCCTTCAAGGCCTCCGTTGGCAATAAGGGAGAGGGGTGAAGTATCTGAAGAAAAGGATGATAAGATTATATGAAAACTAAACTAAATATTCTAGTATGTTGCTGATATTGTACTGTTTTACTGTGTTATTGTACTCTGTAATGAATGTATAGTTTCGTTTTTTAAATCTTATAATCCTTTTACATTTCAGACTGCCCCCAAAACCCAGCATTGCCAGCGAGCTGGGGTGGGCTAGCTTTATAGCCCCACAGCTCAGTGAACAACAGGATGGCGTCCCTGTGCTTTAGTGCAGGGGACCCACAGGGTGGCGTCGCTGTGCTTTAGTGCAGAGGACCTTGCCTTCTGGGAGTCCCTGGGAGGGGCACTGAGTGCTCCAACTGGGGCCTCTGTTCTGCTGGGGGCCTTCAAGGCCTCCGTTGGCAATAAGGGAGATGGGTGAAGTATCTGAAGAAAAGGATGATAATATTATATGAAAACTAAACTAAATATTCTAGTATGTTGCTGTTCCTGAGTGCTGATATTGTACTCTTTTACTGTGTTATTGTACTCTGTAATGAATGTATAGTTTTGTTTTTTAAATCTTAAAATCCTTTTACATTTCAGACTGCCCCCAAAACCCAGCATTGCCAGCGAGCTGGGGTGGGCTAGCTTTATAGCCCCACAGCTCAGTGAACAACAGGATGGCGTCCCTGTGCTTTAGTGCAGGGGACCCACAGGGTGGTGTCGCTGTGCTTTAGTGCAGAGGACCTTGCCTTCTGGGAGTCCCTGGGAGGGGCACTGAGTGCTCCAACTGGGGCCTCTGTTCTGCTGGGGGCCTTCAAGGCCTCCGTTGGCAATAAGGGAGAGGGGTGAAGTATCTGAAGAAAAGGAAGATGAGATTAAATAAAAACTAAACTCTAAATATTCTAGCATGTTGCTGTTGTTCCTGAGTGCTGATATTGTACTGTTTTACTGTGTAATGGACTGACATTATACTGTGTTGTATTGTTACTATACTTTGCAGTGTGCTGATATTGTTCTGTGTTGTATTGTTATTGTACTTTGTAGTGAAAAGTCTTGTATCTCTTGACTTGTAGTGTGTGTTTTGTGTGCACGTTTCTCCTCTTGTTCCAGTGTTCCACATGGTGATTCTAGGCTGGCTACAGACGTCTCTTCTCTGGTACGACCTGCTGCGGCTCCTGGTCCATGAAGCTGGAACACAAGCTGCCTCTACTCGGGGTCTACACTGGCATCCTTCCAGTCTTCATAGACAGCTGGGCTTCTAATATCATCTGTCTAACTTGAACAAGAACACTGTCTCTGGTTCTAATTCTTTTTTTTTTTTTTCCCCCCTCTCCTTTGGACAGGATCTTGGGGACTTCCACCGTGTCCCTCTGGGTGTCTGAATCTGGGGCCTGTTCAAAGTCAGACCTGTTCCTGGTGCATGCTGGACTCTACCTGGGCTGCAGCATGCACTGGAGTGGTAGGCTAGCTTGCCTCCTCTGGGTGGTGTCCTTTCATTAAGTGGAGGAGTTGAAATACCTCAAGGTCTTGTTGCACTGCTGTACATACTTAAAAAAATGTTCACAAACCAGCGCACTCGATCAACAAATTTCATCTGTGAAGCTGCTCTGCTGCCTGTTGATGGTATCATCCCAGACTTAACATTGTACTGTGTTGTAGTTATGGAATGTTGTACTGGTATTTTACTGTGTTTTGTGTAATTGACTGACATTGTATTGACATTTAACTGTGTATTGTTATTGTACGGTATAGTGGACAGGGGTAAGTACAGGTGAGTGACACCAACAGCTGGAGAGATCAGTGAATGTGATGGTTGTGTTCCTGACTGCTAATTCTTCTTTGCCTTTCTGCTCACAGATGAAGTGATGGACTGGTGTGTGTTTTACAGTTTTGTATTGACACTATTGTGCAATGTGTTGGCATTGTACAGTATAGTGGACAGTCTGTACCTCTTGTTTGTAGTGTGTATTTGTGTGCACATGTTTCCCTCATTGTGGAGAACCTCAGATACAATCAGACCTCATAGACCTGCTGTAGGCGTTCATTGTGTGCCCCCTAGAGGCTGAACTGCACCATGTTACCAAAAGGTAAGTACAGGTGAGTGAGACACTAACAGCTGGGGAGATCTCAGTGAATGTGATGGTTGTTGTTCCAGACTGCTATTTTTTTCTGTGCTTTGCTGCCTAATCATGGTGTAAATGCTCTGTATATTTTACTGTGAATTGATATTACTGTGATGTTGTACTGTGCTTTACAGTGAATTGACATTTTACTGTTTTGTATTGACACTGTACTGTGCACCACCTGATCATGTTGTAGTCTCTGCTCATGCCATGTCATTTATCTGTATATATATATATATATTTTTTTTTGTATTTTGGTTTATTCTATTTATCTGTTTTGCCTTAACCTGAATTTCCCTGTTGTGGGATTAATGAAGTACATCTAATGTGCTGATATTGTACTGTGTGTTGTGGACAGGCTGTACCTCTAATGTTTGTGTGCACATGTTTCCCTCCTTGTTCAACAGAGCTGAGGTTCTCCAACACCTTCCACCTGTACACACCTGAAGCCTCTCATACAGACATAAACAGGTCACATGACTAGACTTTTCCTCAGTGTTGCCCCCCTGGAGGCTGACTTGCACCTTGTTCTATACCACACCCTCTTCCACCTACACACACACCTGAAGCCTCTAATGAAGGTACAACCAGATCACATGACTCGCAGGCAGTGGAATATTGTTTTCTTGACATGCTGTTGAAGACTTATGATTTTTCATGTATTTGATTGGTTCAGTACTGAAATGACCTTCTTCCACATGGTGATGCCAGGCTGGCTACAGACATCTCTTCCCCGTTACGACGATCCATGAAGCTGGAACACTAGCTCCCTCTACTCAGGGTTTACGCTGGCATCCTGCCAGTCTTCATAGACAGGTGGGCTTCTGTATGTCTGTCTGCATGCAGTGATATGGCTGGTTGATTACTGTACTTGAACCTGTTCATCCTGAGGGTAGCTGGTACCAGGGACCTAGTCACATAACATCACAGATAAAGTACTAACAGATGGTTAACATGTGCAGAAACTGTCATGTGATAATGGCACTGGAACAACAAGGATCTCATTAATCTGTGTAGGATGTCCAGAAGACTATTGATCTGAGCCACACACTGAGTCACTGCTGCATCAACATCTCCAAGGGGACAGTACAGGTGAGACACTAGCATTGTTGGAGAGATCTCTGATTAGAATGGAACAAATGTTGTTCACGGAGTACTAATTGTCTTGTTTTTTGCTGCCTACAGACGGTAACATCCCAGAGAGGGCAACACTTGAGCTACCATTTCCTGTCCTAGAGATGACAACAGCACTGCTGGATGAGTAATCGTTTCCTGTCCCAGAAATATTTGTTTTAATTGCATTTGTTTGGAAAACATTGTAAACAGTAGTTGTTTGCGCAAGATGTGTAATATGAAGGAAAGAACTTATCCTGAGCATTAACTTTTCAGCCTGCTGTGAGGAGAGTTTAACGTCGTATCCTAACTGGGTGAATATTGCAACACATCGTATACTAAACGATATTAGCTGCTACAAAAACTTAGGCTAATTCGCTCGCGTCCACTCGCTCGCGTCCACTCGCTCGCGTCCACTCGCTCGCGTCCACTCGCTCGCGTCCACTCGCTCGCGTCCACTCGCTCGCGTCCACTCGCTCGCGTCCACTCGCTCGCGTCCACTCGCTCGCGTCCACTCGCTCGCGTCCACTCGCTCGCGTCGCATCCAATTAGGACATGGTGTTAAAAGCAGGACATATTTAAAACAATCCATTTGCTGTAATTCTCTTATCTTCTGCTTGTACCATCAAATGACTATGTATAACTATCATTGATATATTTTTATTTGTTTGCTTAGTTTTAGTTCTTAAGCACAGGTAATAAAAGCTTCCTCACCACTTCCTGTGCTAGAACCAACATACAACTGGATGTCTTGTACAATGTACATTTACAATTGTATTGATATTTTATTGTACTAATTTATATTGACAAAGTATTTTGCTGCGTTGGATTGACATTAAATTTTGTATAACTACTGTCATGACATTGAACTGTGATGCATTGACATTAAATTCTGTATTGAGTACTAAGAAGTGATGTATGATGTTGTTTTGAGCTGTATTGTGTAAACGGATTGAAATGGTTTTAAAGTGCACTCTGTATTGACTATAATACTTAATGTAGTATTGACTTTGGACTATGTAATTTACTGTTGTAATAATATGGGATTTTAATAAACTTGAATTAAGAATTTATATTGTTCCTCTATTGATATTGGATAATGTCTTGGATGATTTTATTTTTTACTAAATTGTTTGCTGTTTTACGGTGCTGTATTGATATTGTAATATAAACAGTACAGAAGTAAATTTACAATCATAATGAGTTTATTAGACCTCTTGTTGTATTGACATTGTATATAACTTACCTGTTTATTTGCACTGTATTAACATTGTTCTGTTGTATTGATATTGTATAAAACTTTATTGATAATGTGTAATGTTGTTGTACAGTGTATATTACTGTGTATAGAATTTGTACCTTGTATATAACTTTGTGTTGATACTGTGTATATAGCAAATGATTTATTGCTGGTCACCAGAAATAGAGTGGTGGGTTAGGTAGGTTACCAGGGGTAGAGATTGGTGGGCTGGGTAGGTCACTGGGGACGGGTGGGTCACCAGGGGTAGAGACTGTTGGTTATGGCTGGGCTGGGTAGGGCACCAGGGGTAGAGACTGTTGGTTACGGCTGGGCTGGGTAGGGCACCAGGGGTAGAGACTGTTAGTTACGGCTGGGTAGGGCACCAGGGGTAGAGACTGTTGGTTATGGCTGGGCTGGGTAGGGCACCAGGGGTAGAGACTGTTGGTTATGGCTGGGCTGGGTATGGCACCAGGGGTAGTTAGTATGTGGGTCAGTCACAGGGATCTTTTTTTTTTAAGGTGGCATGACTTTACCATGTATCCTGTTTTTATGAATGTATGAAAAACACATTCACTAATAATTATGTTTCCCATTTAAATTTAACTGTAGATACAAAATCTATAGGCAAATGAAACTAAAATTAACCCTGAAGTTAGATAGCGCGACAAAAACAAACATGGGCTAAAAAAAAATACACCTCAATATTCTCACAGAATGCCAGTGGACCGGCGGATTCTGAAGAGCAGGATCTCTGGTCGTAATCAGTTAATCATTAAGTGATCAGCATCAGTTAGCAGAATGCTCGCATGTTGTGGGCAACGCATTACCCAGCATTTGCAGGCCAAAGCACTGATTGGAGGAGGCACTCTTATGTCGGTGGTTTTTAACCCTGGATGTGTGCTATTAAGTCTGAAGCCAAATTAAGCAACACATGTTCAAGTCTTGTTGTAATTGTGTGTTTCTTGACAAATACCACACTTTATCTTTGGGGACTTAGGGCTTACAGCTCAGTGGGTAAGCATGTGGAACATGAAAATTCAGGCTTTTCTGGAAAGACATGGGTTCGAAGCCTATGCCAGTCTAACTTTGTCTTTCTTTACAAATATCACACTTCACCTTATTGATGTATTCTCAGAACATTCATGCAGTGTTGTGACCCTGGTGGCTCAGTGGTTAAGCATGTGGAACATGGAAGTTGAGGCTTTTCTGGAAAGACCTGGGTTCAAAGCTCATGTAATTCTGTGACTTTGTTTCTTTACAAAGATCACACCTCATATTAAGGATATATTATCAGAACATTCCAGCAGTGTTGTGACCCTGATGGCTTGGTGGTAAAGCATGTGGGTTAATGTGCCATGCATCATGGGTTCAAATCCAGCTCAAGGATCTTCTTACAGATTAAATTGGGCTGAGGCTCTTAAGATTGGGTACTTAAGTGGGCTGAGGCTCTTAAGATTGGGTACTCAAGCGCTTGACTTATAATACATTTTTGTTTTTTTGTTGTTTCGACTTATAAAAGGTAATTGATTTAAGACAGTTGGGGGGGGGGGGTACTGGGCAGTCGGGGTGTGCTGCGGTCGGGGTCGGTCGTCAAGACAGTTGGGGGGGGGAGTGCTGGGCAGTCGGGGTGTGCTGCGGTCGGGGTCGGTCGTCAAGACAGTTGGGGGGGGGGGGGAGTGCTGGACAGTTGGGGTTGCATTGCAGTTACAGGGACAGGCCTGATGGGGGCATTGCATGTATGATCTGACTGTGATCATGGTACTGTGTCCTGTACTGGACTTGAACCCAGGTTGCCAAGTTTTCAACCATGTGTGCATCCCCTACACTACTTTGGCCCACCCACCTCCCTGTGTGAGAATCTTTACATTGCTAAACTGATAGTTTCAGTTAAATGATTAACAGATTTTTAGAGTGGGATTTGAACCAAGGTAGTTGAGTTAAGCATTAGACTTACATGCACATGTGTTTACCCACTGAGCCACAGCGGGTTCTTACTAACATTGGTTCTGCTAGACAGAATTATTGCCAACCAGGTGAGTTGTTCTGTTTTTAAAGAAAGAGAGTTGTAGTTTGGCACAAGATTCGAACCTATGTTTTGGGATTAGAAAATCCTCTCTTCACATGTGCCACTGACTTTACCACTTGGCTACAAGGGCCATGACCTTGTACAAATGTTTTGGGAATACATCCTGAGGGTGAAATGTGATATTCGTAAAGAAACAAACTCACAGAATTACACAAGCTTTGAACCCATGTCTTTCCAGCAATACCTCAACTTACATGTTCCGCATGCTTAACCACTGAGCCACCAGGGTCATGCAACTGCAACAATGTTCTGAGAATACATCCTTAAGATCAAGTGTGATATTTGCAAAGAAATAAAGTCATAGAATTAAGTGAGTTTTGAACCCAGGTCTTTCCAGAAAAGCCTCAACTTCCATGTCCCACATGCTTAACCACTGAGCCACCAGGGTCATGCAACTGCAACAATGTTCTGAGAATACATCCTTAAGATCAAGTGTGATATTTGCAAAGAAATAAAGTCATAGAATTAAGTGAGTTTTGAACCCAGGTCTTTCCAGAAAAGCCTCAACTTACATGTCCCACATGCTTAACCACTGAGCCACCAGGGTCATGCAACTGCAACAATGTTCTGAGAATACATCCTTAAGATGAAGTGTGATATTTGCAAAGAAACAAAGTCATAGAATTAAGTGAGTTTCGAACCCAGGTCTTTCCAGAAATGCCTCAACTTACATGTTCCACATGCTTAACCACTGAGCCACCAGGGTCATGCAACTGCAACAATGTTCTGAGAATACATCCTTAAGATGAAGTGTGATATTTGCAAAGAAACAAAGTCATAGAATTAAGTGAGTTTCGAACCCAGGTCTTTCCAGAAATGCCTCAACTTACATGTTCCACATGCTTAACCACTGAGCCACCAGGGTCATGCAACTGCAACAATGTTCTGAAAATACATCCTTAAGATGAAGTGTGATATATGCAAAGAAACAAAGTCATAGAATTATGCAAGTTTCGAACCCAGGTCTTTCCAGAAAAGCCTCAACTTACATGTTCCACATGCTTAACCACTGAGCCACCAGGGTCATGCAACTGCAACAATGTTCTGAAAATACATCCTTAAGATGAAGTGTGATATATGCAAAGAAACAAAGTCATAGAATTATGCGAGTTTCGAACCCAGGTCTTTCCAGAAAAGCCTCAACTTACATGTTCCACATGCTTAACCACTGAGCCACCAGGGTCATGCAACTGCAACAATGTTCTGAGAATACATCCTTAAGATGAAGTGTGATATTTGCAAAGAAACAAAGTCATAGAATTATGTGAGTTTCGAACCCAGGTCTTTCCAGAAAAGCCTCAACTTACATGTTCCACATGCTTAACCACTGAGCCACCAGGGTCATGCAACTGCAAGAATGAAACATGAAAATTCAGGCTTTTCTGGAAAGACATGGGTTCGAAGCTTATGCCAGTCTAACTTTGTCTTTCTTTACAAATATCACACTTCACCTTATTGATGTATTCTCAGAACATTCATGCAGTGTTGTGACCCTGGTGGCTCAGTGGTTAAGCATGTGGAACATGGAAGTTGAGGCTTTTCTGGAAAGACCTGGGTTCAAAGCTCATGTAATTCTGTGACTTTGTTTCTTTACAAAGATCACACCTCATATTAAGGATATATTGTCAGAACATTCTTGCAGCGTCATAACCCTGGTGGCTCAGTGGTTAAGCATGTGTAACATGTAAGTTGAGGCCTTTCTGGAAAGACATGGGTTCAAAGCTCATGTTATTCTGTGACTTTGTTTCTTTACAAATATCACACTTCACTTAAGGATGTATTATCAGAACATTCTAGCAGTGTTGTGACCCTGATGGCTTGGTGGTAAAGCATGTGGGTTAATGTGCCATGCATCATGGGTTCAAATCCAGCTGAAGGATCTTCTTACAGATTAAATTGGGCTGAGGCTCTTAAGATTGGGTACTTAAGTGGGCTGAGGCTCTTAAGATTGGGTACTCAAGCGCTTGACTTATAATACATTTTTGTTTTTTTGTTGTTTCGACTTATAAAAGGTAATTGATTTAAGACAGTTGGGGAGGGGGGTACTGGGCAGTCGGGGTGTGCTGCGGTCGGGGTCGGTCGTCAAGACAGTTGGGGGGGGGGGAGTGCTGGGCAGTCGGGGTGTGCTGCGGTCGGGGTCGGTCGTCAAGACAGTTGGGGGGGGGAGTGCTGGACAGTCGGGGTGTGCTGCGGTCGGGGTCGGGCGTCAAGACAGTTGGGGGGGGGGGAGTGCTGGACAGTTGGGGTTGCATTGCAGTTACAGGGACAGGCCTGATGGGGGCATTGCATGTATGATCTGACTGTGATCATGGTACTGTGTCCTGTACTGGACTTGAACCCAGGTTGCCAAGTTTTCAACCATGTGTGCATCCCCTACACTACTTTGGCCCACCCACCTCCCTGTGTGAGAATCTTTACATTGCTAAACTGATAGCTTCAGTTAAATGATTAACAGATTTTTAGAGTGGGATTTGAACCAAGGTAGTTGAGTTAAGCATTAGACTTACATGCACATGTGTTTACCCACTGAGCCACAGCAGGTTCTTACTAACATTGGTTCTGCTAGACAGAATTATTGCCAACCAGGTGAGTTGTTCTGTTTTTAAAGAAAGAGAGTTGTAGTTTGGCACAAGATTCGAACCTATGTTTTGGGATTAGAAAATCCTCTCTTCACATGTGCCACTGACTTTACCACTTGGCTACAAGGGCCATGACCTTGTACAAATGTTTTGGGAATACATCCTGAGGGTGAAATGTGATATTTGTAAAGAAACAAACTCACAGAATTACACAAGCTTTGAACCCATGTCTTTCCAGCAATACCTCAACTTACATGTTCCGTATGCTTAACCACTGAGCCACCAGGGTCGTGCAACTGCAACAATGTTCTGAGAATACATCCTGAAGATCAAGTGTGATATTTGCAAAGAAATAAAGTCATAGAATTAAGTGAGTTTCGAACCCAGGTCTTTCCAGAAAAGCCTCAACTTACATGTTGCACATGCTTAACCACTGAGCCACCAGGGTCAATGGATGGCAACAATGTTCTGAGAATACATCCTTAAGATGAAGTGTGATATTTGCAAAGAAACAAAGTCATAGAATTAAGTGAGTTTCGAACCCAGGTCTTTCCAGAAATGCCTCAACTTACATGTTCCACATGCTTAACCACTGAGCCACCAGGGTCATGCAACTGCAACAATGTTCTGAGAATACATCCTTAAGATGAAGTGTGATATTTGCAAAGAAACAAAGTCATAGAATTAAGTGAGTTTCGAACCCAGGTCTTTCCAGAAATGCCTCAACTTACATGTTCCACATGCTTAACCACTGAGCCACCAGGGTCATGCAACTGCAACAATGTTCTGAAAATACATCCTTAAGATGAAGTGTGATATATGCAAAGAAACAAAGTCATAGAATTATGCAAGTTTCGAACCCAGGTCTTTCCAGAAAAGCCTCAACTTACATGTTCCACATGCTTAACCACTGAGCCACCAGGGTCATGCAACTGCAACAATGTTCTGAGAATACATCCTTAAGATGAAGTGTGATATATGCAAAGAAACAAAGTCATAGAATTATGTGAGTTTCGAACCCAGGTCTTTCCAGAAAAGCCTCAACTTACATGTTCCACATGCTTAACCACTGAGCCACCAGGGTCATGCAACTGCAAGAATGAAACATGAAAATTCAGGCTTTTCTGGAAAGACATGGGTTCGAAGCTTATGCCAGTCTAACTTTGTCTTTCTTTACAAATATCACACTTCACCTTATTGATGTATTCTCAGAACATTCATGCAGTGTTGTGACCCTGGTGGCTCAGTGGTTAAGCATGTGGAACATGGAAGTTGAGGCTTTTCTGGAAAGACCTGGGTTCAAAGCTCATGTTATTCTGTGACTTTGTTTCTTTACAAAGATCACACCTCATATTAAGGATATATTGTCAGAACATTCTTGCAGCGTCATAACCCTGGTGGCTCAGTGGTTAAGCATGTGTAACATGTAAGTTGAGGCCTTTCTGGAAAGACATGGGTTCAAAGCTCATGTTATTCTGTGACTTTGTTTCTTTACAAATATCACACTTCACTTAAGGATGTATTATCAGAACATTCTAGCAGTGTTGTGACCCTGATGGCTTGGTGGTAAAGCATGTGGGTTAATGTGCCATGCATCATGGGTTCAAATCCAGCTGAAGGATCTTCTTACAGATTAAATTGGGCTGAGGCTCTTAAGATTGGGTACTTAAGTGGGCTGAGGCTCTTAAGATTGGGTACTCAAGCGCTTGACTTATAATACATTTTTGTTTTTTTGTTGTTTCGACTTATAAAAGGTAATTGATTTAAGACAGTTGGGGAGGGGGGTACTGGGCAGTCGGGGTGTGCTGCGGTCGGGGTCGGTCGTCAAGACAGTTGGGGGGGGGGGAGTGCTGGGCAGTCGGGGTGTGCTGCGGTCGGGGTCGGTCGTCAAGACAGTTGGGGGGGGGAGTGCTGGACAGTCGGGGTGTGCTGCGGTCGGGGTCGGGCGTCAAGACAGTTGGGGGGGGGGGAGTGCTGGACAGTTGGGGTTGCATTGCAGTTACAGGGACAGGCCTGATGGGGGCATTGCATGTATGATCTGACTGTGATCATGGTACTGTGTCCTGTACTGGACTTGAACCCAGGTTGCCAAGTTTTCAACCATGTGTGCATCCCCTACACTACTTTGGCCCACCCACCTCCCTGTGTGAGAATCTTTACATTGCTAAACTGATAGCTTCAGTTAAATGATTAACAGATTTTTAGAGTGGGATTTGAACCAAGGTAGTTGAGTTAAGCATTAGACTTACATGCACATGTGTTTACCCACTGAGCCACAGCAGGTTCTTACTAACATTGGTTCTGCTAGACAGAATTATTGCCAACCAGGTGAGTTGTTCTGTTTTTAAAGAAAGAGAGTTGTAGTTTGGCACAAGATTCGAACCTATGTTTTGGGATTAGAAAATCCTCTCTTCACATGTGCCACTGACTTTACCACTTGGCTACAAGGGCCATGACCTTGTACAAATGTTTTGGGAATACATCCTGAGGGTGAAATGTGATATTTGTAAAGAAACAAACTCACAGAATTACACAAGCTTTGAACCCATGTCTTTCCAGCAATACCTCAACTTACATGTTCCGTATGCTTAACCACTGAGCCACCAGGGTCGTGCAACTGCAACAATGTTCTGAGAATACATCCTGAAGATCAAGTGTGATATTTGCAAAGAAATAAAGTCATAGAATTAAGTGAGTTTCGAACCCAGGTCTTTCCAGAAAAGCCTCAACTTACATGTTGCACATGCTTAACCACTGAGCCACCAGGGTCAATGGATGGCAACAATGTTCTGAGAATACATCCTTAAGATGAAGTGTGATATTTGCAAAGAAACAAAGTCATAGAATTAAGTGAGTTTCGAACCCAGGTCTTTCCAGAAATGCCTCAACTTACATGTTCCACATGCTTAACCACTGAGCCACCAGGGTCATGCAACTGCAACAATGTTCTGAGAATACATCCTTAAGATGAAGTGTGATATTTGCAAAGAAACAAAGTCATAGAATTAAGTGAGTTTCGAACCCAGGTCTTTCCAGAAATGCCTCAACTTACATGTTCCACATGCTTAACCACTGAGCCACCAGGGTCATGCAACTGCAACAATGTTCTGAAAATACATCCTTAAGATGAAGTGTGATATATGCAAAGAAACAAAGTCATAGAATTATGCAAGTTTCGAACCCAGGTCTTTCCAGAAAAGCCTCAACTTACATGTTCCACATGCTTAACCACTGAGCCACCAGGGTCATGCAACTGCAACAATGTTCTGAGAATACATCCTTAAGATGAAGTGTGATATTTGCAAAGAAACAAAGTCATAGAATTAAGTGAGTTTCGAACCCAGGTCTTTCCAGAAAAGCCTCAACTTACATGTTGCACATGCTTAACCACTGAGCCACCAGGGTCATGCAACTGCAACAATGTTCTGAGAATACATCCTTAAGATGAAGTGTGATATTTGCAAAGAAACAAAGTCATAGAATTAAGTGAGTTTCGAACCCAGGTCTTTCCAGAAAAGCCTCAACTTACATGTTGCACATGCTTAACCACTGAGCCACGAGGGTCCCAACACTGCATGAATGTTCTGAGAATACATCTTTAAGAAGAACTGTGATATTTGCAAAGAAACAAAGTCATAGAATTACGTGAGTTTCTAACCCAGGTTTTTTCCAGAAAAGTCTCAACTTAATAATAAGTAATTTGTCTATTTTTAAAGAAATGCATAAACAACATGAGATTCGAACCCACGTCAGTCTAGATAAGCCTCCACTTGGATTTGCCACATGGTTAACCACTTGGCCATCAGGACCTCTGTGTAATATGGAACTTTCAGAGAATAAATCCCCGAGGTAAAGTGTGATGTTCATAAAGAAGCAAATAACAGCAACATTACATCAGTTTGGAACCCCTGTTTATCCAGAAAGACCGCTGCTCAAATGTACCACATGCTTAACCACTGAGCCACCAGGGACAAAGGACAGCCGGAACATCCTGACAATAAATCCCCAAGGTAAAGTGTGGAGTTTGTAAATAAGTATGCAAATGCCATGAGTCAAACCCGTGTCTGTCCAGAAAAGCCTACGTTGATTTGAGCCACATACTTAACCACTACACCACCAGGTCCACAGAGCATAATGGAATGTTCTCAGAATACATCCCCAAGGTAAAGTGTGCTGTGTTTGTAAAGAAACGTACAGTGTCTTTCCAGAGAAGAAGCCTTAATTTGCGCAATCCACTTGCTTAACCACTACACCATCAGGTCACGGTACTGACTGCAATGTTCTGAGAATACATCCCCAAGGTAAAGTATAATGTTTTTAAAGAAATATACAAATGCCATGAGATTTGAACCCATGTCTTTCCAGAAAAAGCATCAACTTGCATGGTCTGCATGGCTAACCACTACACCACCAGGAGCACAGCATGTTATGGAATGTTCAGAGAATAAATCTCCAGGTAAAGTGCGATGTTTTTAAAGAAATATGCTAAACCTGACACTCAAACCGTATCTGTCTAGAAAAGTCTCCATTTGTAGGAGCCACATGCTTAACCAGTGCACCCCTAGACCCAAAGCGTTACATAGAATGTTCTGAGAATACATCCCCAAGGTAAAGTGTGATATTTGTAAAGAAACAAGCAAATAACATGAGATTCGAACCCATGTCTTTTCAGGTCTGCTCACATAATCCTCATGCTTTACCATTACACCACCAGGTTCACAGTATCACAAGGAATGTTCTGAGAATACATCCCCAAGGTAAAGTGTGGTGTTTGTAAGGGAAATGAAAATCGAACCCACGTAATTCTACATAAGCCTCCACTTGGACTTGCCACATGCTTAATTAACCACTTGGCCATCAGGGCCTCTGCGCAACATGGAACTTTCAGAGAATAAATCCTTGTCTTTTCAGAAACACATCAAACTGTACCTCACATCCTCATCCACTAAGCCATCAAGGCAGAGAAAGTGCTCCCCAAATATTTTCATTATCAGCAAAGCCTGTCACTGGCTTCAAACCCAATCCTCTCCAGCAATATATAAGGACTCCATGACTTTATGCCCGGAGAAAAACTCAGTAAGGAGAGAGGCTGACAAATAACCGTAAAGGCTAAAGGTTTGATTCCCACCCTTTCAGAGGTAGGTCTCTGGCAGAAGTGGGTTTGAATGCCAGGCTGTGACTTTGTGTTTCTTCAGAAATATCCCACTTTACTTTAGGGATGTCGTTTCAGAACATTCATGCGCAGCTGTGAGGCTGGTGGCATGTGGAACAGGTAAATTGTGTCCTTTCTGCAAAGATGTGGGTCTGAAGGTCATGCCAGTCTGTGACTTTTTGTTTCTTTGCAAAAATCACACTTTACTTTACTGATGCATTCTTAAAACATTTCTACAGTGTTGTGATCCTGGTGGCTCAGCGGGTAAGCATATGGTGCATGTAGTTTCAGGTTTATCTGGAAAGACATTGGTTGGAAGCTCACGTCAGTCTGTGATTTTTTTTATTTTTACAAATAACACACTTCAAACTCATTATTTATCTTTATTATGTACAAATCTTAATTACATACATATGACATCATGGCATAATGTGATAATGTGACTACACCACTGACTAATCCATTAGTATATATGTTTTGTAAATTTGTAAAATAGTGTTGTGCAATATCTTTATTTCAGTGTCACCCAGTTCCTAGCACTGTCTAGTGTTGGATGATTTGGATAAAGACCAAGTCAAAGCAAAAGATAAAAGACACCCTTACTGTGGTTGATGTCAAACATTTCCAGACTGTTAGAAAAGGCTGTGATGAATTGTCAGCAGTATTTAGGACTGTGCTGTGCCAGAGAGTGGTAGAATAGTGAAGAGAAAAGGGGGGGGGGGGAGAAGAGGATTGGAGGGCAGCACGGAGAGAATGTAGGAAATAACAAATCAGACATGGTATGCTAATCAACGAAACACAACACTGGGGTTGAAGTAACCTTCAAGTCTCGAAGAGAGGATCTCAAAATAATTAAACATTCGGAAAAATACTGGGACAGGTCTGTACATGTTGGCTATCCAGTGCCTCTCCAGGGACAAACAAGTGTAACAGAAAAACCAGAACAGAAATACATGTACTGGCTCATTCATGCCAAGGTGCTTCAGTCAGCTACAACATTATTACAGTATGACAGTAATATACAGTTACCTTTTAGAATATGATATACAAGTATATGACAGTTATCTTTACACACAGGCATATATATTACTCTAGTAAATGATTTCTTGAAGTGGTGATCTTTGTGTGGTATTTAACTAGAACGTAAGGATACAAATGGATTTGGCTAAACGATGTGGATGTCATCTCAATAAGAGAGGGTTGGAGAATACAGTTTGCGCTACAATATTTATCTCGAGGCCTGTACAAAGTTTGGCAAAGTGTGGTAAATATCCAAACTATAAATTATAAAAAAATAATTTGGATAAAATCAGGTAGAAAATGACCATAGAAAATAAATCAAGTCCTCCCATGGGTTTTATGTTGTAAATGATATTACAACTATTGATATGTTTATGTTTATCATTGTGCTATTTAACACCGCAGTTCATTAGGTATATTTGTGGATCGAATCTTTCGGTTTTTACTGTAGTATTCAGTGCTGAGATTAAGATGAAATACACACTACTAAAGAAAGCTTTGCCAAATCTGACATGTTAAGTGAATTGTATACGACAACATTTTCGATGAATTTATTTACAAAAAAAAAAAAAAAACATGAACACATATGCACAGTCAGCAACACATGGGCACACAGGAGTTATAAATACACAAAGATACTGAATAGAGGGGGTCCAGGATTCAGTGGACAGTCTGTGGGATTCCACTGGATTAAACCCTGGATTAGTGGTTCGTTTCGATGATAAAAGTGACGGTTGGTAGACGATAAACTTTTTGTGCCAAAGGGTAAATACGGGCCATCAAATGCCTCAAGCGATCAGTGATTATTCACATGTTTGTCTTTGGATACGATCGCTTCGATTTGATCCTTCCTCAAGAATTATTGAAAGTTGTCGATAAAGCAGAAATAAAAGTCCGAAAACCAGTGGCGTCATCGATCGTCCATCGTGCGGTCAGTGGGTGAGGAGTGGCAAGAAGACAAGATGCAAACCGACACAGGACCGAGTGTCTGGAACATTCTTCTGGACTAACATCCTTCTATGGTGCTTGTTTACTATTGGAGCTGGTTAAATACCTCCTGCTGGGTTGAATTAGGCCAGGTGAAGCCACGCCCCTTCTGCTTCCTGCTGCAGTCGGAGGGTCAGGGCCCGCCTCCCTCCACTACTGCAGGTAACGATACACCTTGAAGCAGTGGTTCCCAGAGTCTGCCACAGCCACGTGCCCGTCGGAGGTGAGGGCCAGGCCCTGGGGCCCGTAGAGAGGGTCTGCGGATGTGTTGATGTAGGACAGGAAGGAGCCTGCACTGTCGAACACCTGACGGAAACCAAACACACTAACGGGTTCAGTCGGAGAGCTGGGACAAGATAGGAGGAGTTTCCCTCCGCTACAGCCCTCTTCAACAGGGCCAAGGACTCACAATGACATTGCCCTAGCAACTGTACTACTGTGTACATATCCCCCACCCCCAACCCCCTGTAGTATATATCCATTCTCACCCATATACCTTTTATACTTTTGTACGCTTTATAGTTTTTGTATACTCCAATCCATGTTTAGTTATTGCCTACTTTTAATTTGTAATATTTATTTGAGTCCCATATCTTGCTGATATTCAAAGCACGTAAACAGATTTAGGATTTTCATAGGCGATGATTATATCAGTAAATCTTCATTCCTCTGCCCTGGTCAACAGTGACATCATCACGGACAGAGCCTCACCTGAATCCTGCTGTTGCCCCAGTCTGCAACAATGATGTTCCCGTTGGCGTCCACGGCCACCCCGGTAGGGGCGTTGAACTGGCCGTTCCCCTCCCCATGGGACCCAAACTTGAACAGGAACTCCCCATCGGCACTGTACACCTGGACAGGAAGGAGAATGAGAACAGGAAGACGCAGGTGTTACTATGATGTGGGAATGTAGGATGGGTGAGTGAGAAGGCAAAGCCTGGTTTGTCTTACCTTCACGGAGTGGTTGTGAAAGTCTGTCACAACAATCTCATTCTTGTTGTTCACCGCTACAAAATGCGGACCTGAGTTTAGCAAGGATAGACAGAGGAACAGGTAGAGAGAGAGAGAGAGTTTAGCACCTGAAGAAATCAAGCTTCCCAGACTCATTATTTTGGCCAGACAAGACAACAGGTAGACATTTGTCAGATGTATTGTAATGCGAGTGAATCTTATTTTTCTTCCTTCTTCCGAATTATTATGACGTTATCTTACTATAGATCATATTAAATGTCATTAGTTGGGTTATAATACAGTCATTATATAAAACCATCATTTTGGTTCATAATCATCAAATCAGATCAGTACAGCTGTTTCAGCGTACGGTGTACGTACCAGGTTACAAATCACATTCTTTTACAGAGAATCATCTGACAAAAATGCAGGTCATTAAATATGGCAAACGCTACCATCACAATCGCGGTAATGATGCATTATCAGTGGCTCATTAGCGCATTATTCCAGCGATGTTTGCATTATTATCTCATTAGTGCTTTTTTCTTTTTTGTTGCTGTACTCAAATCATGGGGCGATCTGCCAAAAAGGTGACAGTTAAGGGGAGAGAGGGATGGAGGAGGGGGAGGCAGAGAGACGGGTGAGGCTCCATACTTACTGAACACAGGGCCAGATCTATTTAAGTTTGCACCACTCTTTTCTAAAGACAAAAAACGGAGGGGAAGAAACAGAAAGAAAGGATGAGCCAAAATGGAGGTGGAGGCAGAGATGAAGGACCAGCGACCGTGCAAAGAGAGGGAGGCGTGGCCTAATCTACAAGCACTCCTATTGGCTACCAGAGCCATGGACCACAAACACGGTGGGGATGCGTCCCCCCCTAGCCCCCCCCCCCCCCCCCCCCCCACGCCCTTGCACCTGCAAACTGGCGGTCGGAGGTCCCTCTGGCTCCAAACTTGGTCACCAGCTTCCCGTTGGACTGGAAGATGAACACGCAGCACGCCTTGTTGTCCACGGCGATGATGTGGCCGTTCCTGTCCACGGCAACGCCCTTGGGACCCATCAGCTTACCGGCTCCGATCTTATTCTGGGATGGATGGAGCGAAAGGGATGGACTTTTAGTCTAACCACGGTTTAGAAGAATATCTCTATCAATATCTAATATTCATATATATATATATACACCGTATATGTCTCTTTTTATCATTATTGTGAATGCTACAGCATAGACAGGGACAAATCTAAACATGAAACTGAGATTAGAGGTATTTTTTTAAACAAACATAAAGTTCTAAGAACATGAGGGTTATATTTGTATATAAGAGACCTGACTGCCTCTGCTAGTCTCACCTTGAACTTCCCGTCAGAAGAGAAGATGCTGACCCATCGATTGTCGTAGTCCGCCACGATGATGTCACCATTCATGTCCACGGTGACGCCCGTGGGCCTCTGCAGCTGGCCAGGCGTGCGACCTCTGACCCCGAAGCGCATCTTGAACTGGCCGTCATTGGAGAACACCTTGAGGGGAGGGGCCGAGTCATTGAAACGTGTAGCTGGATCATGAAACGTCCCAATTCAGTCGCTAGTTCATCACAAGCATCAGTTTAACTTTTTATTCATGAAAATGAACAAAGGATAGTGATACTCTCTCTCTCTCTCTCTCACCTGTATGCACTGGTTGTTGCTATCGGCTACCACCACTCTGCCATTGCTGGAGGCAGAGATGCCCTGCAGGTTAGTGAACTCTCCCTTCTCTCTCCCCCGAGAACCTGGACAGACAGGGAGACACACGCCGCCTGTGATTGGGGTATTTATCACACGCTGCAGTAGACAAACACCCACAGTAAAGAGATTATCACACTGAGAAGAAGCCACCGATCGCTTGATTATCCTGGGAAATCCCCTTGATAGGTTGGTTATCCTAAGTGTTGATCACTTGATTATCCTGAGAAATCCCTCCATAGGCAGGCTGGTTATACTAAGTAACTATACTGATGATTGGCTGGTTATCCTAAGTAACCGTGCTGATAGTCTGGTTATCCTGGGCAGTCCTCCCTGATAGGCTGGTTATCCTGGGCAGTCCTCCCTGATAGGCTGGTTGTCCTGGGCAGTCCTCCCTGATAGGCTGGTCAACTCACCCACTCTGTAGATGAGCTCGTCCTCGATGGGGTTCTCCTTCTTCTTGGTGGTACTGTACATGCTGGAGGGCCGTCTCACCGCCTTCTGCCTCACGTGGCCCCCCGTCCCGCTGGGAGACTTGACCCGCCGCTTCACGTCGTCCGGGGACTGGGGCACGTCCGAGGGCTTGACCGCCCGCAGGCGGAAGGGGGAACCGCGGACCGGCTGTCCGTACAGCGACAGGGCGAAGGCGTGCTCCCCCTCGGAGCGCAGCGTGTACCCCACCTCGTACGTGCCGTTCTTGTTGTCCGTCACTTCGGGGTCGGCGGCGCGGGAGCCGTCCGCCGCCGTGATCTCGGCTTTCAGCGCCGCGTTGCCCGTCTTCACCAGCTCCCCGTCCTGCAAAGGGCAGGCGGAGAGAGCCGGTCAGGTCGGTCAAAGTTTACATCAGGCATTTGATTGTTTCCATAGCGACGTGCAAATACAGAAATACAGCAGCCTCAGATTAACTCCACTAGTTTGATTCAAGTGAGAATACGAGTTGAGAAGAATTTAAAATAAGACCGGACCTTGTCCTTGGTTGTCACGGTGATACTGAGGTGTTGTCCCGTCGCAGCGTGGCGAAGCCCCTCTCCCGTGGCTACAGAGGTGTGGCCTACTGCTGCCGTGGTGATGAGGACCCCCAGGTTCTGGATGGAGCGGCGTAGTCCCTCGGTCTCCACCTGGAAGGTTCCACACAGTCCCACCTTACACCACATCTGACCCACGACCCCCAAGTGTGACCCCTGACCCTGACCAATCAATACTCAACCCCTCGACCTTTATCAAGACTTGATTCCTGACTCTTATCAAGGCTCAACCCTTGACCCTAAATATCTTAGGCTCCCTGTCTCTGCTGACCCCAGAGGCAGCTGACGTGTGTGTGAGTGTGTGTGAGTGTGTGTGAGTGTGTGTGTGAGTGTGTGAAGCGTTGAGTAGCCTACCTGGCAGTCCAGGTGGGCATTCTGGTGAGGTTTCTCAGGGAAGTCATGTCGTGCCAGGGCCGCCACTCGCTCCGACATCTGCTTCTGTACCAGCAGGACCTGGACACAAAGAGCCGACTGACCCGGTTGTACAGCACCGTTACATTCCAGACCGGAACATTCTCCACGGAGCATGACAGAGAACACACGTGTGTGTGTGTGTGGCTCCACCAACCTCAGTGGCGCTGCCGTGGTTCAGGGCCTGCTCTGTGAAGGTACAGCTGCTCTGGATGTTCTCCTTGCCCTGGAGCAGAGAGGAGAGCTGGGCCTGCAGGACCTGGGGGAGGAGTGGAGCATTAGCATTAGCATGAGCTAGCGTCCGTGTTGGCCATCAGACTGTAGTGTACAGTAGCGGGTGCGAGCCACTGGGGATGGGGGAGAGAGAGAGAGAGGCGTCAGCGACCTTCTGCTTGGCATTGCAGATGCTCTCCAGGTCGGTCACCAGGGCCGCCTTGCGCTGATGCAGCGCTCGCTCCAGCTCCTCGAAGGTGCCGGTGATCTCAGACACCGCCTCGTTCTTCCTCTCCGTCAGCTGGCGGGAGATCTCCGTCACCAGATCGATGGCGGCAGTGAGCTGAGGCAGCCTGGAGGAGGGTTCGACATTTAGCAGACGCTTTTTATCCAGAGCAACTTAACAGTAAGTACAGGGACATTCCCCCCCTGAGGCAAGTGCCTTGCCTAAGGACACAAAGTCATGTCGGCACGGCCGGGGAATCGAACCAACGTTTCTGGTTACTAGCTCAGCCGCCGGACCCTGTCTTGAACTCTACCTGTTGCGTATGGCGTCCAGCTGGGTCTTCAGTTCTGTCTTGTGCTGTTCCAGAACGTCCCGCAGGGGGACGGTGACGTGCTCGCGGTGTTCCCCCTCTGTGCAGTCCAGACACATGGCCGTCTCACAGGACTCGCAGTAGAACTCCATCACCTGCAGGGGGAGCCAGACACACAGGAATCAGGATAAGCACACCGGATCTCACAGTGGTTTGCATGACAGTGCCCAGAATCCATTGAGGTGGACTCAAAACGTTCCAAAATGGGGGGTTTGCGTGTGTATGTGGGGGTGGTTTTATTGGTGGTGGTGGGGGGGTAATAGGGGGACAGAAAGGCTCTTACCTTGCCCTCGTGGTTGGGGCAGGAGAGGGGCTTCCCTGCAGCTGCAGCGCTGACCGACTCCAGGACGCTGCAGGCCTCCGGACGAGAACATTCCGGATCTCTCTGGAGGACCTGGTCAAACACACACTACCTTTCATCAAAGAGCCGTTCCACACGCACTAGTTCAAGTGAACACGACACATTTCCCCACACGGTGTTCAAATCAAGCCTCCTTTCAAACACTGACGGTTAGTTGTAGCACGGCCGTTGTCCTGTTCTAAACACCCTCTTGTCAAACAGACGAGAGGTGGGTCTACAGCGTAGCGTTGTATGATTTCTAAATGAGGCTAACCTCCATGAGATTAGTGATGAAGAAGTTGTTCTGGAGAGCTGACACCCCCTTCTCAGGCAAGATGGACGTCTGCCGACACACCGGACACGACAACGTTAAAGACTCTGGAGGGATGTAGTTCTGGAGACAGCTGAGGAGGAGAAGGAGAGAGGGAGGGAGGGAGAGAGAGGGAGAGAAGGAGAGAGAGTGAGAGGAGAAGGAGAGATAGGGAGAGAGGGAGAGGGAGGGAGGGAGTGAGAGAGAGAAGGATGAGAGAGAGGGAGAGAGAGATTAATCACCTCAACCTATTAGAGCGAAGCTGATCCAAATGTTTAAGCGTTTAAATATACAGAATATGTACATGGGTTATGGCATGGATTTAGTCTCTGTCTCCACACAGCCCTGGACTGTCTGCTGTGTTCATGCAGAAAGAGAAGAGGAGAGAGAGAGAGAGACAGAGAGAGGGAGAGAGGGAGAGAGACAGAGAGAGGGAGAGAGGGAGAGAGGGAGAGAGGGAGTCCTCCTAATTGACGGACAGCCCTTAAACACAGCTCTTGTCAAAACACGTAGAGGATCAGTGTGTGTCAGAGTCAAAACACACACTCGCACACACACACTGGCGTCGCCCCGGGACACAGCAGGGATCCAGACACCGGGATGAGCGAGAGAGAGAGAGAGAGAGAACCAGAGGGAGGCCGTGAGAGAGAAATCACGAATATAAAAGAATAACTAAACAAAGGAAAGAGAAGATAAGAGAAGATAGATTGTTTATTTGTTTTATCTTTCCTTTGTTTTTCATTTCTTCATAGAGAAAGATAAAAGATATGAGTTATCTCTCCATTCTGTTCTCATATCTTTTATTCCTTTTTGATTTCTCTCTCTCTAGAGAGACTGAAGATGAAGGGCTGGAGGAGGAGAGAGAGACAGAGAGAGAAAGAGAGAGAGAGAGACCAAGAGAGAGACAGAGACAGACAGAGTACACCCTCACACCACACAGACACGGTGGGTCAGAGATGCGGGCGGGGTCGTGGGCGGGGTCGTGGGCGGGGTCGTGGGTGGGGTCGTGGGCGGGTCGAGGTGGTCCTTTACCTTTCGCAGAAGGTGTGCAGGCAGGGCAGGACCTTGGGGTTGTGATAGTGATCCAGACAGATGCTGCAGACCAGGAACTGCTTGTCTATCTGCCTCACCACAGGGCTGGTGCTGGTCTTCTCACGCATCGCCATGGCAACAGACATCCAAGGAGCGAGACTCCGAGCGCTAGGACGTCAGTTAACCTGGAGGGGGGGGGGAGGGGGGGGGGGAGGAGAGAGAGATCTTTAAACAGAAGGACTTGGACTTGGAGGCGAAGTCTCTATATTATTAAACACTGGAGCAAACAAATGATGAAGGTATTAAACATGCACACTGTTCTGTTTAATGGATGGACAGAGAGATGGAGGGAGGGAGACGAAGGGAGACAAAGGGCTGTAATGTTGTCTCTGCATGGTCAGCCTCTGCTTCAGCTGAACCAGCCCCCTACATAGACTCAGCCCAGCTGGTACATTCATGCAATCATCCATCTTCCCACAGGCTTTGCTGTGTCAACAGTTTCAGATATCACCTTAGCTCCAAGTTCATAAACCATGCTGAAGGCTTTGTAATAATACAGGACAGAGAGAAAGAGAGAGATGGAGAGAGAGAGAGAGAGAGAGATGGAGAGAGAGAGAGATTAATGGAGAGCGATAGGTAGGAAGGTGAAATCTCATTTCAGGTTTCTGAGTGATGTCACAGAATGCGCTCGGAAGAGACGTCCTGATTGGTCGGAAGCTAAAGAGGAGAATGGGGTCAACGCGGTTTCCTCTCTCTCACGCACACAACAACATCCCCCCACCCTCCCCACCCCCGCCCACACACTCACACACACATGTAACCCCCCCCCGACCTCATTTTAATGCCAGTGTGACCTCAGCGACCAGCACCATGGTATGATCAAACTTTTTCCGCTTAGATTCCATGCAGTTTCTTGTTAAGAGGAAGAACACCAAACATCAGCTCTCAGCCAAGTCAGTTGTATTTGTAACTTGGGTAAAAATGCTACAAAACTGACCACATCGTTAACTCAGTCGTATAACAGCTTGAGGTTTAAGCAGCAAAACAACATGGCTGACAGCAGCTTCCAGTCTGTCAGCTCAGCTCAAACAGCAGCTTCAGACAAGATGTTCCCCTTTCTCAGAAACCGCCAGGTATTTCTGGAACTTTCCTCTCCTCCTGCGGCCCTCCTAGCAACCAATCGGCGCCTCCTTCCCCCCGTTTTCAAACCTACTTGGCGGTACTGCGCCTGCTCGCTGTCCCGCTAGGGAGAGACGAAGCTGGATCCTCAGAGTCCTGTCAGTCCAGGGAGTGTGCTTATCCCAGGCCAGACCAACCAAGCTGGATGTGTGCGGCAGGCGTGCTAGCATTTAGCATCCTGTCCCTCAGGCTGCCAAGCCTGGGAGGGAGGGAGGGAGGGAGGGAGGGAGGGAGGGAGGGGAGGGAGGGAGGGAGGGAGGGAGGGAGGGGAGGGAGGGGAGGGAGGGAGGGAGGCCATAAGGGCATGCTAAAGCAATCAGAGAGAGGGGGAGGATGAGAGGGGGAGAGAGGCAGGGAGAGAGAGGGTGATGAGGCAGGGTGCGAGGGAGGAGGGACGAAGAGAGGGGGAGGGAGAGAGGGGGAGGGAGGGAGAAGGAGGAAAACAGATTGGCTAATATTTCCATATGCCACACTTAAGCACTCAAGTGTAACACACCAGAACGCAAGCAGTGCACGCGCCACGCCTTACCACGCAACACACACACACACACACACACCAACAATGCATCACCTCAAAACTCACAGGGCACTCGAAATGAAGAGACCATAAAAACACTTAATCACTTATTTTCTCTCTGTCGCTCGCTCCCTCCGTCTCTCCCTCCCTCACACACACACACACACACACACACACACACACACACACACACACACTGAGCGCCCACGTTGCCTTTATACTGTATCCAGCTGGTCAGTGTAGTTCTGGTGTGTGTGTTATTGGTGGAGCCAGCAGACCTAGCCAGCTAACCCAGTGTAATGAGTAGAAGCCATTCATCCTCTGATGGGATGTTTATAGCTGCTGATTCGCTCCACATTTGGAGCTTTTTAAACAGAAACCGTTGTCTTTTAACGTACACTTTTATCTTCCCATCGACGCATAAATCTACGACGAGTCGACCCATAAATCCACCATGGTGACGGGTGCTTTTTTTCTCCTGTCAAATTTTTTATTCGCAAATGGCAGAAAGTGATAACCTAGCTTTGAACTAAAATTGGAGGACAGGAAGATGATTGTTGCGGTTGAGCTTGTGGTTCAGTTTGCTTGTACACGAGGAGCAGTTCTGTCTGTCTGTGTCTGTGTTCCCTCTCCAGCGGAACTTAACCACCACCTCCTCTCCCCTCCTCTCCCCTCCTCTCCTTCCCCTCCTCTCCTTTACCCTCCTTTCTTTTCCTTTCCTCCCTCTCCCCTCCTCCTCTCCCTCTCCCCTCTTCCTCTCCCTCCTCCCCCCTCCTCCTCTCCCCTCCTCCCCCTCCCCCTCCTCCTCTCCCCTCCTCCTCTCTCCCTTCTCCCCCCTCCCCTCCTCCCTCTCCCCTCCTCCTCTCCCTCTCCCCTCCTCCCCCTCCCCTCCTCCCCCTCCCCTCCTCCCTCTCCCCTCCTCCCTCTCCCCTCCTCTTCTTCCTCCTCCCCTCCTCCCCCTCCCCTCCTCCTCTCCCCTCCTCCCTCTCCCCTCCTCTCAGGGTGGACTCAGTGCAGTGGCTCAGGTCAGGGTCTCAGTAGTGGACATCAATGATAACCGGCCCTCCTTCTACCCCGTCACCTACACGGTCAGCCTCAGCGCCCACAGCCCCCCCGGCACGTCCGTCGTCAAGGTGACCGCCAACGACCCAGACGCCGGCGACAACGGCAAAGTGACCTATCGCGCGCTGCCAGGCGGAGGCTCCGCCTTCTTTACCCTCAACAAGGACACAGGTGTGTGTGTGTGTGTGTCGAGAGACGTGTGGATTGGAAGAATGTGAGCTTGTGTTTTCTGGTATTTTCTGTATTGACTCCCCCCCCCCCCCTCCCCCCCAGGCGTGATCTCGCTCTCCCCCGCTCACTTGCATGGCAAAGCCAACACGGTGATCTCCCTGGCCATATCGGCGCAGGACGGGGGCGGGCTGACGGCGCCTGCCAACGCCAGGGTGAACGTGAGCGTGGTGCCCGGCTCGGTGGCGCCCCCTGTGTTTGAGCAGGCGCAGTACTTCTTCACCGTGTCCGAGGACGTGCTGAGGGGGACTGAGGTGGGAGTGGTCCGAGCCAGCAAGACAGGTCTGGACACACACACACAGTCTCTCTCTCTCTCACACACACACACACACACACACACACAGTCTCTCTCTCACACACACACACACAGTCTCTCTCTCTCACACACACATCACACACACACACACACACACACACACACAGTCTCTCTCTCTCTCACACACACACACACAGTCTCTCTCTCACACACACACACACACACACACACACAGTCTCTCTCTCTCACACACACACACACAGTCTCTCTCTCTCTCTCTCACACACACACACACACAGTCTCTCTCTCACACACACACACACAGTCTCTCTCTCTCGTCACACACAAACAGTCTCTCTCTCTCACACACAACCACAGTCTCTCACCCACACACACACACAGTCTCTCTCTCTGTCACACACACACAGTCTCTCTCTCTCACACACACACACACACAGTCTCTCTCACACACACACACACACAGTCTCTCTCTCTCACACACACACACACACACACACACACACACACACACACACACACACACACACACACACACAGTCTCTCACACACACACACACAATCTCTCTCTCACACACAGTCTCTCTTACACCAACACACACACACACAGTCTCTCTCACACACACACACAATCTCTCTCACACACACACAAACACAGTCTCTCTCTCACACACACAGTCTCTCTCACACACACACACACACAGTCTCACATACACAGCCGTTTCACACAGAAGATTTAAAGCAAAATAAACACTCGTTTTCCGAGGTGATTCGCGAGAGACCGGATCTTGTCAAAACCCTGACCTCGCTAGCATAGCACCGGAGTTATTTCCAGTACAGCGCTAACACGTCCAGTGGCAGCGAATCACAGCTGGCCGAGTCCTCATGAGGGATGAGACCAGGCTTAAGTCCTTTAAAGTAAACTGTATTGAGGGAGCCTCGCTGTGGTGTTTGATATCTCCTGGTTGTCTCCCACTGCCTGGATTGTCCAAACAGACATGCAGCTGGGGTATACACTCCATTAGGGATGAGCATCCATCACTAATCCCAGCGCTGGATCCCTCCTTCCCTCCCCCTGTCTCCTCTCTGTCGCCCCCCCACCCTCCCATACTCGGGTTTGACGCCCGTTTATTTTTACGTCGTTATCAATGAGCGAGGACCCAGCTGGAGGGAGAGAGAGTGATGTGTGTGTGTGTGTGTGTGTGTGTGTGTGTGTGTGTGTGTGTGTGGGGGGGGGGGGGTTGAGAGGGAGGGGTGATGGAAGAGCGCACTGGTTGGTGGGGGGTGGGGGTGTAGTTTAGTTTTGTCTTTGTGAACGTATTAAGGCAGCGTTTGACGAGAACAACTAGACCTGATGCTGACATCTTGGAACCTCTCCCTGTTTCTCCTCCTCTCTCTTCTTCTCTCTTCTTGTCCTGTCCTCCTCTCTCTTCTTCTCTCTTCTTGTCCTGTCCTCCTCTCTCTTCTTCTCTCTTCTTGTCCTGTCCTCCTCTCTCTTCTTCTCTCTTCTTGTCCTGTCCTCCTCTCTCTTCTTCTCTCTTCTTGTCCTGTCCTCCTCTCTCTTCTTCTTCTCTCCCTCCCTCTCTGTTCCAGGAGGACCCAAGGACGTCTTCTACTCCATCTCCTCCGGCGACCCTGAGGGTTTCTTCACGGTGGACTCCTCCTCCGGCGCCATCCGCACCGCCCTCCCCCTGGACCACGAGGCTCGCCCCAGCCTGGACCTGGAGGTGCAGGCCTGCAGCGGCTCCCCACCCGCCTTCGGAACCACGCGCGTACGCGTCGCCATCTCCGACGTCAACGACAACGCCCCCTCCTCCTTCTGCCCTCCTCCTCCGAGTCCCTCCTCCTCCCGGAGGTGACCAAGATGGGCACGGTCATCTACCGCGTCCAGGCCACCGACCGCGACTCCGGGCCCAACGGCCAGCTGAGCTTCGACCTGGCGTCGGCGGGGGCGCCGGGCGCCGGGCAGAGGACGTTCGGCGTGGACCGCAGCAGCGGCGAGCTGCGTCTGATCGGGACGCTGTCCTACGAGAGCGTCCCCCGCTACGACCTGCAGGTGGTGGCGAAGGACGGCGGCGCCCCCCAGCTGAGCTCCACCTTCACGCTGGTGGTTCACGTCCAGGCTCAGGACGCCCAGGGCCCCGCCTTCGACACGCTCACCTACCGGGTGGAGCTCCGCGAGAACACGCCCCTCAGCACGCGCTTCCTCCAGGTGCGGGCGCTCAACAGGGAGGGCGGGGGGAACGGCGGGAGCTCCTCCCCTTCCTCCCCGGTCACGTACCGCCTGCGGCCGGACGGAGACGCCGCCGGGTTCGGCGTGGCGCCGGATAGCGGGTGGCTGTTCGTGCGCAGCTCGCTGGATCGCGAGGCTAAGGACATGTACCTGCTGACGGTGCTGGCCACCTCGGGGCACGGCGAGGCGGGGAGGACGGGGAGCGCCGCCGTCAGAGTGACCGTGACGGACGAGAACGACAACTCGCCCCGGCTGAGCCAGGACAGGGTGTTCCTGGCCGTCAGGGAGAACCTTCCGGCAGGGACGGGCTTCGGGAGGGTGGCGGCCACGGATCGTGACGCGGGACCAAACGCCCGGCTCACCTACAGACTCCTGCACACGGACAGAAACTTCCAGATCAACTCCCAGACAGGTGAGGCCTGCGTGTACATCGTGTCTGGTAGCAGACGCTCTTATCCAGAGCAACTGACAGCAAGTAAGATAAGATAAGATAAACCTTTATTTGTACCCCAGGGCGGGAAATTGCAGTTCACAACAGCAGCAGGGTAAAGTACCTCACACAGTAGGGTAATAATAACAATAACAATAAGTACAGGGATATTGTTCCCTGAGGCAAGTAGGGTGAAGTGCCTCGCCCAAGGACGCAACGTCATGTTGGCACTGCCGGGATTTTCAAACCGGGAACCATTATGATTACTAGCCCGACTCCCTAGTCACTCAGCCACCTGACTCCCTTTAGCTCTACCTTTTAACGCAGGGTTTGTAAGTTCAATCACATTTCTAATGTTGTTTTTCTTCGAACCCCTCCACCCCCCCCCCCCCCCCTCCAGGTGAGATCAGCACTCGGGTGAACCTGGACAGGGAGCAGCAGTCCAGCTACCAGCTGGGCATCGTGGTCCAGGACGGAGGCACGCCCCCTCGCAGCGCCACAGGCACCGCCCACATCACCGTCCTGGACGAGAACGACAACGCCCCCAGCTTCAGCCACGCCCACCCTGACAAGGAGCTGCTGCTGCAGGTGAGGGGGGGAGGGGGGAGGGGGGGGAGGGGGGAGAGGGGGGAGAGGGGGGAGACCAAGAGAGGAAGAGAAACAGAGGGAGGAAATGCGTTTGATCGATCGAGCCAATGGCATGCGAGACTCAGGATTCAGATGGGAGACACGGCAGAACGGAAGATCTTAAAGTGTGTGTGTGTGTGTTGTGTGTGTTGTGTGTGTGTGTTGTGTGTGTGTGTGTTGTGTGTGTGTGTGTGTGTCCAGGTGATGGAAGGCCTTCCTTCAGGCTCTGTCCTGGGGACGCTGACAGCCAAGGACCCGGACGAGGGCGAGAACGGCACCGTGTACTACTCCCTGTCAGGTCAGCTCCCACACACACACACACACACACACTCCTGCTGAGGAGCTTGGTCAGAATGTAAAGGTAACAGAACGCGTGTGTGTGTGTGGTTGTGGTCCAGGTTCCAGAGCAGAGCGGTTCTCCTTGAACCCCTCCACAGGGGAGCTGCGGTCCTCCTCGCCCCTCAGGAGGCTGGAGCGGGCGGAGTACACCTTCACTGTGACCGCCTCCGACCACGGAGCGCCCGGCCTGAGCTCCACCTGCCCGCTCCGCATACAGGTACACACATGGAGACACCAGAGAGAGACACACCAGAGAGAGACACACCAGAGAGAGACACACCAGAGAGAGACACACCAGAGAGAGACACCTGAGAGAGAGACACCTGAGAGACACCAGAGAGAGACACACCAGAGAGAGACACCTGAGAGAGACACACCAGAGAGAGACACCTGAGAGAGAGACACCTGAGAGACACCAGAGAGAGACACACCAGAGAGAGACACCTGAGAGAGACACACCAGAGAGAGACACACCAGAGAGAGAGACACCAGAGAGAGAGACACCAGAGAGAGACACACCAGAGAGAGACACACCAGAGAGAGACACACCAGAGAGAGACACACCAGAGAGAGACACACCAGAGAGAGACACACCAGAGAGAGACACACCAGAGAGAGACACACCAGAGAGAGACACACCAGAGAGAGACACACCAGAGAGAGACACACCAGAGAGAGACACACCAGAGAGAGACAGACCAGAGAGAGACACACCAGAGAGAGACACACCAGAGAGAGAGACACCAGAGAGAGAGACACCAGAGAGAGAGACACCAGAGAGAGAGACACACCAGAGAGAGACACCTGAGAGACACCTGAGAGAGAGACACCTGAGAGAGACACCTGAGAGAGACACACCAGAGAGAGACACACCAGAGAGAGAGACACCAGAGAGAGACACACCAGAGAGAGACACACCAGAGAGAGACACCAGAGAGAGACACACCAGAGAGAGAGACACCAGAGAGAGAGACACCAGAGAGAGACACACCAGAGAGAGAGACACCAGAGAGAGAGACACCAGAGAGAGACACCTGAGAGAGAGACACACCAGAGAGAGACACACCAGAGAGAGACACCTGAGAGAGAGACACACCAGAGAGAGACACACCAGAGAGAGAGAGAGAGAGAGAGAGAGAGAGAGAGAGAGGGGAAGAGAGAGAGAGAGAGAGAGAGAGAGAGAGAGAGAGAGAGAGAGAGAGAAACAGAAAGGTTCCTCCAGCCCAGGCTGGTTCCTGTTCCATCAGGGTCGAGGCGAGAAGCCCAGAGAGACAGAGGATGGTCTGGACTGAGTTATCTCCCCTGTCCTCCTCCACCGGGTCCTCCACAGTCACAGGAGTCCTTCAGGGCAGAGACCCGCGGGGCCACCGAGAGAAAGGGAGGGAGGGGCCAGGGGCCCAAATGAGGAGCTGGACATTATTCGGCGTGTGATTTCAGAAAAGAACGGGATGCTAATTACAGGCCGAGGCCTTGCCATATTCCCCCCCCGCCTCTCCCCCCTCGCTCCCCCCCCCCCCCCCCCCGCACCCTCTCCCCTCTGGTTGTGCGACGCAGAGATTACACAGTGGGGAAACAGGCACATTGGAATCAAGCGTTCCCAGATGGGGTCTGACGAGGGCCAGCTGTGCTGCATCTCTCTGCTCACGCAGGGAGTGGGGGGGGGGCTGGGGGGGGTGAGGTGGGGGGGGCGACGCCACCGTACAGTAGCAGACAGCGACACACACGTTCGCGCTCGCCCGCACCGTCGCACGTTTGCGCTACCGCATATCCAGATAGCGATTTGGGGGGGGATTTAGGGGTTGGGGGGGGGGGGGATCGTGAGAGATGACGAAAGTTTGCACTCAACACTCCCCGGAAAGAGGAGCTGGGAGTCTTCTAGAAAGGAAGACTTATCAGTCGCTTTTGACAGGAATACAGATAAATCCATGTCCGTATGTGTTTGAATGTTCTGGAAGCTCTTGGTTGAGCTGTTGGTCTGGGTATGTCTTCCTCTGTCTCTCTCTCTGGGCCTCCCAGTCTGACTCCTTGATGCTAACAGCCCCAATCACAGCCTACCTCCTTGGGCCCTTATCCAAGCCGTTCATGTCTAATAGCAGATGATGGCTGATTAGCGGTACCAGGACTGTGTGGGAGGTGTGCGTGAGCGTCAGTGTCTACGCTTGAGCAAGTGTGCGTACGAGCTCGTGTGTGGCTGCGTATCTGCCTGAATATGTGTGTGTGTGTGAGTGTGTGTGTGTGAGCGTGCCTGTGTGTGTGTGTAAGCGTGTGTGTGAGCGTGCCTGTGTGTGTGTGTGTGTGTGTGTGTGTGTGTGTGAACGTGCCTGTGTGTGTGAGCGTGCCTGTGTGTGTGTGGGTTGATGACTGTTTGTGTTTGCCGTCTCTGGCTGGTGTTTGAAGTGCTGGGCTCAGTCCTCCAGTCTCCAGGCTGTTGTTCAGAGTGTCAGAGGGGCCCGGCACACATTTGTCTCCCATCTGGTCCTCGCCTCGCAGCGCAGCCTTCAAAGTAGCCGGAGCCCATCGCGTGTGTGTGTGTGTGTGCGTGGACTCAGTAATTGGGGGAAGCTGTGTTTTTCGAAGCCCCAACATTGACGCACTTTTTTTTCATCTTTTTTTTTCTTATTCTTCCTTCTTTTTTTGTACGTCCATCAGTGTTTTGTTTTCATCAAGAGCGTCTCGTGCTGACGCAGAACCCCCACAGTAACTCCGCCCCCCTGTTCTGTGGAGGGGGCTCTTTACATCCTAGACAGACCTTGACCCCAGTGTCTTCTCCTGGACCAGAACCTCAGCCCTGATCACCTCATCTGACCCAGGAACAGCCTTGATATTTCCCCTGTAGCTTTCAGAGTCACTCTGGGCGTTTCTCTGTCTGTGATTACAGTTTCCACTCGAGCTGGATTTAGGGTTTGTTTGGAAAAGACAGAAACATTACCAGTCCACTAGGAAGAGCAGAGTACCGTAATACACCGAATACGTGCACTTACAATTTGTATGAAAACCGTCAGTATTTGACATGCGTTGGGTGGATGTATTGACAGTAATGTACATTACCATGTGAGGCTTAAGGTTGATATTTATGTTCATTTCAAAACCTTTTTTTTCCTAAAGTGACATTTCAGCACAGGGTGGGATTTGACTTAAAGCCTCCTGATTGGCTCACTCACTTCCTGTCCCCCCCCCCAGGTCCTCAGCACCTCCAGGTCCGCCCCCAAGCCCAACACCCTCTCCATGACCCTCAGCACCGTGGAAGGCTCCGCCCCCGGCTCCATCATTGGCTCGGTCCGCTCGCACGACCAGCGAGAGCCCGCCCCTTCCGAGGGCCAGGTGACCTACCTGGTGGTGGGCGGGACCGACCGGGATGGGACCTTCATGGTGGATCGCTCCACGGGGGACGTGTACCTGGTCAGGGAGCTGGACTACGAGGAGGCCCCCCGCTACACGCTGCACGTGGAGGTGTCCGACTTCTCGCGGGCGTTTCCCAGCAGCCACCGGGTGCAGCTGGACATCTACGTGCAGGACAGCAATGACCACGCCCCCCAGTTCACGGAAGATCCCGTCACCGTGGTGATCCCGGAGAACACGGAGCCTGGATCGTCAGTCTACACCTTCCAGGCCTCCGACAAGGTAGGAGCGCTCTCTGCTTGGTTAGGGCGTCAGGGCTAGGGATCAGAAGGTCGCTGGTTCGAATCCCGGCCGTGCCAACATGACGTTGTGTCCTTGGGCAAGGCACTTCACCCTACTTGCCTCAGGGGGGAATGTCCCTGTACTTGCTGTAAGTCGCTCTGGATGAGAGCGTCTGCTACATGATGTAAATGTGATCATGGTTACAGTATATCAACACACAGAACTGTTCCACTGTCTTTCTGTGGAACTTTGTTGAGATTACCCTTCAAAAACCAGTTAATGGTGTTTTTAGTAAGAGACCACCATTGCAACATTCCTTTGCAACCACCATTGCAAAGGAATTATGAATGTTGACAGGAAAAACCCTGTATAACTAAAGATTATGAAAACAACATAAAACATGATCAAAATCCTTCATTAACGTACTATGTTCTGATGTCTCCAGGATGGGAGTGGACCTAACAGCGAGGTGCAGTACTCCATCGAGCACCGCTGGCCCGACGACCCTGACCTCCTGACCCTCGACCCCTCCACGGGCGTGCTGACCCTGGGCCAGAGCCTGGACCGTGAGACCACGCCCTCCCTCTACCTGGTGGTGCGGGCGTCGGACTCGGCGGCTGACCCGGCCCAGAGGCGCTGGGGCTCGGTGACGGCGCGGCTTTTCGTGACGGACGTGAACGACAACGCCCCTCTCTTCAGCTCGCCCTCAGCCGTCAGCGTCATGGAGGACCAGCCTGTGGGGTGAGTGGCGGGCATGAACCCTGACCTTTTCCCTGCTAACCTAACCCTCCTGCCCCTAGCCTGGCTTCTCCCCTAACACAGTCTCTTAACCAAAATCCCCCCCCAAAAAACAACCCAAAATCACGCTTCATCAATCGCTCAGTGAATGCCCCCTGTCTAAGGCTTTGGTTTGCGGTTGCCAGGTTTGTGGTCGTGTACGTGATGGCTCGAGACGAGGATGAAGGAGAGAACGGCCGCGTGTCGTACCGCATCCAATCAGGGAACAGCGGCGGACGGTTCCATCTCAACCCCAACACAGGTAGGATTTCTAATGCCTGACACTCTTAACGCAGAACGGTTCAGTCCTGTGGAACCCTGTTAGAACCACGCTTCAAAAAACTTTGGATTAGTGTTTCTAGTCAGAGGTGTTTCCACTGGAAACATTACTGCAGAAATACATTTAGTCCTAACTTAAAACCAAATTACGAATTTCAAATATTTATTTGACTGTTTCCTGACAGGAACGACCAAAGAAACCACCATTTTCAAAAAGAATATCACGAGTACCTGTCGCATCTTTCATTTAGCCGAAACACGCTAATGATTCCTCAAGATTAAATCCCGGCTTTGAACACGAGGCCTTAACATGAGGAGATGCTCTGGGTTGCGGGTTGAGAAATGATTGATGCTTAATCATTATCCCACCCGAAGAACCATGAAACTGCAGACGTCCCCACCCGAAGAACCATGAAACTGCAGACGTCTGCTTCCAGAGAGCCCTTATTACTCGCTGCCCCTGAATTCCTGCCCCGGGGGCCCCAACTGCTAAACCACTCATCATCATAATACTGCTCTCTTTCAATGCCCGCCTGCAATATTTCACTTAAATAACGTTTTGGTTCTCTCCTCAACACCGCTTAGTTCATGGGAACCTAGTTTTATTTGGGCAAGAGACGGAACCACCCTTTGATATGTTATATATGTGTATATGAACATGTAATTTCTCCATCATCAGTGCTGTGTCATGTAGACTTGAGTGGTGGTGGGGGGGGGGGTCTCCAGGGGAATGGGATTAGAAACCTTTAGACAGGAACGTTTAATGGCCGAAACAGATGGAGCGGAGCTCTTCACTTGAATTAGAAAAATATATTTCACGTCTGCTTTCTCTCAGCGAGCGCGGAGGACGTGAGGTTTTGCACGTAACGGGGGACGGTTTCCGACCATACGCTGCTTTCTTCCCGTCGCTTTGGCAACGGCGAGAGCGTTGAGCTCTTTTCCCATGTCGTGTTAAGCTCACCTATCCGTAGGGTTTGACGTTCCTGGGAGAGGAGGAAGGCGAGCCCTGGGGGATCTGCTTCTCCACGAGAAATCGTTTTTCCAGGCGTGTTTTTCCTCCCCAGCGGAGGGTTCAGATTCGGTCTTGGGCGTTGCAGGTCTGTGGACATGGGCGTTTGAGAAGAACTTGACATCAGATGTTCGTTTTTTTGCCAGACAAACTCGTCTTCTTAGGCCGTGAAAACGTGGCGCGGGGGGGCAGGCTAGCCCAGGCTGGTGCGGCGGGGGGGCATGTTGACGGGGGGGCGTGTTGACGGGGGGAGTGGGGGGGGGGGGGAGAGAAGCAACATGGAGGTAAACAGCTGTCGTCCTCCAGGCCCGTCAGCACCTCTGCCACAGCGGTAAAGCATGCGGCAACGGAGGATGTCCGTTTGGCGATGGCGTGGAGAAAGGCTCGTAAATTACGCCGCCACCAGCCTCTCTCAGGATCTGCTCGGATAAACGGACGCAGCGCTGCATCCGGTGTCTGGCGAACACACGTTCACCCGCAACCACACACAGACACACACTGACACACACACACACACACACTCAGGAACCCCTCACCCCGACTGACCCTTGCTGCTGTTGGGGTGATGACAGGGGAGGGGGGGGGTGTAGAAATGGGAGTCAGTGTGGTTTCTCACACTCCATCGTCCAGAGGGAAGGTCTCTCTCGCAGATGGTATCCCTGAGCCACCCAGTCCTGTGGGAGACATGGAGACACACTGGCCAGCGCTCACACAGCCCTAATGCAGAACAGATTCCCAGGGCTACCAGCCATGTACTTGGTGAGGAAAAAGGGGGGTGGGGGGGGGGTAAGTTTCACTTAAAAGGATTGTGGGAGAGGGTTGATTTGGACCTGGCATCCACGGTGTGCCAATTAGTACTCAGGGCTCGGTGTGTGCGTGCGTGTGTGCGTGCGAAGCGGTGTTTAAGTAAACAAGGTATGTGTGCTGCGCAAATGCGTGTAATGAGAGTTTGGTTTGCGGAGCTGAGCAGAATGAGTTAATTCTGCTCTTTTCTCTGATTGTGGAAACTCTCATAAAGAGAAGCCATAATGGTTTGGTTTAACCGTCCCGGCAGCCCTGTAAATACCGCGGTTCTCTCAGGTCGACAGAACTACATGTTCACAGGAATATCACTCTGCAAGACGTGCTAGCATATATACATGCGCAAGCCTGTCTGTGCAAAGCTAATCCAAACATCTCCCTCCTCCTCCTCCTCTCCAGGTTCTCTCTCCATCCTCAAACCTCTGGACCGGGAGGAGCAGGAGGTCTTCAACCTGACCGTGGTGGCGGAGGACCAGGGCGTCCCGCCGCTCTCCTCCTCCCAGGTGCTGTGCGTGCAGGTGATCGACGTCAACGACGAGGCGCCGCTCTTCCAGCGGGCCGAGTTCGAGGCGCAGGTGACCGAGAACCAGGGACCGGGAACGGTCGTCCTCGCCGTCACCGCCACCGACCGTGACCAAGGTGAGGGATCCAACGCTCCTCGGTGCGTCGTATAGGCTGAGGGGGGGGGGCTGCAGAGCTACGCGCTGAATTGATATTGACTTTACTTTCTCAACTCCGGGCTTGGGAATTACACATTAAGTAGATGTTAAATGACTGCACCGAGAAGTTACTTAACTCTTCCAGGAGGAATTGGAGGGGAAAACATGGGAACGTGCCAGAATCAGTTTGCACGCAACCAGGCGAGCGTTTGAGGAGGCAAGATGGATGGAGGGAGAGGCCGGGAGAGAGGGAGGGAGGGATAGAAAGCACCAAAGGGAAAGAAGAGGGGGGGGATAAAGAGGGCAATATTGACATTGCGGATTCATAAACAGAGGATGAAAAAAAAGAATGAGAGCGGGGGAAACAATGGAATGAAGGTTGGAGCAGGAAGGAGGGAGGGAGGGAACAAGGCAGAGGGAGTTGTAAAGAGATCCCAGTCTTTCCAGAGCTAACCACAGGTTTGCTAATGGAGGCGCTTGTCTCCAGAGGCAGGATGGAGTCATCTAGTGTTCGTCCCCCTGAGCTGCTTCAAGGCCTCACAGATGCAGGATCACCCTGGTCTTCACTGGCTACTCCAGCCCTTCCTTCAATGTGCATGTGTGTGTCTGTGTCCAGGCTCAAACGGTCTGGTGACCTACGGAGGACTAACAGAGAACGGATTCACCATCGACCCCAACACAGGTGTCATCTCCATCACCAAGAGCCTGGACAGAGAGATCCAGGAACACTACACACTCACAGGTAACTGCCCAAGTCCTGGCCTTAAGTCCCTGGTCTAAGTTCAAGTCTTGTCCCATTTTCAGGCCTTCCACCTGCACCAACCTGCACCTCTCCCCTCTCACTAATCTTCCATCATCTCTACCTCTCTCCTCGCCCCAGTCTACGCCAAGGATGGCGGTCTCCCTCCGAACTTTGCCAAGGCGGTGGTGCGCGTGTCGGTGGAGGACGAGAACGACAACGCCCCGGTGTTCGGCCGGCCCTGGTACACCCTGGAGGTCCCAGAGAACCAGCCCTCCGTGGATCTCTGCACCCTCAGGGCCAGCGACCCCGACACGGGGGCCAACGGGGAGCTGGAGTACCGGATCACCGGTGAGGCATGACCGCAACCGCAAGTGTTCGATGGCGTGCGTTTGTGCGTGCGATTTCTGCTCGAGGTTGAGTGTTCAGGGGTGTGTGTGCGCGTGTGTGTGAACTACCAGTCACATGACTTCAGCTTTCCCCCAATTTCCCCCCCTGGAGGACAAACAAAGGTTTATCTAAACTGTGTTCTTCTCCATCCTCCAATCAAGTTTACCGGACGATCCCTTCCAAATCCCCATCCAAGTCTCCCTGATGTCAAATTCCAGCGATAACCCCGAGCAATGCATCTGTTTTCTCCAAGGGTCTTGGTCAATAGCAATATCTGTTACGTTAACATGGAGGCTGTTTAGAAATCGCTGTTCTCCCTGAGTGGGTTGACAGAGTGTGCAGCCGGCTGTGTTTGATACATCTGGACGCTTTTCCACGTACCATCCCTCTAGCCCATTCCATGGAGGTAACCACCCCTCCATGACCCTTGACCCCTTCTCCTTCTTCTGTTTCTCTTCACCGAGGGGCTCCTCAGCTTCTGCAGGCCGCCTCCATCTGCCTGTGTCTCTCTCTCAATGGTCTGACGTCAAGTACTTGGAAGACGGTTTTGTGTTTGACGTTGCAGCCATGACAACTGATGAAGGAAGACCGTATGGGGGATATTGAGTGTATTCACCTCTCTTTCCTACTGGGTCTGACCTCTCTCTCTTTCTCCCTCTCTCTCTCCCAGCCGGAGATCCCAACGGGGACTTCCGCCTCCACGCCAGCACGGGGGTTCTGTCCACGTCGAGACCCCTGGACCGCGAGAGGAAGGCCGGGTACACCCTGGTGGTGACGTCCCAGGACCGGGGCAGTCCCTCCCTGACCGGCACGGCCACGGTGGAGGTGACCGTCCTGGATGTGAACGACAACAGCCCGGCGTTCGGCAGCAGCAGCTTCAGTGTGGACGTGTCTGAGGATGCCTCAGAAGGCTCCCTGGTCCTGGAGGTACGTCGAGGAGGGCCGGATTATTTTGGGATTATCCTGGGATTATTAGTCATTTGTAGAGATTATGATTCATATTCATAATTTGTTGAGAGGAACCCAATTAACTGCTGGGATCCTTTCATTACTTTAATGATGCTTTTAAGGGAAGGAGGCCTGGAGGGTATCGCCATGTGTTCGTATGGATCCTTATAAGGAGCTGTTCACAAGCTCCACCTACTGTAAAGCGGAACAATTCCTCCCCCCCATTTCCTAGGTGACGGCCACGGATGCGGATGAGGGCCTGAACGGGAAGGTGCTGTACTTCCTGAGCAGCGAGGCCCGGGGAGCGTTCGCCGTGGACGAGAGGAACGGCCGCATCACCACGACAACGCCGCTGGACCGGGAGAAGAGGGCCTCCTACAGCTTCCAGGTGTTCGCCGTGGACCTCTCACCTGCAGAGCCACGCAACACCTCTGCTCAGGTAAGACGGGAGGGGGACAGTTTAATGCTCCGTGAGATGCTAGCTTCAGCATCTGATTCCAATGTGTGTGTGACCTGTAGTCAAACTAATCAAAATTGACTGTTAGCTCTAGAATGTTCCTGACAGGAATGTTTTAGTTCGCTTGCGTAATCTACTTGTGTAAAGTAAAAAAAACATCCACCCTGTTGTATGTTTATATCTCCCCTTTCCTTCAGGTGACAGTCACCATATTGGATGTGAACGACAATGCCCCTTTCTTCATCCAAGACCCCCTGGTGGTGGAGGTCTCCGGCCTCCAATCCCAGCGCCTCGTGGCCACCATGAGAGCCGAGGACAAGGACTTCGGGGCCAACGGCTCCGTGTTCTACCGCTTCGCCTCCCCCGTAAGGGGCTTCAGCATTAACTCCTTGACAGGGGAGATCCAGGCCACGGAGCCCCCGGGGGGACTGACCCAGGCCCAGAGGACCCTGCTGGTGGAGGCCATGGACCAGGGCAGCCCGGCCCAGTCCTCCCTTGGGGTGGTGGTGGTCTACGTGAGGGAGCAGCAGTACCAGGGCATACGTTTCTCCCGCAACGCCAGGGACGTCAGCATCCAGGAGAACGCAGAGCAAGGTCTGCAAACCAGGATTTCTCTCTTCTTTATTTCTTGTTGCTTTACTTCTATAGGTCACGTCCAAAGTAATATAATGAGATCTAACGACAAGATCACTGCCCTCGTTTCCTATGCAGGTACAGCAGTAGCCCAGGCCCAGGCACAGTACCCAGATGGCACCCGCAGTGGCATCAGCTACAGCCTCTTCAGTGGCAACAGGGAGCAAGCCTTCAGGATCAGCTCTGCCACAGGTGAGACTGTTCAGGAATCTGTCTGTATAGCTACCTGTGTCTCAACTGGAACTGTCCTCTTAAGATTCTATCTGTCCTGTCTCTCCTGTAGCTGTCTGATTTCTTACCTGTACCTATCCGGTATCTGTCCGGTATCGTACCTGTATCTGTCCAGTACCTGTCCGGTATCTTTCTGGTATCTGCCCGGTATCTTTCTGGTGTCTGTATGATATCTGTCCGGTATCGTACCTGTATCTGTCCAGTACCTGTCCGATATCTTTCTGGTATCTGTCCGATATCTGCACCTGTTTGGTACCTGTCTGGTATCCTTCCGGTACCTGTCTCTTACCTGTATCTGACCTGTGCCATACCTGTCCTGCAGGTGAGATCTGGGTGCAGAGCTCCAAGGGGCTGGACTTTGAGGACACCCCCAGACTCCGCCTAGTGGTGAAGGCTGAGACTGCCTCCTCCACGTCCTACATGGCGGTCAACCTGATCCTGCAAGACGTCAACGACAACCTGCCTCGCTTCCAGCTGCAGAACTATGTAGCCTACATGAGAGAGGCCCAGGGATATGAGATGCCTATTATACAGGTATCAGTCACGCACGTCCGTGGGAATACAAGCAGAGACCAAAACAATATCATATACACACCAATATGTACGTGAACAACACACAGACACAAACACACTTTTGATGGAATCTCCCTCCTGTTCCTCCTCCCCTCCTGCTAGGTCATGGCTGAGGATGTGGACCAGGGTCAAAACGGCCAGGTGACCTACTCCATCCAGCAGTCAGGTGGCATGAGCGGTCTCTTCAAGATCGACCCCGTGACAGGAAGCATCAGCACGGCGGCCATCATGGACCGCGAGATCTGGACACAGGCCAGGTGAGGCCTCATCCGGAAACGCATCCTCAAGCGGGCGAGATTCCGTGCCAGAAGAGATTGTTTTGAAACCTCCCTCCGCAAATGTGTGATACGATCTTGTCAAAAACATGTTGTGTGTTTATTCTTGACAGGCTGGTTATCACGGCAACAGACAAAGGCAGCCCCCGATTGGCCGGTTCAGCCACTCTGACGGTGATTATTGTCGACCAGAATGACAACAGTCCCACCATCCCCCTCCCTCGAGAGATTCGCATCCCAGAGAGTGAGTCCGTTAGCGACACACACCGCACAGTCAACAGTGAAACCAAACGCTAAAGCACAACCGTGTTAGCATACAACTGACACTAAACCATTACTGAACAACTAACTACGCCTTAAAATCCTAAAACTAGCGTATCTCTTTGTGGGAAATCCATGAGGTTTACCTTGCAACTTTCCTGTTAGCTTCTCACCTGTTGCCTCCACCTTGATCAGTTTTTTAAATTTCTCTGCAACACCCGCCATCTTCTCACCCCTGCAGACACCCTCATCGGCACGGAGATCACCTTGGTGACGGGTAACGACGTGGACTCCAGCCCCGCCCTGGCGTATTCTCTGCAGCTGGACCCCTCGTCGCTAGGCCACTTCGGCATCCACCGCTACAGTGGGGGCGTGTCTCTGACGGGGGCCCTGGACTTCGAGCAGAGGACCTGGTACACGCTGACGGTGCGGGCCACGGACTCCCGGCACCAGACGGAGGCTAACATCACCATCTTGGTGGAGGACATCAACGACAATGCCCCCACCTTCACTCAAGACCTCTATCAGGTGTGAAAGTCTTGTCTATACTGTCTCTCTGCCATTCAATATTCACAGGTTAATTAGCCTTACATATAAACACTTCTTGTTATAGAAATACATATAATTCTTGTTTTACTGCTGGTAATATTTGACCTGTTTATAAGTTGGATTTGTTCTGTTATATTCTGAAGCTGCTTACTCTCTTTACTTCCTGGTGTACTGCTAATTGTGTAATATATTTAGCTGTCAGCAGGAAGGACAGGTTCCCACTAAACTTGTCAGCCATAACTTCTTTACCTTCTTGGGTCTTCACACCTTGTTAAATTTGATAGACAGGAAAGCAAATTACCTTCAGAAACTAATGTATTCGGAAATGCCTCCTTGTCTGCGTACACAAACATTCAGACGCGCACACACACACACACACACACACACACACACTGTGAGGGTGATAAAAGTTAACTGGCTAATCTCCCATGAATGTGTCTCCACTGGGGTAAGGTTCCCAAGATGAAATTGCAACGTTTACTACAGGGGCTCATAACTTTGAGACATAAAAAAGGGAAAAATTAAAATAACTTTACCCCCGCATCTTTCCTTAGTGAGAGAGCTAGAAAGTGAATTAGAATGAAACATTCAACATTTGACACGCTGGAGCTACTTACTGTACAATTGCCTGCAGGCACATTTCCTTCCTTAAAGTTAGTTTAAAAATATATGGTGATGTAAATCTTTGTGTCTCTAGGTAACGCTGCCTGAACACAGCCCACCAGGAAGTGTGGTTGTCACGGTAACAGCGACCGACAGTGACTCGGGGGAGAACGGAAAGGTCACCTATCGCGTGATGTCATCGACACAGGAGGGATTCTACATCGACCCCAGCAATGGTGTGGAAGAAATCCCTCTTTTCAAGATACCAGACCTCATCGGATCAAACATAAACATGTTTCTCATCACTGATTGGCTCCTTCTGTCTGACCCCCCACTTCCCCCACCCCAGGAACCCTGTTCATCAACCAGAGGGCAGAGTTTGACCCTGAGAGGCCATCAGTCAGCGTGGTCATCGAGGCTCGGGATGGAGGCTCCCCCACTCTTTCCTCCCTCACCACAGTGCAGGTTCACCTCTCAGACGTCAACGACCACGCCCCTGTTTTCCACCAATCAGAGTACAGGTAAGCAACTCTTCTCCCCATAAGAAAATGCATAGATTGTTATTGTGCTCATTCTTTTCAGAGTGACTTCATATGGTTGTTCTAATTTCAGGGCCACGGTGTCAGAGGATACTGTTGCCGGGGCGACCATCTTGACCCTGGAGGCATTTGACGCTGACCTCTCAAGGGAGAACTGCGGCTTTGACTTCGCTATCGCCAGCGGCAACGGCGGCAACGCATTCCAGATTGAAAGCAGCGTGCGCTTCCTGGAGGGTCGGGGCTTCCAGACCGTGGGAACCCTCCTATTGGCCGAGGGGCTAGACTTTGAAGCCACGCCCGTTTACAACCTCACCATCGTCGTGTCGGACCGAGGCGTTCCCCAGCGCAGTTCTAGCGTCGCCGCGGTCATCACCGTCGGCGACGTTAACGACAACCCGCCGGCGTTCAGCCGGGCGGAGTACAGCGTGTCCCTGAGCGAGGGAGCGGCGTCCGGGACTGAGATCCTACGACTGACAGCTACAGGTGCCTTTCTTCTTCTTCTATTTCTATCTCTTGCTTCCCTCTCACTCTCTTTCATTGCCGCATATTGAACAACATCTACTATCTCCTACTCAGACCCAGACTCTGCCCCCAATGCTGAGGTCCAATACTCCATCAGCTCCGGGGACGAGCTCCAGCTGTTCACTGTGGACCAGTGGAGCGGAGCCCTCCGCCTTCAGAGGGCCCTCGACCGCGAGCACCAACCCTCTCACGTGGTCATCATCCAGGCCTCGGATGGGCAGGGCCACTTCGCCCTGGCCCCGGTCACCGTGGAGGTGAAGGATGTGAACGACAACCGACCCTTCTTCCCTGTCGAGACCCTGACGGCCAGCATCAAGGAGAACCAGCCGGTCAACTCGGCCGTGACCGTCCTCCACGCCATCGACCACGACACCGGGATGTTTGGCCAGCTGAGGTACTCCCTGCTGGAGCGCTCTGGCCCAGGGAAGGAGGCTTTTATCGTGGACCACAACTCTGGGGAGGTCCGAGCCAGGATGAGTTTTGACTTTGAGAAGGTCAACTCCTTTCACTTTGTGGCGCTGGCCATGGATGCCGGCAACCACTCGGCCACGGTGACGGTGCAGGTGTACGTGACGGGCGAGGACGAGTACGACCCGCTCTTCGCCTCACCCGAGTTCTCCTTCGAGGTGCCCGAGGGGGCGAGGAAGGGCCAGAGCATTGGCCAGGTGCAGGCGAGCGACGAGGACGGCGGCGTGGATGGAATCATCCTCTACACCCTCGCCAGCCCATCCCCTTACTTCGACCTCAACAAAACCACGGGGGAGGTCCTGCTTAAGATGGATGGCTCGGGCGGTGGTGGCGCCGGAGGGTCAGGCAGGGCCAAACGAGAGGCCAGGGTCATGACTCTGGATGTGTCAGCCCACAGCCCGTTGGACACATCGCGGGTCGCCAAGGCCCAGTTGACCATCGATGTGACCAACACAGGCTTTGGCCTGGCACCGGACGTCAACGTTCTCCTGGTCAGCATCATCGCCGTGTCGTTGGGGGTCATCGTGCTGCTGGTGGTCATGGCTATCGTGGTGTTTCTGGTTAAGTCCCGGCGGAGGAAGAAGAGCCAGGAAGCAGTGAACAGAACCGTATCCGGTACCGCCCTCCAGAAACTGGACCAGTCCAAGCCAGGAGCGGGGGGCGAGCGCATCTACCACCAGGCCTTACCGGGCTACGTGGCCGACCAGGGCGGGGCAGGCGGCGGGCCCTACACCCGCGGCGGCTCCCTGGATCCGTCTCACTCCAGCGGGCGTGGATCGGCGGAAGCGGCCGAGGACGACGAGATCCGGATGATCAACGAGTATCCTCGTGTGGCCTCCATCACCTCGTCCATGCAGGAGCACATCTCAGCCCGTGGGCCAGATTCTGGCATCCAGCAGGATGCCGACCAGCTGTCCGACATCTCCTGCGAGCCGGCTGCCCTGGAGGGCAGCGCCTGGTTCAAGGGGAAGAAGCTGGGGGGGAGCGTGAGCGGGACCCTGCTCTCCGGCCAGCTCCCTGTCTACCGGGATGAGGGCGGCGGCTACCTGGGGGTGGGTCGAGGCCTCAACATCTCCCACCCGAAGGACTACGCCTTCCCCGAGGATGGGAAGCCCCACGTGGACGGCTCCCTCACTGCGATTGTGGCCAGCGATGAGGAGCTGAGGGGCAGCTACAACTGGGACTACCTCCTCAACTGGTGCCCGCAGTTCCAACCCCTGGCCAACGTGTTCACCGAGATCGCCCGGCTCAAGGACGAGACGGCCCAGCAGGGCCAGAACCCCCGGCAACCCTTCCAGCCCAAGGCCAAGGCCGACCCCAAACCCCGCATCGACCCGCCGCCCCTCATCACGGCTGTGGCCCACCCGGGCGCCATGTCAGTGCCCCCTAAGGTGCCCGTCATAGGACGGACATTCCCCCACCTGGCCACTCTGCGGAGGTCACCGATCAGCCACGAGGGCTCCATCTCCTCCGCGGCCATGTCCCCCAGCTTCTCCCCTTCCTTGTCCCCACTGGCCGCTCGCTCCCCGGCCGTATCGCCCTTCGGGATCAACCAGGGCCCCTCGGCCTCCATGATCAGCACCCGGGAGCCCTCCTTGGAGCAGAGTCCGGAGCATGAAATGAGGATCTGAATGCGCAGCCATGCTCCGGCATCTTTACCAGGATTTAGGACCAGTTTCCCTGCATGTGGGAAACAGAGTGATTGTACTGTTGTTTTCTGTGGTGAGATTTCACCCGTACCTATGAATGGGGCATGGGTGGACTGGATTCTGCTGCCCAACCCCACAACCCCAACCCCCCCACCACCCAACACCCAACACCCAACCTCATCAATGAGGGCGATGACGCCTGGAACATTTCGAGGGACACTTTGGATTTAGAGAGGAGAGCGCGTTCACACCTCGTCTGGATGTCGCTGTGCGACGAGAGACCCTTCCTCTATTTGGGGAGCCGGGCCTTGTCCCTGTCAGGCTGTGCTGAGGTGGAGCATGGATGCGTGGGTGGATGTGGTGGAGTGGGGATGTGCTTCCGCTTCCCCCTGCCACGCCACACCCCCGATGACGCAGGGCTCTCTGAGAACTGCCATGGGGGTGTGTGTTAAGAGCAAGTCTACTAGCTGGACACACACACACACCCTGCAGTCCAAGTGGCCTCAGTAGTCAAAGTCTATAGATGTTTTCATGTCTCTCACTGGCTGGCCAGAGAGCTCAAGGTGTCAGTCGTCCCTCATGCTCTGGATTGGGTTCCCTCTTCTGTATAAACTCATGTTAAGGCTGCTGCTTTCCAGAACACTCATCACTACTTCTGTAGATCCCCCACGGACAAGGTGTCTTCAAAATGACTCAGAAATAGCCAACGATTGCACAGCGGGAAAGGGGGTTGAGATCATTGTTGTTTTGGCTACTTTGGTTGTGTTTTTTCGTTGTTCTTCCTTTATGATTCTATATTGTTTTATGATTTATTACTGTCAATATCTCACAAGGTGAGGTCCGGATTTCAATGTAATGTGCCTATATGTATATTAGTGCGTATGTTAGCTATGGTATGTAAGTGGCTTTTTGCCGTTTGGTTTTAGGGCCTTTCCTGTGTTACTGTGCCTGTTCTGATGTGGGCGAAGGGAACATTTTCCTGTTTTTATCATTATTTATATAAAAAAATTCGGAACTGTTGTCCACGAGGACGGCAGGAAATCATGGTCAGATTTCACTAAACACCGTTCTCTCAAACCTGCGCCTGGAATGGAAACGGCTTCCGGTTGGGTGCGTATTGACTACAAAAAGAAATGTAATTTAAGAAAAATGACCCACAGATGATTACAAGTCATGGCACAGACGGCTAAGACCAGCTGCCTCTGTGGCACAGTTTTGGAGTATGCTCTCTGTCTCTCTGTCTGGTTGGCCAAAGAGAGCGTTAGCTTAATCAGGCGGTACTGTAGTTAGTCATGGCCATGTTCCCGAGAGGAGTTAGAGGAAAGCATGCCTTACCGCATCCTGGAACCGAACGTTTGTCAAATGTTAGACTAGGCAGGACTGTTTTGGAGAAAAAAATTGTCAAATGGTAGATCTTCCAAAATCCCACCCCTCCAAATGATGTGGAACTGGTCAAAGTTAGACCTCAGAAATCAGCGGTCCTTTATTGTCCAGTGAGTTCTTTTCATCCTGTCCCCAAAAGTTGAACTGTTAAATATCTGGTTCCTCTGGAGTTCAGGGAGATGTTGATGTATTCGATCACCTCTGTGTCTTTCAATGAAGTGCTTCCGGGCTACCTGAACAAGTCCACGTCGAACATCATCATGTCCCCATCATCATCACCATCCTCTGCCTTGTGAAAACTCAAGTTTCATGTCATCCAAGTCGCAGTCCAACCAGAATAGCACAAAAAAACTGAAAGGGTTGTAGATTCACTACATCATCTGTTTTGGGTTTGTTTTACAGCATTTAACACGTGTTTAGGTCTCTCATAAGGAGGTGGAAAGCTGTGTCCAGGTTCCATGTGTTTCTCCCATCGACATTGTCCTCCCGCTGCTCCCATTGTTTGGGTCCGGTCTTGGACATCTGCTGCCGGAGCAAGCGAGAGAAGTGCAAGCTTTAAAGCAGCCGTGTCTTCTCCAGGATACACTCTCCTTTTTTCGAGGTTCCGCGGTTCAGGGCAGTTGTGGAGACTCTACAGAGGTGATCCTTCGGTGGAAGGGTTTGGCGTCTGCTGCTTACCGGGTGCGACGGGACAGGAGAACAACCGCCACCCCTTGCCATGGTGGCTCTGGTTCTGCTAGAGTTTCCTCCGTACTGTAACCCGTTCAGAACCGACCAGTCTGGCTATGACTCAACGTGGTCGGCCATGACACGTCCGGGGTTGGAAAGCCTCCATTCTGGAGCCCTCTCTGAGACTCCTGCCAGTACTTCAAGGCAGAACCGGGGGCAGAAACCATCTGTACATATATTTAAAAAGCAAATAAATTCCTACTGATCTCTTTTGACAAAACTGGAGTCTGTTTCCTCTTTTTCTGTCTCTGTGTTTTCTGATTCAAAACCAAGGTCCTGGGATTGGCGAATTAAAAAGCAATTAAAGCGCAACAATGTCCCAGTCATCTGGGCTTTCGACAGTAACCCTGTCGAGCCAGAGTCAGATTCATTCCTTCATTAAAAGACTATTATCCGGAGATGGAGGTGGGGTGGGGGGGAGGAAGGGCTGGGTTTTGTCCAGGATTGGAGCGGCCTTTCTGGGGGCACAGGGCCAGAAAGCTAGGGGCCTGACATCCACAAAGCCTCCATCTGGCTCTCAGGAAGATTCTGGGCTCTACTGTACCAGACCTTGTGAAAAAAATAGATTTCCAATTACTTTGCGAGTTAAGACAGTGAAACCAGTAGAACTGTACCTTAAGGTTTTACTTACAAGGATGATAGCAATGACATGGGCAAGTACATGGAACAGAATATGTCAGGGAAAGAGTGGGAATCGCACACGGCCAATGTCAGAAGAAAGAGTTCTTTAATCAGGTCTCCTGAAACACCCCTGTGTTGAAACGCCAACACAGGGAATCCACATTGGAAAAGCACAACAAAAATGTTGATTCCCCAAGAGACATTTACTTATTATTTAGCAGACGCTTTTATCCAAAGTGACTTACAGTAAGTACAGGGACATTCTCCCTGCAGCAAGTAGGGTGAAGTACCCTGCCCAAGGACACAACATCAGATAGCCACAGCCAGGGCTCGATCTCACAACCTTCCAGTCATGAGGCCAACGCCTTAACCTGTTGAGCCATCTGACGCCCGTCTGACATCACCATGGCGGAAGGATTTCTGCAAAACAGGAAAAAGGTTTACAAACAGCAAACACACACAGGTGTAGGAGAAAGGAAGCTAATTAGCCTGGAGTCATGACAGGATCTCAATCAAGAGATTTCAACCGATCCAACTGGGTTAGATACAGTCTTTCACCTGGAGGTGAAACAGCAATGCAGGTGAGTTATGGGATACCTTTGATCAACTTTCATTTGATCCAATACCCCTTTTTACAACCAATAACAAAGAGGGCTTCACAGATGCCAAAACATCACTGGTGGTTGTTGTCACTTGGAGTTAAGGGTTCTGGTTTAGAGGCTCTGTCCCAGTTTTAACTGGGTTCAGTGGAGCAGTTAAACCAGCAACGTCCAGAAACTTCTGGAAGTCCAGATGAACATATCGAGCGGTTGTAGCAGCGCGTTCCATGTTGACGTACCGCTCCGCGGCCGGATAGTTCGATTTTTGTTTGTCTCATATGGAGAACAGACGTGTTTGCTTAGCTGCGGCAGGATTTCTGCCTCATTTGGTCATCATACAGAACTATGCAAGCCGTTTCTCCCAACAATCTCGCTCGCTGGGTCGGAGCAGATGGGGGAGACTACGGGCGGAGCGAGGAGGTTGTAAACTCAGGATAGCATATAGCTTTAGCGATTTATGGTTATCAAGGAGCAGGTATGAAGAGATAACATGTTATTTGTCTTCTTGTTTTGGTGCAAGGAGTATTCAATGTTGGGTTTGCACTTCAGCTTTTGAAGTGGAAATGGTTACGTATTCACTGGCGGACATTGTTAGGGAAACCTTAACCTTTTCCACAAAGGGAACAACCGCAACTGAATACGGTTGAGAGAAAAAAGCCGGGTTCGCTGAGGATAAGCTGTAGTTCATTCTGCAGGAATCCTCCTCCCTTCAGTCAAGGTTATCACCGCGTGGGAATCGAGCCAATCTCGCTGGCCTTGCGTGTGCGTAAATACAACGCGTGTGTTCAACATAACTTCTGCAGTGAAGTAAGAAATGGGTGATGTTTTCCACATCCTGACAGCTCGTTTGTATACGGTAACAACAAAAACAATGTGTGTGCTTTGTGCCTGCTGGCCTCTCGCTCGCATCCAACTCAACACACAGTTGTGTTTATGATTCTGTCCTTTCAAGACTGTACTTCCTTTTCTACACCCCAGCCCTAGCACTAGTATTACCCTGCAACTCTGTGTGCTGTACTTTACCCTGCTGCTGTTGTGAACTGCAATTTCCACCTCCTGGAGGACAAATGAAGGTTGATCTAATCTTTCATCTAATCTAGACCCTGTTGCAGCATTAGTCCTACCCCTTGCCTAGCAACAGCATCAGTTCTGTGTCCTAGCCCCAGGCCTGACTGCAACCTTAGCCAGAGCCCTAGCCCCATCTGCGGCCCAACCCTGGGTCTAGATGCAGCTCTAGTTCCAGGCAAAGGCTAGACCACAAATCCCCCCCGCCCCAGCCCTAGTCCATAATCCGGCCCTGGTCTTAACCCTAGCTACAACTACAGCACAGTAGTTTAATTTAAAACAAAGCCTTAATGACCCACACCCACACAACATCCACAACATGGCCGAATCACACAAGACGCACTCCAGTTTCAGTCCTTCCTTCCTTCGTCTCGCACTGCTAGAACACACAAGACCCGGAAGCCAGCCGTAGTCAAGTTGGTCGTCAGGGCGTGGATCCGGATCGTTCCGCTGAGCCGTGTTTACCTTTAACGTCTCCTCAGACAAATGGTACACAGCGTACATCATGGATGGTCAGTTTGAGCATCGGTCCAATCTCCCTTGAAATCAGAATCATGAAAAAATAAACAAGGAAAAAGGCGCCTTCTGGCACACCATAGACCCAAGTGTAAGATTTAAATTTATTACCGTTTAAACGTTTGCCACAGAGTACGAGTCTGGAATTTCCATTTAGCCTTCATTTGTCAAGAAAAGGAACTTTCTCCTCGACAGTTTCTGGAATCGGCTGCTTGCGTGTTTTTTTAATCGTTAGCATGTCAGTGGTGTAAAAGAGAGATGTTGGGCCTTTAAGAGTTTGGAGGAGAAAAGTTTGACAAGTATCACTCTCCTACTGAACCGCCAAAAGCTTCCCTGAGAAAACATTCCAAGAAAGCACACTCCACAAAATACCTTGTCAGCCTCCTCATTGGTCAAGGCTGTTTTGTAGTTCAACTTGGAAGAATAAGCCTCTAAACGTTGCACTAGGTTTGGTTTACTGTGTTACTGTTGACTTGTGAGATACCTTTACGTTCTCACTCTACTGTGTGTGTGTGTGTGTTTGAGGTTTGGGACCTGCCTCGTCCTGATTTAAGACTTATAAACCATAAATGTTCATAAATGTTGTGCTCATTAAGGTTGCGGTGTGGGGTGTGATAGCTGGTTGGTTGTTTGAGCACGCCATCTCAGAAGAGGCTTTGAGCGTGAGAGAGGAAAGCGAGAAAGGAAACAAGAGAGAAGCGGTCTTGAAAATAGCCACTCTATCTTAATTGCAACCTTGAAGCTTTTTTTTCTCTCTTACTAGCCTCCCTTTTCTCTGTTCAACCTCCTTTTCCCTCCCTCCCTCCCTCCCTCCCTCCCTCCCTCCCTCCCTCCCTCCCTCCCTCCCTCCCTCCACCGTCCCTGCCTTCCTTTCCTTTCCTCCACTCCTTCCTACCTCCTCTCCCCTCTCCTCCCAATCTTGATTCCCAAACGTTTTCTCTTCAAACTCCCTCATTCCCTCTCCTCTCCCCCCAAAACCTCATCTTCTCCTCCTCTCCCCCTAAACACAATTGTCCTCTCTTTCTCTCCCTCCTGCTTTCCTCCTCTCCCCCTAAACCCTCCTCCTCTCTTCCTCTCCCCCTAAACCCTCCTCCTCTCCTCCTCTCCCCCTAAACCCTCCTCCTCTCTTCCTCTCCCCCTAAACCCTCCTCCTCTCTTCCTCTCCCCCTAAACCCTCCTCCTCTCTTCCTCTCCCCCTAAACCCTCCTCCTCTCTTCCTCTCCCCCTAAACCCTCCTTCTCTCTTCCTCTCCCCCTAAACCCTCCTCCTCTCTTCCTCTCCCCCTAAACCCTCCTCCTCTCTTCCTCTCCCCCTAAACCCTCCTCCTCTCTTCCTCTCCCCCTAAACCCTCCTCCTCTCTTCCTCTCCCCCTAAACCCTCCTCCTCTCTTCCTCTCCCCCTAAA